>JAWQEG010000618.1:600000-1152500 GCA_033782935.1 Petrolisthes cinctipes
ACCTGCTCTGTTATTTCACAGATAACATATTCCAATCAACTGATAAATATGGAGAGACTCACACAATTTGCCTTGATATATCTAAAGCCTTTGACAGAGTATGGCACAGATCATTACTGTCTAAGCTTCCACATTATGGCCTTCAATCTTTTGTTCCCCTAATTAATTCATATCTTAGCAACAGAAAATTACGTGTGATGGTAGATGGTCTGTATTCCGACTTTCATCCCATTAATGCTGGTGTTCCTCAAGGAGCGGTCTTGGCTCCAACTTTGTTCCTCATTCATATTAATGATCTTTTGTCAGTTACTCAGAATTCAATTCACTCCTCTGCTGATGATTCAACTATTCACAGTTCCTTCTCATTTAATGATAGTTTTACTCAACACAATATTTTAGAATACAAACTTGCCACTTCAATTTCATTAAATGAAGACTTAATGAAGATCTTTGAATGGGGACAAAACAACCTAGTTTCTTTCAATGCAAATAAAACTAAATACATCTCGTTCTCAAATAGATCAGATAATCAAGATTCTCACATTATTTTCAATATTACAAATATCCCCAAGTCCCACAGCATTGATCTCCTTGGTGTAACTTTAAATGAAAACCTCAGTTGGACTCCCTATGTAAAATCCATTGCCAAAACTGCATCTAGGAAGATGGGACTTTTATACAGAGCTTGTAATTATTTGACTGACGAGCAGTTAGCACTAATATATAAGAGTCATGTGCGTTCCCAGATGGAATATTGTTCACCTCTGTGGGCTGGTTGTGGATCGGTGGTGTTAAGACAATTAGATAAAATTCAAAACAGAGCTATGATCACTAATAAATTCCCTCCCTTATCAGTATGTAGAAATGTTGCTTTCCTTGCACTATTTTATAGATACTTTTATAAGAAATGTTCGGATGAACTTGCCCTGATTATACCACCCCTTCGCGTCTTCCCATGGAGGACTAGGGCAGCTGAGAATGCGCATGAGTTCACACTGACTCCTCCACGTTGCAGGACAACTGCTTACAAAAATCATTTACTCCCCGTACTACTTCCCTGTGGAATTCTCTACCAAGGGAATGTTTTCCAGCAAGTTATAACCCCCAGCAATTTAAATCCAGTTGTTTTAAATATTTTATGAGTGGAGGATGCCAATAGGCAAATGGAACCATTTATTTATTTGTTTTTTCCTTTCCTCCACTCACTATATGTAAAAAACAAAAAAAAACAAAATCAGTCATTCATGGGGTGGTGGGTGTGTAGGTGTCATTACAGTGCTTGGACTGTAAATATCAACCATTATTCATAGGGTGGTGGGTGTCATTACAGTGCTTTGACTGTAAATGTTGACAGTTATTCATGGGGTGGTGAGTGTCATTACAGTGCTTGGACTGTACATATCAACAGTCATTCATGGGGTGGTGGGTGTGTGGGTATCATTACATTGCTTGGACTGTAACTATCAACAGTCATTCATGGGTAGGTGGGTGTGTTGGTGTCATTACAGTGTTTGGACAGAAAATATTAACAGTCATTTATGGGGTGGTGGGTGTGTCGGTGTCTTTATGGTGCTTGGACTGTAAATATCAACAGTTATTCATTGGGTGGTGGGTGTGTGGGTGTCATTAGAGTGCTTGGACTATAAATATCAATGGTCATTAATGGGATGGTTGGTGTGCGGGTGTCATTACATTGCTTTGACTGTAAATATCAACAAGCATTCATGGGGTTGATGGTGTGTGAGTGTCATTACAGTGCTTGGACGCTTAATATCAACAGTCATTCATAGGGTGGTTGGTGTGTGGGTCACATTACAGTGCATGGAATGTAAATATCAACAGTTATTTATGGGTTGGTGGATGTGTGGGTGTCATTACGGTGCTTAGACTGTAAATATCAACAGTCAATCATGGGGTGTTCAGTGTGTGGGTCTCAATACAGTGCTTGGATTGTAAATATCAACAGTCATTCATGGGGTGGTAGGTGTGTGGGTGTCATTAAAGTGCTTGGATTGTAAATATCAACGGCCCTAATTCATGGGGTGGTGGGTGTCTGAGTGTCATTACAGTGCTTGGACTGTAAATATCAACTATCATTCAAGGTGTGTGTGGGTGCTATTACAGAGTTTGGAATGTAAATATCAACAGTCATTCAAGGGGTGGTGGGTGTGTGGGTGATATTACAGTGCTTGGACTATAAATATTAACCATCATTTATGGGGTGGTGGTTGTGTGAGTGTCATTACAGTGATTGGACTGTAAATATCAACTGTCAATCATGAGGTGTGTCGGTGACATTACAGTGCTTGTACTGTAAATATCAACAGACATTCATGGGTTGATGTGTGTGTGTGTCATTACAGTGCTTGGACTGTAAATATCAACTGTCATTCATGGGGTGTGTCGGTGACATTACAGTGCTTGTACTGTAAATATCAACAGTCATTCATGAGTTGGTAGGTGTGTTTGTCATTACAGTGTTTAGACTGTAAATATCAACAGTCATTCATAGGGTGGTGGGTGTTTGTGTGTCATTACAGTGCTTGGACTGTTAATATATATCAACAGTCATTCATGGGGTGGTGGGTTTGTAGGTGTCATTACAGTGCTTGGACTGTAAATATCAACCATCATTCATGGGATGGTGGGTGTCATTACAGTGCTTTGACTGTAAATATCAACAGTCATTCATGGGGTGGTGAGTGTCATTACAGTGCTTGGACTGTATATATCAACAGTTATTCATGGGGTTGTTGGTGTGTGGGTGTCATTACATTGCTTGGACTGAAATTATCAACAGTCATTCATGTGGTGGTGGGTGTGTGGATGTCATTACAGTGCTTGGACTGTAAATATCAACTGTCACTCATGGTATGTGTGGGTGCTATTACAGAGTTTGGAGTGTAAATATCAACAGTAATTCAAAGGTTGGTGGGAGTGTGTGTCATTACAGTGCTTGGACTGTAAATATAAACTGTCATTCATGGTGTGTGTGGGTGCTATTACAGAGCTTGGACTGTAAATATCAACAGTCATTCAAAGGTTGGTTGGAGTGTGTCATTACAATGCTTGGACTGTAAATATAAACTGTCATTCATGGTGTGTGTGGGTGCTATTACAGAGCTTGGACTGTAAATATCAACAGTCATTTATAGGTTGGTGGGGGTGTGTGTCATTACAGTGCCTATACTGTAAATATCAACAATCATTCGTGGGGTGGTTGGTGTGTTGGTGTAATTACAGATCTTGAACCGTAAATATCAAGTCATTCACGGGGTACTGGATGTATGGGTGTCAGTACTGTGCTTGGACTGTTAATATCAACAGTCATTCATGGGGTGGTGGGTGTATGGGTGTCATGACATTGCTTGGACTGTAAATATAAACAGTCATTCATGGGGTGGTGGGTTTGTGGGTTTCATTAAAGTGCTAGGACTGTAAATATCAAAAGTCATTCATGGCATGATTGGTGTGTGGGTGTCATTACAGTGATTTAACTGTAAGTATCAACAGTCATCCATGGGGTGGTGTGTGTGTGGGTTTCATTTCAGTGCTTTTACTGTAAATATCAACAGTCATTCATGAGGAGGGAAGTGTCATTTCAGAGCTTGGACTGTAAATATCAAGTCATTCATGGGCTGGTGGGTGTGTGGGTGTCATTACAGTACTTGGACAGTAAATATCAATAGTCATTCATAGAGTGGTGGGTGTGTGGGTGTCATTACAGTGCTTGGAATGTAAATATCAACAGTCATTCATGGGGTGGTGGGTGTGTGGGTGTCATTACAGTGCATGGAGTGTAAATATCAACCGTCTTTCATGGGGTAGTGGGTGTTTGGGTGTCATTATATTGCTTGGACTGTAAATATCAACAGCCATTCATGGGGTGGTAGGTGTGTGGGTGTCATTACCGTAACTGGACTGTAAATATCAACATACATAATGGGGTGGTGGGTGTGTGGGTGTCATTATAGTGCTTTGTCTGTAAATATCAACAGTAATTCATTTAGTGGTTCGTGTAGGGGTGTCATTACAGTGCTTGGACTGTGATTATCAACCATCATTCATGGGGTGCTGGGTGTGTGGGTGTCATTACAGTGCTTGGAGTGTAAATATCAACAGTTATTTATAGGATGGTGGGTGTGTTGATGTCATTACAGTGCTTTAACTGTAAGTATTAACAGTCATTCATGGGGTGGTGTGTATGTGGGTTTCATTTCAGTGCTTTAACTGTAAATATCAACAGTCATTCATGTGGAGGGGAGTGTCATTGAAGTGCTTGGATTGTAAATATCAAGTCATTCATGGGGTGGTGGGTGTGTGGGTGTCATTACAATACTTGGACAGAAAATATCAATAGTCATTCATGGAGTGGTGGGTGTGTGGGTGTCATTACAGTGCTTGGACTGTAAATATCAACAGTCATTCATTGGGTGGTGGGTGTGTGTGTGTCATTACAGTGCGTAGAGTGTAAATATCAACAGTCATTCATGGGGTGGTTGTGTATGGGTGTTGTTACAGTGATTTGATTGTAAATATCTACAGTCATTCATAGGGTGGTGGGTATCATTAGAGTGCTTGGACTGTAAATATCAACAGTCATTCATGGGGTTGTGGGTGTGTGGGTGTCATTGCAGTGCTTGGACTGTAAATATCAACTATAATTCATGGGGTCATGGGTGTTTAGGTGTCATTACATTGCTTTGACTGTAAATATCAACAGTCATTTATTGGGTGGTGGGTGGCATTACAGTGCTTGGACTGTAAATATCAACAGTCATTCATAGGGTGATAGGTGTGTGGGTGTCATTACAGTGCTTGGACGGTAAATATCAACAGTCATTTATAGGGTGGTGGGTGTTTGGGTGTCATTACATTGCTTGAACTGTAAATATCAACAGTCATTCATAGGGTGGTGGTTGTGTGGGTGTCATTACAGTGCTTAGACTGTAAATATCAACAGTCATTTATGGGTGGGTGGGTGTGTAAGTGTTATTACAGAGCTTGGACTGTAAATATCAACAGTCATTAATGGAGTGGTGGGTGTGTGGGTGTCATTACAGTGCTTGGACTGAAAATATCAAGTCATTCATAGTGTGGTGGGTGTGTGTGTGTCATTAGTGCTTGGACTGTAAATATCAAAAGTCATTTATAGGGTGGTGGGTGTTTGGGTGTCATCACATTGCTTGGACTGTAAATATAAACAGTCAATCATGGGGTGGTGGTTGTGTCGGTGTCATTACAGTGCTTGGAATGTAAATATAAACAGTCATTCGTGGGGTGGTGGGTGTGTAGGTGTTATTACAGTGCTTGGACTGTAAATATCAACAGTCATTCATGGGGTGGTTAGTGTGTGGGTGTCATTACAGCGTTTTGATTGTAAATATCAAGAGTCATTCATGGGGTTGTGGGTGTGTGGGTGTCATTACAGTGCTTGGACTGTAAATATCAACAGTCATTCATGTGGTTAGTGGATGTCATATACTGCTTGGACTGTAAATATCAACAGTCATTCTTGGGGTGGTGGGTGTGTGGGTGCCATTACATTGCTTGGACTGTAAATATCAACAGTCAATTATGGGGTGGTGGGAGTGTGGGTGTCATTACAGTGCTTAGACAGTATATATCAACAGTCATTCATGGGGTGGTTAGTGTGTGGGAGTCATTACAGCGTTTTGATTGTAAATATCAAGTCATTACAGTTATTGGACTGTAAATATCAACCATCATTCATTGGGTGGTGGGTGTGTCGGTGTCATTACAGTGCTTGTACTGTAAATATTAACAGTCATTCATGGGATAGTGGGTGTGTGGGTGTCATTACTGTGATTGGACTGAAAATATCAACAGTCATTCATGGGGTGTTGTATGTGTGGGCATCATTACAGTGTTTTGATTGTAAATATCAACAGTATTTCATAGGGTGGTGGGTGTCTTTAGAGTGCTTGGACTGTAAATATCAAGAGTCATTTACAGGGTGGTGGGTGTGTTGGTGTCATTACAGTGCTTGGACTGTAAATATCAACTGTCATTTATGGGGTGGTGGGTGTGTGGGTGTCTTTACAGTGCTTTGACTGTAAATATCAATAGTCATTTATGGGGTGGTGGGTGTGTGTATCATTATAGTGCTTGGACTGTAAATATCAACAGTCATTCATGGGGTGATGGGTGTCATTAGAGTGCTTGGACTATAAATATCAACAGTTATTTATAGGGTGGTGGGTTTGTGGGTGTCTTGACAGTGCTTGGACTGAAAATAGCAACAGTCATTCATGGGGTGGTGGGTGTGTGGGTGTCATTACAGTGTTTTGATTGTAAATACCAACAGTCATTCATAGGGTGGTGGGTGTCATTAGAGTGCTTGGACTATAAATATCAACAGTTATTTATAGGGTGGTGGGTGTGGGTGTCATTACAGTGTTTTGACTGTGAATATCAACAGTCATTTATAGGGTGGTGCGTGTCATTAGAGTGCTTTGACTGTAAATATTAACAGTTACTTATTGGGTGGTGGGTTTGTGGGTGTCATGACAGTGCTTGGACTGTAAACATCAACAGACAATCATTGGGTGGTGGGTTTGTGGGTGTCATTACAGTGCTTGGACTCTAAATATCAATAAAAATTTATAGGGTGCGAGGTGTGTGGGTGTCATTACAGTGTTTTGACTGTAAATATCAACAGTCATTTATGGGGCGGTGAGTGTGGGGGTGTCATTATAGTTCTTGGACTGTAAATATCATCCATCATTCATTGGGTGTTGGGTGTGTGGGTGTCAATACAGTGCTTGTACTGTAAATATTATGGGTTATTCATGGGGTAGTGGGTGTGTGGATGTCATTTCAGTGCTTGGACTGAAAATATCAACAGTCATTCATGGGGTGGTTGGTGTGTGGGTGTTATTACAGTGTTTGGACTGTAAATATCAAATGTCATTAATGGGGTGTTGGGTGTTTGGGTGTCATTACGGTGCTTTGACTGTAAATATCAACAGTCATTTATGGGGTTGTGGGTGTGTGTGTCATTATAGTGCTTGGACTGTAAATATCAACAGTCATTCATGGAATGGTGAGTGTGTGGGTGTCATTAAAGTGCTTGGACTGAAAATATCAAGTCATTCATAGTGTGGTGGGTGTGTGTGTGTCATTAGTGCTTGGACTGTAAATATCAAAAGTCATTTATAGGGTGGTGGGTGTTTGGGTGTCATCACATTGCTTGGACTGTAAATATAAACAGTCAATCATGGGGTGGTGGTTGTGTCGGTGTCATTACAGTGCTTGGAATGTAAATATAAACAGTCATTCGTGGGGTGGTGGGTGTGTAGGTGTTATTACAGTGCTTGGACTGTAAATATCAACAGTCATTCATGGGGTGGTTAGTGTGTGGGTGTCATTACAGCGTTTTGATTGTAAATATCAAGAGTCATTCATGGGGTTGTGGGTGTGTGGGTGTCATTACAGTGCTTGGACTGTAAATATCAACAGTCATTCATGTGGTTAGTGGATGTCATATACTGCTTGGACTGTAAATATCAACAGTCATTCTTGGGGTGGTGGGTGTGTGGGTGCCATTACATTGCTTGGACTGTAAATATCAACAGTCAATTATGGGGTGGTGGGAGTGTGGGTGTCATTACAGTGCTTAGACAGTATATATCAACAGTCATTCATGGGGTGGTTAGTGTGTGGGAGTCATTACAGCGTTTTGATTGTAAATATCAAGTCATTACAGTTATTGGACTGTAAATATCAACCATCATTCATTGGGTGGTGGGTGTGTCGGTGTCATTACAGTGCTTGTACTGTAAATATTAACAGTCATTCATGGGATAGTGGGTGTGTGGGTGTCATTACTGTGATTGGACTGAAAATATCAACAGTCATTCATGGGGTGTTGTATGTGTGGGCATCATTACAGTGTTTTGATTGTAAATATCAACAGTATTTCATAGGGTGGTGGGTGTCATTAGAGTGCTTGGACTGTAAATATCAAGAGTCATTTACAGGGTGGTGGGTGTGTTGGTGTCATTACAGTGCTTGGACTGTAAATATCAACTGTCATTTATGGGGTGGTGGGTGTGTGGGTGTCTTTACAGTGCTTTGACTGTAAATATCAATAGTCATTTATGGGGTGGTGGGTGTGTGTATCATTATAGTGCTTGGACTGTAAATATCAACAGTCATTCATGGGGTGATGGGTGTCATTAGAGTGCTTGGACTATAAATATCAACAGTTATTTATAGGGTGGTGGGTTTGTGGGTGTCTTGACAGTGCTTGGACTGAAAATAGCAACAGTCATTCATGGGGTGGTGGGTGTGTGGGTGTCATTACAGTGTTTTGATTGTAAATACCAACAGTCATTCATAGGGTGGTGGGTGTCATTAGAGTGCTTGGACTATAAATATCAACAGTTATTTATAGGGTGGTGGGTGTGGGTGTCATTACAGTGTTTTGACTGTGAATATCAACAGTCATTTATAGGGTGGTGCGTGTCATTAGAGTGCTTTGACTGTAAATATTAACAGTTACTTATTGGGTGGTGGGTTTGTGGGTGTCATGACAGTGCTTGGACTGTAAACATCAACAGACAATCATTGGGTGGTGGGTTTGTGGGTGTCATTACAGTGCTTGGACTGTAAATATCAATAAAAATTTATAGGGTGCGAGGTGTGTGGGTGTCATTACAGTGTTTTGACTGTAAATATCAACAGTCATTTATGGGGCGGTGAGTGTGGGGGTGTCATTATAGTTCTTGGACTGTAAATATCATCCATCATTCATTGGGTGTTGGGTGTGTGGGTGTCAATACAGTGCTTGTACTGTAAATATTATGGGTTATTCATGGGGTAGTGGGTGTGTGGATGTCATTTCAGTGCTTGGACTGAAAATATCAACAGTCATTCATGGGGTGGTTGGTGTGTGGGTGTTATTACAGTGTTTGGACTGTAAATATCAAATGTCATTAATGGGGTGTTGGGTGTTTGGGTGTCATTACGGTGCTTTGACTGTAAATATCAACAGTCATTTATGGGGTTGTGGGTGTGTGTGTCATTATAGTGCTTGGACTGTAAATATCAACAGTCATTCATGGAATGGTGAGTGTGTGGGTGTCATTAAAGTGCTTGAACTGAAAATATCAAGTCATTCATAGTGTGGTGGGTGTGTGTGTGTCATTAGTGCTTGGACTGTAAATATCAAAAGTCATTTATAGGGTGGTGGGTGTTTGGGTGTCATCACATTGCTTGGACTGTAAATATATACAGTCAATCATGGGGTGGTGGTTGTGTCGGTGTCATTACAGTGCTTGGAATGTAAATATAAATAGTCATTCGTGGGGTGGTGGGTGTGTAGGTGTTATTACAGTGATTACACTGTAAATATCAACAGTCATTCAGAGGGTGGTGGGTGTGTGGGTGACATTACAGTGCTTGGACTGTAAATATCAACATTCATTAATGGGGTGGTGAGTGTGTGGGTGACATTACAGTGCTTGGAGTGTAAATATCAACAGTCATTTATTAGGTGGTGGGTGTGTGGGTGTCATTACTTTGTTTTGATTGTAAATATCAACAGTCATTCATAGGGTGGTGGGTGTCATTACAGTGCTTGGACTGTAAATATCAACAGTCATTCATGGGGTGATAGTTGTGTGGGAGTCATAACAGTGCTTGGACTGTAAATATTATCCATAATTCATGGGGTGGTGGGTGTTGGGGTGTCATTACAGTGCTTTGACTGTTGATATCAACAGTCATTCATTGGAGGTGGGTGTGAGGGTGTCATTACAGTGCTTAGACTGTAAATATCAACAGTCATTCATGGGGTGGTGGGTGTGTAGGTGCCATTATAGTGCCTGGACTGTAAATATCAACAGTCATTCTTTTGGTCGTAGGTGTGTTGGTGCCATTACTTTACTTGAACTGTAAATATCAAGTCATTCATGGAGTGGTGTGTGTGTTATTAGTGCTTAGACTGTAAATATCAACAGTCAACTATGGGGTGGTGGGTGTCAATACAGTGCTTGGACTGTAAATATCAACAGTCATTCATGGGGTGGTGGGTTTGTGGGTGTCATTACTGTTCTTGGACTGTAAATATTATCAGTCATTCATAGGGTGGTGGGTATGTGAGTGTCATTACAGAGCTTGGATTGTAAATATCAATAGTCATTCATGGGGTGGTGGGTGTGTGGTTGTTATTACAGTGCTTTGACTGTCAATATCAACAGTCATTCAGAGGGTGGTTAGTGTCATTACAGTGCTTGGACTGTAAATATTAACAGTTATTTATGGGGTGGTGGGTGTGTGGGTGTCTTGACAGTGCTTGGACTGTAAATATCAACAGTCATTCATAGGGTGGTGAGTGTGTGGGTGTCATTACAGTTTTCGGACCGTAAATATCAACCATCATTCATTGGGTGGTGGGTGTGTGGGTGTCATTAAAGTTCTTTGACTGTAAATATCAACAATCATTTAGAGGGTGGTGGGCATCATTAAAGTGCTTGGACACCCAACACACCCAACACGGGTGTGTGAATGTCATCACAGTGCTTGGACTGAAAATATCAACAGTCATTTATGGGGTGGTGGGTGTGTGGGTGTCATTACAGTTCTTGGACTGTAAATATCAACAGTCATTCATGGGGTAGTTGGTGTGTGGGTGACATTACAGTGCTTGGAGTGTAAATATCAACAGTCATTCATGAGGTGATGGGTGTGTGGGTGTCATTACAGTGTTTGGAGTGTAAATATCAACAGTCATTCATGAGGTGATGGGTGTGTGGGTGTCATTACTTTGTTTTGATTGTAAATATCAACAGTCATTCATAGGGTGGTGGGTGTCATTACAGTGCTTGGACTGTAAATATCAACAGTCATTCATAGGGTGGTAGTTGTGTGGGTGTCATAACAGTGTTTAGACTGTAAATATCAACCATAATTCATGGGGTGGTGGGTGTGTGGGTGTCATTACTGTGCTCAAACTGTAAATATTAACAGTCATTCATGGGGTGGTGGGTGTGTGGATGTCATTACACTGCTTGGACTGAAAATATCAACAGTCATTCATGGGGTGGTGGGTGTGTGGTTGTCATTACAGTGTTTGGACTATAAATATCAACTATCATTTATGGGGTGGTGAGAATGTGGGTGTCATTACAGTGGTTGGACTGTCAATATCAAAAGTCATTCTTGGAGTGTTGGGTGTGTGGGTGTCATTATAGTGTTTAGACTGTAAATATCAACAGTCATTTATGGGGTGGTGGGTGTTTGGCTGTCATTACAATGCTTAGCCTGTAAATATCAAAAGTCAATCATGGGGAGGTGGGTTTGTGGGTGTCATTACAGTGCTTGGACTGTAAATATTAAGTCATTCATGGGATGGTGGGTGGGTGGGTATCATTTCAGTGCTTGGACTGTAAATATCAATTCATTCATGGGGTTGTGGGTGTGTGTGTGTGTCATTAGTGCTTGGACTGTAAATATCAACAGTCATTTATGGGGTGGTGGGTGGCATTACAGTGCTTGGGATTTAAATAACAACAGTCATTAATAGGATGGTGGGTGTGTGGGTGTCATTACAGTGCTTTGACTATAAATATCAACCGTCATTTAGGGGGGGGGTGATTACCGTGCTTTTACTGTAAATATCAACAGTCATTTATAGGGTGGTTTGTGTGTGAGTGTCATTACAGAGCTTGGACTGTAAATATCAACAGTCATTCAGAGGGTGGTTGGTGTCATTAGAGTGCTTTGACTGTAAATATCAACAGTTATTAATAAGGTGGTGGATGAGTGGTTGTCATGACAGTGCTTGGACTGTAAATATCAACAGTCATTCATATATTGGTGAGTGTGTGGGTGACATTACATTTCTTGGACTGTAAAAATCAACGAATATTCATTGGGTGATGGGTGTGTAAGTATCATTATAGAGCTTGGACTGTAAATATCAACAGTCATTCATGGTGTGGTAGATGTGTGGATGTCTTTACAGTGCTTTAACTGTAAATATCAACAGTCATTCAGAGGGTGGTAGGTGTTATTAGTGTGCTTGGACTGTAAATATTAACCATCATTCAGGGAGTTGTGGGTGTGTGGGTGTTATTACAGTGTTTGGACTGTAAATATCAACTATAATTTATGGGATGGTGGGTGTGTGGGTGTCATTACATTGCTTTGACTGTAAATATCAACAGTCATTCATGGGGTGGTGGGTATGAGGGTGTCATTACAGTACTTGGATTGAAAATATCAACTGTCATTCATGGGGTGGTATGTGTTTGGGTGTCTTTATAGTGCTTGGACTGTAAATATCAACAGTCATTCATAGGGTGGTGGGTGTGTCGGTGTCATTACATGGCTTGATCTGTAAATATCAAGTCATTCATTGGGTGGTGGGTATGTGAGAGTCATTAGTGATTGGACTGTAAATATCAACAGTCATTTATTGGGTGGTGGGTGGCATTATAGTGCTTGGACTGTAAATATCAACAGTCAGTCATGGGGTGGTGAGTGTTTGGTTGTCATTAGAATGCTTGGAATTAAAATATTATTTATAATTCATGGGGTGGTGGGTGTGGGGGTGTCATTACAGTGCTTTGACTGTAAATATCAACAGTCATTCATGGGGTGGTGAGCTTGTGGGTGTCATTACAGTGCTTGGACTGAAAATATCATCAGTCATTCATGGGGTGGTGGGTTGGTGGGTGTCATTACAGTGCTTGGACTGTAAATATCAAGTCATTCATGGGTTGGTGGGTGTGTGTGTGTCATTGATGCTTGGACTGTAAATATAAACAGTCATTTATGGGGTTGTGGGTGGCATTACAGTGTTTGGACTGTAAATATCAACAGTCATTCATAGGGTGGTTGGTGTGTGGGTGTCTTTACAGTGCTCAGACTGTAAATATTAAGTGTCATTCATGTGGTGGTGGGTGTGTGGATGTCATTACAGTGCTTGGACTGTAAATATCAACAGTCAATTATGAGGTGGGTGGGTGTGTGGCTGTCATTACTGTGTTTGGACTGTAAATATCTACTGTCATTGATGGGGGGGTGGGTGTGTGGCTGTCATTACAGTGCTTGGACTGTAAATATCAACAGTAAATCATTGGGTGGTGGGTTTGTGAATGTCATTACAGTGCTTGGACTGTAAATATCAACAGTTATTCATGGAGTGGGGGGTGTGTGGGTGTCATTACAGTGCTTGGACTGTAAATATCAAGTCATTCATGGGGTGGTGGGTGTGTGTGTGTAATTAGTGCTTTGAATGTAAATATCAACAGTCATTTATGGGGTGGTGGGTGTGTGGCTGTCATTAGAATGCTTGGACTGTAAATATCAACCATAATTCATTGGGTGGTGGGTACGAGGGTGTCATTACAGTGCTTAAACTGTAAATATCAACAGTCAGTCATGGGGTGGTGGGTGTGTGGGTTTCATTACAGTGCTTGGACTAAAAATATCAACCATCATTTATGGGGTGGTGGGTGATTGGCTGTCATTAGAATGCTTGGACTGTAAATATCATCAATAATTCATGGGGTGGTTGGTGTGGGGGTGTCATTACAGTGCTTTGACTGTAAATATCAACAGTCATTCATGGGGTGGTGGGTTTGTGGGTGTCATTACAGTGCTTGGACTGTAAATATCAAGTCATTCATGGGTTGGTGGGTGTTTGTGTGTCATTAGTGCTTGGGCTGTAAATATAAACAGTCATTTATGGGGTTGTGGGTGGCATTACAGTGCTTGGACTGTAAATATCACCAGCCATTCATAGGGTGGTTGGTGTTTGAGTGTCATTACAGTGCTTGGACTGAAAATATGAATATACATTCATTGGGTAGTGGGTGTGTTGATGTTATTACAGTGCTTGGACTTTAAAAATCAACAGTCATATAAGGTGTGGTAGGTGTGTGGCTGTCATTACATTGTTTGGACTGTAAATATCAACAGTCAGTCATGGGGTGGTGGGTGTGTGGATGTCATTACAGTGATTGGACTGTAAATATCAACAATAATTCATGTGGTGGGGGGTTTGGGGGTGTTATTACAGGGCTTTCACTGTAAATATTAACAGTCATTCATGGGGTGGTAGGTGTTTGGGTGTCCTTATAGTGCTTGGACTGTAAATATCAACAGTCATTCATGGGTTGGATGGTGTGTGGGTGTCATTACATGGCTTGGAGTGTAAATATGAAGTAGTTTATGGGGTGGTGGGTATGTGTGTGTCATTAGTGCTTGGACTGTAAATATCAACATTTATTCATGGGATAGTGGGTGGCATTACAGTGCTTGGACTGTAAATATCAACAGTCATTCATGGGGTGATGGGTGTGTGGGTGTTATTACAGTGCTTGGACTGTAAATATCAACAGTCATTTACAGGGTGGTGGGTGTGTGGCTGTCATTACAGTGTTTGGACTGTAAATATCAACAGTCAGTCATGGGGTGGTGTGTTTGTGGGTGTTATTACAGTGCTTGGACTGTAAATATCAACAGTCAATAATTGGGTGGTGGGTGTGTGTGTGTCATTACAGTGCTTGGACTGTAAATATCAACAGTCAATTATCGTGTGGTTGGTGTGTGGATGTCATTACAGTGCTTGGACTGTAAATATTAACAGTCAATTATGAGGTGGTGGGTGTGTGGGTTTCATTACAGTGATTGGACTGTAAATATCAACAGTCATTCATTGGATGGTGGGTGTGTGGGTGTCATTACAGTGTTTTGATTGTAAATATCAACAGTCATGGGGTGGTGGGTGTGTGGGTGTCATTAGAGTGCTGGGACTGTAAATATCAACAGTCAATCATGAGGTGGTGGGTGTGTTGGTGTCATTACATTGCTTGGACTGTAAATATGAACAGTCATTCATGGGGTGGTGGGTGTGTGGGTGTCATTACAGTGCTTGGACTGTAAATATCAAGTCATTTATGGGGTGGTGGGTTTGTGTGTGTCAGTAGTGCTTGGACTGTAAATATCAACAGTTATTCATGGGGTGGTGAGTGGCATTACAGTGCTTGGACTGTAAATATCAACAGTCATTCAAGGGGTGGTGGGTGTGTGGGTGTCATTACAGTGTTTGGACTATAAATATCAACCATCATTTATGGGGTGGTGGGTGTGTGGGTGTCATTACAGTGCTTGGACTGTAAATAACAACAGTCATTCATGGGGAGGTGAGTTTGTGGGTATCATTACAGTGCTTGGACTGTAAATATCAACTGTCATTCATGGGGTGGTGGGTTGGTGGGGGTCATTACAGTGCTTGGACTATAAATATAAAGTCATTCATGGGTTGGTGGGTGTGTGTGTATAATTAGTGCTCGGACTGTAAATATCAACAGTCATTTAGGGGGTTGTGGGTGGTATTACAGTGCTTGGACTGTAATTATTAACAGTCATTCATAGGGTGGTTGGTGTGTGAGTGTCATTACAGTGCTTGGACTGTAAATATCAACAGTCATTTATGGGGTGGTGGGTGTGTGGCTTTCATTACAGTGTTTGGACTGTAAATATCAACAGTCAGTCATGGGGTTGTGGGTGTGTGGGTGTCATTACATGGCTTGGACTGTAAATATCAAGTCATTTATGGGGTGGTGGGTATGTGTGTGTCATTAGTGCTTGGACTTTAAATATCAACAGTCATTCATTGGATGGTGGGTGGCATTACAGTGCTTGGACTGTAAATATAAACAGTCAGTCATGGGGTGGTGGGTGTGTGGATGTCATTACAGTGATTGGTCTGTAAATATCAACAGTCATTAATGGGTGGTGGGTGTGTGGCTGTCATTACAGTGTTTGGACTGTAAATATCAACAGTCAGTCATGGTGTGGTTGGTGTGTGGATGTCATTATAGAGCTTGGACTGTAAATATCAACAGTCATTTATGGGGTGGTGGGTGTGTGGCTGTCATTAGAATGCTTGGACTGTAAATATCAACCATAATTCATAGGGTGGTGGGTGTGGGGGTGTCATTACAGTGCTTTGACTGTAAATATCAACAGTCATTCATGGGGTGATGGGCATGAAGGTGTCATTACAGTGCTTAAACTGTAAATATCAACAGTCATTTATGGGGTGGTAGGTTTCATTATAGTGCTTTGACTGTTAATATCAACAGTCTTTCATGGGGTGGTTGGTGTGTGGGTGTCATTACATAGCTTGGACTGTAAATATCAAGTCATTTATGGGGTGGTGGGTATGTGTGTGTTATTAGTGCTTGGACTGTAAATATCAACAGTCATTCATGGGATGGTGGGTTGCATTACATTGATTGGACTGTAAATATCAACAGTCATTCATAGGGTGATGGGTTTGTGGGTGTCATTACAGTGCTTGGACTGTAAATATCAACAGTCAGTCATGGGGTGGTGGGTTTGTGGGTGTTATTACAGTGCTTGGATTGTAAATATCAACAGTCAATAATTCGGTGGTAGGTGTGTGTGTGTCATTACAGTGCTTGAACTATAAATATTAAGTCAATCATGGGGTGGTGGGTGTGTGTGTCATTAGTGCTTGGACTGTAAATATCAACAGTCATTCATGAGGTGGTGGGTGGCATTACAGTGCTTGGACTGTAAATATCATCCATCATTAATTGGGTGGTGGGTGTGTGGGTGTCATCACAGTGATCAGACTGTAAATATTAAGAGTCATTGACAGTGTGGTGGGTGTGTGGATGTCATTACAGTGCTTGGACTGTAAATATCAACAGTCATTTATGGGGTGGTGGGTGTGTGGCTGTCATTACAGTGCTTGGACTGTAAATATCTACTGTCATTTATGGGATGGTGGGTGTGTGAGTGTCATTACAGAGCTTGGACTGTAAATATTAATAGTCAATAATGAGGTGGTGGGTGTGTGGGTTTCATTACAGTGATTGGACTGTAAATATCAACTGTTATTTATTGGATGGTGGGTGTGTGGGTGTCATTACAGTGTTTTGATTGTAAATATCAACAGTCATAGGGTGGTGGGTGTGTGGGTGTCATTAGAGTGCTTGGACTGTAAATATCAACAGTCATTCATTGGGTGGTGGGTGTTTGGGTGTCATTAGAGTGCTTGGACTGTAAATATCAACAGTCATTCAAGGGGTGGTGGGTGTGTGGGTGTCATTACAGTGTTTTGAAGGTAAATATTAACAGTCATTCATATGGTGGTGGGTGTCATTACAGTTCTTGGACTGTAAATATCAACCATCATCCATTGGGTGGTGGGTGCGTGGGTGTCATTACAGTGCTCGGACTATAAATATTAACAGTCATTCATGGGGTGGTGGGTGTGTGGATGTCATTACAGTGCTTTGACTGAAAATGTCAACAGTCATTCATGGGGTGGTGAGTGTGTGGGTGTCATTACAGTGCTTGGACTTTAAATATCAAACATCATTTATTGGGTGGTGGGTGTGTGGATGACATTACAGTGCTTGGACTGTAAATATTAACAGTCATTCATGGGGTGGTAGGTGTGTAGATGTCATTACAGGGCTTGGACTGAAAATATCAACTGTCATTCATGGGATGGTGGGTGTGTGGGTTTAATTACAGTTCTTGGACTGTAAATATCAACCATCATTCATTGGGTGGTGGGTGTGTGGGTGACATTACAGTGCTTGGACTGTAAATATTAACAGTCATTCATGGGGTGGTGGGTGTGTAGGTGTTATTATAGTGCTTGGACTGTTAATATAATCAACAGTCATTTATGGGGTGGTGGGTGTGTGGGTGTCATTACAGTGCTTGGACTGTAAATATCAACAATAATTTATTAGGTGGTGGGTGTGTGGGTATCATTACAGTCCTTGGAATGTAAATATGAACTATTATTCATTGGGTGGTGGGTATGTGGGTGACATTACAGTGCTTGGACTGTAAATATTAACAGTCATTCATGGGGTGGGGGGTTTGTGGGTGTCATTACAGTGTTTTAACTATAAATATTAACATACATTTATTGGGTGGTTAGTGTCATTAGAGTGCTTGGACTGTAAATATCAACAGTCATTCATGGGGTGGTGGATGTGTGGGTGTCATTATAGTGCTTGGACTGTTAATATCAACAGTAATTCATAGGGTGATGGGTGTGTGGGTGTCATTACAGTGTTTGGACTGTAAATATCAACAGTCATTTATTGGGAGGTGGGTGTGTGGGTATCATTACAGTCCTTGGACTGTAAATATCAATCATCATTTATTGGGTGGTGGGTGTGTGGATGACATTACAGTGCTTGGACTGTAAATATTAACACTCATTTATGGGGTGGTAGGTGTGCAGATGTCATTACAGTGCTTGGACTGAAAATATCAACTGTCATTCATGGGATGGTGGGTGTGTGGGTTTAATTACAGTTCTTGGACTGTAAATATCAACCATCATTCATTGGGTGGTGGGTGTGTGGGTGACATTACAGTGCTTGGACTGTAAATATTAACAGTCATTCATGGGGTGGTGGTGTGTAGGTGTTATTATAGTGCTTGGACTGTAAATATCAACAGTCATTTATGGGGTGGTGGGTGTGTGGGTGTCATTACATTGATTGGACTAAAAATGTCAACAGTCATTCATGGGGTGGTGAGTGTGTGGGTGTCATTACAGTGCTTGGACTTTAAATATCAAACATCATTTATTGGGTGGTGGGTGTGTGGATGACATTACAGTGCTTGGACTGTAAATATTAACAGTCATTCATGGGGTGGTAGGTGTGTAGATGTCATTACAGGGCTTGGACTGAAAATATCAACTGTCATTCATGGGATGGTGGGTGTGTGGGTTTAATTACAGTTCTTGGACTGTAAATATCAACCATCATTCATTGGGTGGTGGGTGTGTGGGTGACATTACAGTGCTTGGACTGTAAATATTAACAGTCATTCATGGGGTGGTGGGTGTGTAGGTGTTATTATAGTGCTTTGACTGTTAATAT
Organism: Petrolisthes cinctipes; assembly: GCA_033782935.1. Lineage (NCBI taxonomy): Eukaryota > Metazoa > Arthropoda > Malacostraca > Decapoda > Porcellanidae > Petrolisthes > Petrolisthes cinctipes. Next base: position 618,927 of record JAWQEG010000618.1, read on the forward strand.
AATCAACAGTCATTTATGGGGTGGTGGGTGTGTGGGTGTCATTACAGTGCTTGGACTGTAAATATCAACAATCATTTATTAGGTGGTGGGTGTGTGGGTATCATTACAGTCCTTGGAATGTAAATATGAACTATTATTCATTGGGTGGTGGGTATGTGGGTGACATTACAGTGCTTGGACTGTAAATATTAACAGTCATTCATGGGGTGGGGGGTTTGTGGGTGTCATTACAGTGTTTTAACTATAAATATTAACATACATTTATTGGGTGGTTAGTGTCATTAGAGTGCTTGGACTGTAAATATCAACAGTCATTCATGGGGTGGTGGATGTGTGGGTGTCATTACAGTGCTTGGACTGTTAATATCAACAGTAATTCATAGGGTGATGGGTGTGTGGGTGTCATTACAGTGTTTGGACTGTAAATATCAACAGTCATTTATTGGGAGGTGGGTGTGTGGGTATCATTACAGTCCTTGGACTGTAAATATCAATCATCATTTATTGGGTGGTGGGTGTGTGGATGACATTACAGTGCTTGGACTGTAAATATTAACACTCATTTATGGGGTGGTAGGTGTGCAGATGTCATTACAGTGCTTGGACTGAAAATATCAACTGTCATTCATGGGATGGTGGGTGTGTGGGTTTAATTACAGTTCTTGGACTGTAAATATCAACCATCATTCATTGGGTGGTGGGTGTGTGGGTGACATTACAGTGCTTGGACTGTAAATATTAACAGTCATTCATGGGGTGGTGGGTGTGTAGGTGTTATTATAGTGCTTGGACTGTAAATATCAACAGTCATTTATGGGGTGGTGGGTGTGTGGGTGTCATTACATTGATTGGACTAAAAATATAAAGTCACTCATTGAGTGGTTGGTGTGGGTGTGTCATTAGTGCTTGGAATATAAATATCAACAGTCATTCATGGGGTGGTGGGTGGCATTACAGTGCTTGGACTCTAAATATCAACAGTAATTCATAGGGTGATGGGTGTGTGGGTGTCATTACAGTGCTTGGACTGTAAATATCAACAGTAATTTCTTGGGTGGTGGGTGTGTGGGTATCATTACAGTCCTTGGAATGTAAATATCAACCATTATTCATTGGGTGGTGGTTATGTGGGTGACATTACAGTGCTTGGACTGTAAATATTAACAGTCATTCATGGGGTGGTAGGTGTGTAGATGTCATTACATTGCTTGGACTGAAAATATCAACTGTCATTCATGGGGTGGTGGGTGTGTGGGTTTCATTACAGTTATTGGACTGTAAATATCAACCATTATTCATTGGGTCGTGGGTGTGTGGGTGACATTACATTGCTTGGACTGTAAATATAAACAGCCATTCATGGGGTGGTTGGTGTGTAGGTGTCATTATAGTGCTTGGACTGTAAATATCAAGTCATTCATTATGTGGTGGGTGTGTGTGTGTCATTAGTGCTTGGACGTTGATTATAAACATTCATTCATGGGGTGGTGGGTGTCATTACAGTGCTTGGACTCTAAATATCAACAGTAATTTATAGGGTAATGTGTGTGTGGGTGTCATTACAGTGCTTGGACTGTAAATATCAACAGTCATTTATTGGGTGGTGGGTGTGTGGGTATCATTACAGTGCTTGGACTGAAAATATCAACTGTCATTCATGGGTGGTGGGTGTGTGGGTGACCTTACAGTGCTTGGACTCTATATATAAACAGTCATTTATGGAATGGTGGGTGTGTGAATGTCATTAAAGTGCTTGGACTTTAATTATCAACAGTCATTCGTATGGTGGTGGGTGTGTGAGTGTCATTACAGTACTTGGACTGTAAATGTCAACAGTTATTAATTGGGTGGTGGGTGTGTGGGTGTCATTACAGTGTTTAGACTGTAAATATCAACAGTCAATCATTAGGTGGTGGGTGTGTGGGTGTCATTACAATGCTTGGACTATAAAAATCAACCATCATTTATGGGGTGGTGGGTTTTTGGGTGTCATTACAGTGCTTGGACTGTAAATATCAACAGTCATTCATAGGGTGGTGGGTGTGTGAGTGTCATTACATAGCCTGGACTGTAAATATCAACAGTCATTCATGGGGTGGTGGGTGTGTATGTGTCATTACAGTGCTTGGACTGTAAATATCAAAAGTCATTCTTTTCGGTGGTGGGTGTGTGGGTGTCATTACAGTGCTTAGACTGTAAATATCAACAGTCATTTGTGGGGTAGTGGGTGTCATTAGAGTGCTTGGACTGTAAATTTCAACAGTCATTCATGGATTGGTGTGTGTGTTGGTGTCATTACAGTGCTTGGACTGTAAATATCAACCATAATTAATGGGGTAGTGGGTGTGGGGGTGTCACTACAGTGCTTGGACTGTAAATATCAACATTCATTCATGGGAAGGTGGATGTGTTGGTGTCATTATAGTGCTTGAACTGTTAATATCAACAGTCATTCATGGGGTGGTGGGTGTGTGGGTGTCATTACATTGCTTGGACTGTAAATATCAAGTCATTCATGAGGTGTTGGGTGTGTGTGTGTCATTATAGTTCTTGGACTGTAAATATCAACAGTCAATCATTGGGTGTTGGGTGCGTGGGTTTCATTACATTGCTTGGACTGTAAATATCAAGTCATTCATTGGGTGGTGGGTGTGTGTGTCATTAGTGTTTGGACTGTAAATATCAAGTCATTCATGGGGTAGTGGGTGGCATTACAGTGATTGGACTCTAAATATCAACAGTAATTCATATGGTGATGGGTGTGTGGGTGTCATTGCAGTGCTTGGACTGTAAATATTAACAGTAATTCATGGAGTTGTGGGTGTTTGGGGGTCTATGCATTGCTTGGACTGTAAATATCAACAGTCAATCATAGGGTGGTGGGAGTGTGGGTGTCATTACAGTGCTTGGACTGTAAATATAAACAGTCATTCATGTGGTGGTGGGTGTGTGGGTGTCATAACAGTGTTTTGACTGTAAATATTTACAGTCATTAATAGGGTGGTGGGTGTCATTAGAGTGCTTGGACTGTAAATATCAACAGTTTTTCATGGGGTGGTGGGTGTGTGGGTGTCATGACAGTGCTTGGACTGTAAATATCAACCATAATTAATGGGGTTGTAGGTGTGGGGGTGTCATTACAGTGCTTGGACTGTAAATATCAACAGTCATTCATGGGATAGTGGATGTGTGGGTGTCAGTATAGTGCTTGAACTGTTAATATCAACAGTCATTCATGGTGTGGTGGGTGTGTGGGTGTCATTACATTGCTTGGAATGTAAATATCAAGTCATTCATCGGGTGTTGGGTGTGTATGTGTGTCATTAGTGCTTGGACTGTAAATATCAACAGTCATTCATGGGGTGGTGGTTGGCATTACAGTGCTTGGACTCCAAATATCAACAGTCATTTATGGGGTGGTGGGTGGCATTACAGTGCTTGGACTCCAAATATCATCAGTCATTCATGGGGTGATGGGTGTGTTTGTGTCATTACAGAACTTGGACTGTAAATATCAACAGTCATTCATGGGGTTGTGGGTGTCTTGGTGTCTGTGCGGTGCTTGGACTGTAAATATCAGCAGTCAATCATGGGGTGGTGGGTGTGTGGGTGTCATTACTGAGCTTGGACTGTAAATATCAACAGTCATTCATGGGGTGGTGGGTTTGTGGGTGTCATTACAGTGTTTTGATTGTAAATATCAACAGTCATTTATAGGGTGGTGGGTGTCATTAGAGAGCTTGGACTGTAAATATCAACAGTCATTCATTGGGTGATTGGTGTGTGGGTGTTATTACAGTGCTTGGACTGTAAATATCAACCATAATTCATGGGGTTGAGGGTGTGAGGGTGTCATTACAGTGCTTTGACTGTAAATATCAACAGTCATTTATGGGGTGGTGGGTGTGAGGGTGTCATTACAGTGCTTAGACTGTAAATATCAACAGTCATTTATGGGGTGGCGGGTGTGTGGGTGTCATTATAGTGCTTGGACTGTAAATATCAACAGTCAATCATGGGGTGGGGGGTGTGTGGGTGTCATTACATTGCTTGGACTGTAAATATCAAGTCATTCATTGGGTGGTGGATGTGTGTGTGTCATTTGTGCTTGGATTGTAAATATCAACAGTCATTCATGGGGTAGTGGGTGGCATTACAGTGATTGGACTCTAAATATCAGCAGTAATTCATATGGTTATGGGTGTGTGGGTGTCATTACAGTGCTTGGACTGTAAATATTAACATTAATTCATGGGGTAGTGGGTGTGGGGGTGTCATTACAGTGCTTTGACTGTAAATATCAACCGTGATTTATGGGGTGGTAAGTGTGTGGGTGTCATTACAGTCCTTGGACTGTAATTATCAACCATAATTAATAGGGGGGTTAGTGTGAGTGTGTTATTACAGTGTTTGGACTTTAAATATTAACAGTCATTAATTTGGTGGTGGATGTGTGGGTGTCATTATAGTGCTTGAACTGTAAATATCAAGAGTCATTCATGGGGTGGTGGGTGTGTGGGTGTCATTACATTGCTTCAACTGTAAATATCAAGTCATTCATGGGGTGGTGGGTGTGTGTGTGTCATTTGTGCTTGGACTGTAAATATCAACAGTCATTCATTGGCTGGTGGGTGGCATTACAGTGCTTGGACTCTAAATATCAACAGTCATTCATGGGGTGATGGGTGTGTGGGTGTCGTTACAGAGCTTGGATTGTAAATATCAACAGTCATTCATGGGGTTGTGGGTGGCTGGGTGTCTGTGCAATGCTTGGACTGTAAATATCAACAGTCATTAATGGGGAGGTGGGTGTGTGGGTGTCATTACATTGCTTGTACTGTAAATATCAAGTCATTTATTGGGTGGTGGGTGTGTGTGTGTCATTATTGCTTGGACTGTAAATATCAACAGTAATTCACGGGGTTATGGGTGGCATTACAATGATTGGACTCTAAATATAAAAAGTAATTCATAGGGTGATGGGTGTTAGGGAGTCATTACAGTGCTTGGACTGTAATTATTAACAGTCATTCATGGGGTTGTGGGTGTTTGGGTGTCTATGCATTGTTTGGACTGTAAATATCAACAGTTAATTATGGGGTGGTGGGTGTGTTGTGTCATTACATTGCTTGGACTGTAAATATTAACAGATATTCATGGGGTGGTGGGTGTGTGGGTGTCATTACAGTGTTTTGATTGTATATATTAACAGTCATTCAAAGGGTGGTGGGTGTCATTAGAGTGCTTGGACTCTAAATATCAACAGTTTTTTATGGGATGGTGGGTGTTTGGGTGTCTTGACAGTGTTTGGACTGTAAATATCAACAGTCATTCATGGGGTGGGGAATGTGTGGGGGTTATTACAGTTATTCGACTGTAAATATCAACCATTATTCATTGGGTGGTGGGTGTGTGGCTGTCATTACAGTGTTCAGACTGTAAATATTAAGAGTCATTTATGGGGTGGTGGGTGTGTGGATGTCATTACAGTGCATGGACTGAAAATATCAACTGTCATTTAAGGGGTGGTGGGTGTGTGGGTGTCATTACAATGCTCAGACTGTAAATAATAAGTGTAATTTATGGGATAGTGGGTGTGTCGATGTCATTACATTGCTTGGACTGAAAATATCAACAGTCATTCTTTGGGTGGTAGGTGTGTGGGTGTTATTACAGTGCTTGGACTATAAATATCAACAGTCATTTATTGGGTGGTGGGTGTGTGGGTGTCATTACAGTGCTTGGACTGTAAATATAAACAGTCATTCATGTGGTGGTGGGTGTGTGTGTGTCATTACATTGCTTGGACTGTAAATATCAAGTCATTCATGGGGTGTTGGGTGTGTGTGTGTGTCATTAGTGCTTGGACTGTAAATATCAACCATAATTCATGGGGTAAAGGGTGTGAGGGTGTCATTACAGTGCTTAGACTGTAAATATCAACAGTCATTTATGGGGTGGTGGGTGTGTGGGTGTCATTATAGTGCTTGGACTGTAAATATCAACAGTCAATCATGGGGTGTGGGGTGTGTGGGTGTCATTACATTGCTTGGACTGTAAATATCAAGTCATTCATGGGGTGGTGGGTGTGTGGGTGTCATTACACTGTTTTGACTGTATATATTAACAGTCATTCATAGGGTGGTGGCTGTCATTAGAGTGCTTGGACTGTAAATATCAACAGTTTTTCATGGGGTGGTGGGTGTGTGGATGTCATTACAGTGCATGGACTGAAAATATCAACTGTCATTCATGGGGTGGTGAGTGTGTGGGTGTTATTACAATTCTTGGACTGTAAATATCAACCATCATTTATTAGGTGGTGGGTGTGTGGGTGTCATTACAGTGCTCAGACTGTAAATACTAACAGTCATTCATGGTGTGGTTGGTGTGTGGATGTAATTACAGTACTTAGACAGAAAATATTAACAGTTATTCATGGGGTGGTGGGTGTATGGGTGTCATTACAGTGCTTGGACTATAAAAATCAACCGTTATTTATGGGGTGGTGGGTGTGGGGGTGTCATTACTGTGCTTGGACTGTAAATATCAACATTCATTTATGGTGTGGTGGGTGTGTGGGTGTCATTACATTGCTTGGACTGTAAATATTAAGTCATTCATTAGGTGTTGGGTGTGTGTGTGTGTCATCAGTGCTTGGACTGTAAATATCAACAGACATTCATGGGGTGGTGGGTGGCAATACAGTGCTTGGACTCCAAATATCAACAGTCATTCATGGGGTGGTGGGTGGCATTACAGTGCTTGGACTCCAAATATCAACAGTCATGAATGGGGTGATGGGTGTGTTTGTGTCATTAGAGATTGGACTGTAAATATCAACAGTCATTCATGGGGTTGTGGGTGTCTGGGTGTCTGTGCAGTGCTTGGACTGTAAATATCAGCAGTCAATCATGGGTTGGTGGGTGTGTGGGTGTCATTACAGAGCTTGGACTGTAAATATCAACAGTCATTTATTGGGTGGTGGGTGTGTGGGTGTAATTACAGTGCTTTGATTGTAAATATCAACAGTCATTCATAGGGTGGTGGGTGTCATTAGATTGCTTGGACTGTAAATATCAACAGTCATTCATGGGGTATTGGGTGTGAGGGTGTCATTACAGTTCTTGGACTGTAAATATCAACAGTCATTCATAGGGTAGTGGGTGGCATTACAGTGATTGGACTCTAAATATCAACAGTAATTCATAGGGTGATGGGTGTGTGGGTGTAATTATAGTGCTTGGAGTGAAAATATCAACTGTCATTCATGGGGTGGTGAGTGTGTGTGTGTTATTACAATTCTTGGACTGTAAATATCAATCATCATTCAATGGGTGGTGGGTGTGTGGGTGTCATTACAGTGCTCAGACTGTAAATATTAAGTGTAATTCATGGGATAGTGGGTGTGTCGATGTCATTACAGTGCTTGGACTGAAAATATCAACTGTCATTCATGGGGTGGTGGGTGTGTGGGTGTCATTACATTGCTTGGACTGTAAATATTAAGTCATTCATGGGGTGATGGGTGTGTAGGTGTCATTACAGAGCTTGGATTGTAAATATCAACAGTCATTCATGGGGTTGTGGGTGTCTGGGTGTCTGTGCTATGCTTGGACTGTAAATATCAACAGTCATTAATGGGGTGGTGGGTGTGTGGGTGTCATTACATCGCTTGGACTGTAAATATCAAGTCATTTATTGGGTGGTGGGTGTTTGGGTTTCTATGCATTGTTTGGACAGTAAATATCAACAGTTAATCATGGGGTGGTGGGTGTGTGGTGTCATTACAGTGCTTGGACTGTAAATATCAACAGTTATTCATGGGGTGGTGGGTGTGTGGGTGTCATTACACTGTTTTGACTGTATATATTAACAGTCATTCATAGGGTGGTGGGTGTCATTAGAGTGTTTGGACTGTAAATATCAACAGTTTTTCATGGGGTTGTGGGTGTGTGGATATCATTACAGTTCATGAACTGAAAATATCAACTGTCATTCATGGGGTGGTGAGTGTGTGTGTGTTATTACAATTCTTGGACTGTAAATATCAATCATCATCCAATAGGTGGTGGGTGTGTGGGTGTCATTACAGTGCTCAGACTGTAAATATTAAGTGTCATTCATGGGATAGTGGGTGTGTCGATGTCATTACAGTGCTTGGACTGAAAATATCAACAGTCATTCAAAGGGTGGTAGATGTGTGGGTGTCATTACAGTGCTTGGACTATAAATATCAACCATCATTTATGGGGTGGTGGGTGTGTGGGTGTCATTACAGTGTTTGGACTGTAAATATCAACAGTCATTCATAAGGTGTTGGGTGTGTGAGTGTCATTACAGAGCTTGGACTGTAAATATCAACATTCATTAATGGAGTGGTGGGTGTGTGGGTGTCATTACAGTGCTTGGACTGTAAATATTAACTGTCAATCATAGGATAGTCAGTGTGTGGGTGTCATTACAGAGCTTGGACTGTAAATATCAACTGTCATTCATGGGGTGGGGAGTGTGTGGGTGTCATTACAGTGCTTTAACTATAAATATTAACATACATTTATTGGGTTGTTGTGTCATTAGAGTGCTTGGACTGTAAATATCAACCATCATTCATTAGGTGGTGGGTGTGTGTATGACATTACAGTGATTGAACTGAAAATATCAACTGTCATACATGGGATGGTGGGTGTGTGGGTGTAATTACAGTTCTTGGACTTTAAATATCAACCATCATTTATTGGGTGGTGGGTGTGTGGGTGACATTACAGTGCTTGGACTGTAAATATTAACAGTCATTCATGGGGTGGTGGGTGTGTAGGTGTCATTATAGTGCTTGGACTGAAAATATCAACAGTCATTTATGGGGTGGTGGGTGTGTGGGTGTCATTAAATTGCTTGGACTGAAAATATCAAGTCACTCATTGGGTGGTGGGTGTGGGTGTGTCATTAGTGCTTGGAATATACATATCAACAGTCATTCATGGGGTGGTGGGTGGCATTACAGTGCTTGGACTCTAAATATCAACAGTAATTCATAGGGTGATGGGTGTGTGGGTGTCATTACAGTGTTAGGACTGTAAATATCAACAGTCATTTATTGGGTGGTTTGTGTGTGAGTATCATTACAGTCCTTGGAATGTAAATATCAACCATTATTCATTGGGTGGTGGTTATGTGGGTGACATTACAGTGCTTGGACTGTAAATATTAACAGTCATTCATGGGGTGGTAGGTGTGTAGATGTCATTACATTGCTTGGACTGAAAATATCAACTGTCATTCATGGGGTGGTGGGTGTGTGGGTTTCATTACAGTTCTTGGACTGTAAATATCAACCATCATTCATTGGGTCGTGGGTGTGTGGGTGACATTACATTGCTTGGACTGTAAATATAAACAGCCATATATGGGGTGGTTGGTGTGTAGGTGTCATTATAGTGCTTGGACTTTAAATATCAAGTCATTCATTATGTGGTGGGTGTGTGTGTGTCATTAGTGCTTGGACGTTGAATATAAACATTCATTCATGGGGTGGTGGGTGTCATTACAGTGCTTGGACTCTAAATATCAACAGTAATTTATAGGGTAATGTGTGTGTGGGTGTCATTACAGTGCTTGGACTGTAAATATCAACAGTCATTTATTGGGTGGTGGGTGTGTGGGTATCATTACAGTGCTTGGACTGAAAATATCAACTGTCATTCATGGGTGGTGGGTGTGTGGGTGACATTACAGTGCTTGGACTCTATATATAAACAGTCATTTATGGAATGGTGGGTGTGTGAATGTCATTAAAGTGCTTGGACTTTAATTATCAACAGTCATTCATATGGTGGTGGGTGTGTGAGTGTCATTACAGTACTTGGACTGTAAATGTCAACAGTTATTAATTGGGTGGTGGGTGTGTGGGTGTCATTACAGTGTTTAGACTGTAAATATCAACAGTCAATCATTAGGTGGTGGGTGTGTGGGGGTCATTAAAGTGCTCGGACTGTAAATATTAACAGTCATTAATGGTGTGGTGGGTGTGTGGATGTAATTACAGTGTTTGGACTAAAAATATCAACAGTATTTCATGGGGTGGTGGGTGTGTGGTTGTCATTACAATGCTTGGACTATAAAAATCAACCATCATTTATGGGGTGGTGGGTGTTTGGGTGTCATTACAGTGCTTGGACTGTAAATATCAACAGTCATTCATAGGGTGGTGGGTGTGTGAGTGTCATTACATAGCCTGGACTGTAAATATCAACAGTCATTCATGGGGTGGTGGGTGTGTATGTGTCATTACAGTGCTTGGACTGTAAATATCAAAAGTCATTCTTTTCGGTGGTGGGTGTGTGGGTGTCATTACAGTGCTTAGACTGTAAATATCAACAGTTATTTGTGGGGTAGTGGGTGTCATTAGAGTGCTTGGACTGTAAATTTCAACAGTCATTCATGGATTGGTGTGTGTGTTGGTGTCATTACAGTGCTTGGACTGTAAATATCAACCATAATTAATGGGGTGGTGGGTGTGGGGGTGTCACTACAGTGCTTGGACTGTAAATATCAACATTCATTCATGGGAAGGTGGATGTGTTGGTGTCATTATAGTGCTTGAACTGTTAATATCAACAATCATTCATGGGGTGGTGGGTGTGTGGGTGTCATTACATTGCTTGGACTGTAAATATCAAGTCATTTATGAGGTGTTGGGTGTGTGTGTGTCATTATAGTTCTTGGACTGTAAATATCAACAGTCAATCATTGGGTGTTGGGTGTGTGGGTGTCATTACATTGCTTGGACTGTAAATATCAAGTCATTCATTGGGTGGTGGGTGTGTGTGTCAGTAGTGCTTGGACTGTAAATATCAAGTCATTCATGGGGTAGTGGGTGGCATTACAGTGATTGGACTCTAAATATCAACAGTAATTCATATGGTGATGGGTGTGTGGGTGTCATTGCAGTGCTTGGACTGTAAATATTAACAGTAATTCATGGAGTTGTGGGTGTTTGGGGGTCTATGCATTGCTTGGACTGTAAATATCAACAGTCAATCATGGGATAGTGGATGTGTGGGTGTCAGTATAGTGCTTGAACTGTTAATATCAACAGTCATTCATGGGGTGGTGGGTGTGTGGGTGTCATTACATTGCTTGGACTGTAAATATCAAGTCATTCATTGGGTGTTGGGTGTGTATGTGTGTCATTAGTGCTTGGACTGTAAATATCAACAGTCATTCATGTGGTGGTGGTTGGCATTACAGTGCTTGAACTCCAAATATCAACAGTCATTTATGGGGTGGTGGGTGGCATTACAGTGCTTGGACTCCAAATATCAACAGTCATTCATTAGGTGGTGATTGTGTGGCTGTCATTACAGTGTTCAGACTGTAAATATTAAGAGTCATTTATGGGGTGGTGGGTGTGTGGATGTCATTACAGTGCATGGACTGAAAATATCAACAGTCATTCTTAGGGTGGTAGGTGTGTGGGTGTTATTACAGTGCTTGGACTATAAATATCAACAGTCATTTATTGGGTGGTGGGTGTGTGGGTGTCATTACAGTGCTTGGACTGTAAATATAAACAGTCATTCATGTGGTGGTGGGTGTGTGTGTGTCATTACATTGCTTGGACTGTAAATATCAAGTCATTCATGGGGTGTTGGGTGTGTGTGTGTGTCATTAGTGCTTGGACTGTAAATATCAACAGTCATTCATGGGGTGGTGGGTGGCATTACAGTGCTTGGACTCCAAATATCAACAGTCATTCATGGGGTGGTGGGTGGCATTACAGTGCTTGGACTCCAAATATCAACAGTCATTCATGGGGTGATGGGTGTGTTTGTGTCATTACAGAGCTTGGACTGTAAATATCAACAGTCATTCATGGGGTTGTGGGTGTCTGGGTGTCTGTGCAGTGCTTGGACTGTAATTATCAGCAGTCAATCATGGGGTGGTGGGTGTGTGGGTGTCATTACAGAGCTTGGACTGTAAATATCAACAGTCATTCATGGGGTGGTTGGTGTGTGGGTGTCATTACAATGTTTTTATTGTAAATATCAACAGTCATTCATGGGGTGGTTGGTGTGTGGGTGTTATTACAGTGCTTGGACTGTAAATATCAACCATAATTCATGGAGTAGAGGGTGTGAGGGTGTCATTACAGTGCTTAGACTGTAAATATCAACAGTTATTTATGGGGTGGTGGGTGTGTGGGTGTCATTATAGTGCTTGGACTGTAAATATCAACAGTCAATCATGGGGTGTGGGGTGTGTGGGTGTCATTACATTGCTTGGACTGTAAATATCAAGTCATTTATTGGGTGGTGGCTGTGTGTGTGTCATTTGTGCTTGGATTGTAAATATCAACAGTCATTCATGGGGTAGTGGGTGGCATTACAGTGATTGGACTCTAAAAATCAACAGTAATTCATAGGGTGATGGGTGTGTGGGTGTCATTACAGTGCTTGGACTGTAAATATTAACAGTAATTCATGGGGTAGTGGGTGTCGGGGTATCATTACAGTGCTTTGACTGTAAATATCAACAGTCATTTATGGGGTTGTGGGTGTGTGAATGTCATTACAGTGCATGGACTGAAAATATCAATTGTCATTCATGGGGTGATGGGTGTGTGGGTGTCATTACATTGCTTGGACTGTAAATATCAACCGTGATTTATGGGGTGGAAAGTGTGTGGGTGTCATTACAGTCCTTGGACCGTAAATATCAACCATAATTAATAGGGGGGTTGGTGTGGGTTTGTTTATACAGTGTTTGGACTGTAAATATTAACAGTCATTAATTTTGGTGGTGGATGTGTGGGTGTCATTATAGTGCTTGAACTGTAAATATCAACAGTCATTCATGGGGTGGTGGGTGTGTGGGTGTCATTACATTGCTTGAACTGTAAATATCAAGTCATTCATGGGGTGGTGGGTGTGTGTGTGTCATTTGTGCTTAAACTGTAAATATATCAACAGTCATTCATTGGGTGGTGGGTGGCATTACAGTGCTTGGACTCTAAATATCAACAGTCATTGATGGGGTGATGGGTGTGTGGGTGTCATTACCGAGCTTGGATTGTAAATATCAACAGTCATTCATGGGGTTGTGGGTGTCTGGGTGTCTGTGCAATGCTTGGACTGTAAATATCAACAGTCATTAATGGGGTGGTGGGTGTGTGGGTGTCATTACATTGCTTGTACTGTAAATAGCAAGTCATTCATTGGGTGGTGGGTGTGTGTGTGTCATTATTGCTTGGACTGTAAATATCAACAGTCATTAATGGGGTTATGGGTGGCATTACAGTGATTGGACTTTAAATATCAAAAGTAATTCATAGGGTGATGGGTGTTAGGGTGTCATTACAGTGCTTGGACTGTAATTATTAACAGTCATTCATGGGGTTGTGGGTGTTTGGGTGTCTATGCATTGTTTGGACTGTAAATATCAACAGTTAATTATGGTGTGGTGGGTGTGTTGTGTCATTACATTGCTTGGACTGTAAATATTAACAGATATTCATGGGGTGGTGGGTGTGTGGGTGTCATTACAGTGTTTTGACTGTATATATTAACAGTCATTCAAAGGGTGGTGGGTGTCATTAGAGTGCTTGGACTGTAAATATCAACAGTTTTTTATGGGATGGTGGGTGTGTGGGTGTCTTGACAGTGTTTGGACTGTAAATATCAACAGTCATTCATGGGGTGGGGAATGTGTGGGGTTATTACAATTATTCGACTGTAAATATCAACCATTATTCATTGGGTGGTGGGTGTGTGGCTGTCATTACAGTGCTCAGACTGTAAATATTAACAGTCATTTATGGGGTGGTGGGTGTGTGGATGTCATTACAGTGCATGGACTGAAAATATCAACTGTCATTCATAGGGTGGTGAGTGTGTGGGTTTTATTACAATTCTTGGACTGTAAATATCAATCATCATTCAATGGGTGTTGGGTGTGTGGGTGTCATTACAGTGCTCAGACTATAAATATTAACAGTTATTCATGGGGTGGTGGGTGTGTGGATGTCATTACAGTGCATGGACTGAAAATATCAAATGTCATTTAAGGGGTGGTGTATGTGTGGGTGTCATTACAGTGCTCAGACTGTAAATATTAAGTGTAATTTATGGGATAGTGGGTGTGTCGATGTCATTACATTGCTTGGACTGAAAATATCAACAGTCATTCATAGGGTGGTAGGTGTGTTGGTGTCATTACAGTGGTTGGACTATAAATATCAACCGTCATTTATGGGGTGGTGTGTGTTTGTGTGTCTATGCATTGCTTGGACTGTAAATATCAACAGTCAATCATGGGGTGGTGGGTGTGTGGGTGTCATTACAGTGCTTGGGCTGTAAATATAAACAGTCATTCATGTGGTGGTGGGTGTGTGGGTGTCATAACAGTGTTTTGACTGTAAATATTTACAGTCATTCATAGGTTGGAGGTTAGAGTGCTTGGACTGTAAATATCAACAGTTTTTCATGGGGTGGTGGGTGTGTGGGTGTCATGACAGTGCTTGGACTGTAAATATCAACCATAATTAATGGGGTGGTGGTTGTGGGGGTGTCATTACTGTGCTTGGCCTGTAAATATCAACAGTCATTCATGGGATGGTGGATGTGTGGGTGTCATTATAGTGCTTGAACTGTTAATATCAACAGTCATTCATGGTGTGGTGGGTGTGTGGGTGTCATTACATTGCTTGGACTGTAAATATCAAGTCATTCATCGGGTGTTGGGTGTGTGTGTGTGTCAATAGTGCTTGGACTGTAAATATCAACAGTCATTCATGTGATGGTGGATGTGTGGGTGTCATTACAGAGCTTGGATTGTAAATATCAACAGTCATTTATGGGGTGGTGCGTGTTTGGGTGTCTATGCATTGCTTGGACTGTAAATATCAACAGTCAATCATGGGGTGGTGGGTGTGTGGGTGTCATTACAGTGCTTGGGCTGTAAATATAAACAGTCATTCAAGTGGTGGTGGGTGTGTGGGTGTCTTAACAGTGTTTTGACTGAAATATTTACAGTCATATATTGGTTAGTGGGTGTCATTAGAGTGCTTGGACTGTAAATATCAACAGTTTTTCATGGGGTGGTGGATGTGTGGGTGTCATGACAGTGCTTAGACTGTAAATATCAACCAAAATTAATGGGGTGGTGGGTGTGGGGGTGTCATTACTGTGCTTGGCCTGTAAATATCAACAGTCATTCATGGTGTGGTGGGTGTGTGAGTGTCATTACATTGCTTGAACTGTAAATATCAAGTCATTCATCGGGTGTTGGGTGTGTGAGTGTGTCATTAGGTCTTGGACTGTAAATATCAACAGTCATTCATGGGGTGGTGGGTGGCATTACAGTGCTTGGACTCCAAATATCAACAGTCATTCATGGGGTGGTGGGTGGCATTACAGTGCTTGGACTCCAAATATCAACAGTCATTCATGGGGTGATGGGTGTGTTTGTGTCATTACAGAGCTTGGACTGTAAATATCAACAGTCATTAATGGGGTTTTGGGGTCTGGGTGTCTGTGCAGTGCTTGGACTGTAAATATCAGCAGTCAATCATTGGGTGGTGGCTGTGTGGGTGTCATTACTGAGCTTGGACTGTAAATATCAACAGTCATTCATGGGGTGGTGGGTGTATGGGTGTCATTACAGTGTTTTAACTATAAATATCGACATTCATTTATTGGGTAGTGGGTGTCATGACAGTGCTTGGACTGTAAATATCAACAGTCATTCATAGGGTGGTGCGTGTGTGGGTGTCATGACAGTGCTTGGACTGTAAATATCAACAGTCATTCATAGGGTGGTGAGTGTGTGGGTGTCATTACAGTTCTTGGACTGTAAATATCAACCATCATTCATTAGGTGGTGGTTGTGTGGGTGTCATTAAAGTGCTCGGACTGTAAATATTAACAGTCATTCATGGGGTGGTGGGTGTGTGGGTGTCATTACAGTGTTTTGATTGTAAATATTAACAGTCATTCATAGGGTAGTGGGTGTCATTAGAGTGCTTGGACTGTAATTATCAACAGTCATTTATGGGGTGGTTGGTGTGTGGGTGTCATTACAGTGCTTGGACTGTAAATATCAACCATAATTCATTGGGTGGTGGGTGTGGGGGTGACATTACAGTGCTTGGACTGTAAATATTAACAGTCATTCATGGGGTGGTAGGTGTATAGATGTCATTACAGTGCTTGGACTGAGAATATCAACTGCCATTTATGGGGTGGTGGGTGTGTGGGTTTCATTACAGTTCTTGGACTGTAAATATCAACCATCATTCATTGGGTCGTTGGTGTGTGGGTGACATTACAGTGCTAGGACTGTAAATATTAACAGCCATTCATGGGGTTGTGAGTGTGTAGGTGTCATTATAGTGCTTGGACTGTAAATATCAACAGTCACTCATGAGGTTGTGGGTGTGTGGGTGTCATTACATTGCTTGGACTGTAAATATCAAGTCATTCATTATGTGGTGTGTGTGTGAGTGTCATTAGTACTTGGACTGTAAATATAAACATATATTCATGGGGTGGTGGGAGTCATTACAGTGCTTGGACTCTAAATATCAACAGTCATTCATATGGTGGTGGGTGTGTGAGTGTCATTACAGTACTTGGACTGTAAATGTCAACAGTTATTAATTGGGTGGTGGGTGTGTGGGTGTCATTACAGTGCTTGGACTGTAAATATCAACAGTCAATTATGGGGTGGTCGGTGTGTGGGTGTCATTACAGTGCTTGAACTGTAAATATCAACAGTCATTTCTGGGGTTGTGGGTGTATGGGTGTCATTACAGTGTTTTAACTATAAATATCAACATTCATTTATTGGGTAGTGGGTGTCATGACAGTGCTTGGACTGTAAATATTAACAGTCATTTATAGGGTGGTGTGTGTGTGGGTGTCATGACAGTGCTTGGACTGTAAATATCAACAGTCATTCATAGGGTGGTGAGTGTGTGGGTGTCATTACAGTTCTTGGACTGTAAATATCAACCATCATTCATTAGGTGGTGGTTTTGTGGGTGTCATTAAAGTGCTCAGACTGTAAATATTAACAGTCATTAATGGTGTGGTGGGTGTGTGGATGTAATTACAGTGCTTGGACTAAAAATATCAACAGTCATTCATGGGGTGGTGGGTGTATGAGTGTCATTACAGTGTTTTAACTATAAATATCAACATTCATTTATTGGGTGATGGGTGTCATGACAGTGCTTGGACTGTAAATAACAACAGTCATTCATAGGGTTGTGCATGTGTGGGTGTCATGACAGTGCTTGGACTGTAAATATCAACAGTCATTCATTTGGTGGTGAGTGTGTGGGTGTCTTTACAGATCTTGGACTTTAAATATCAACATTCATTCATTAGGTGGTGGGTGTGTAGGTGTCATTACAGTGCTGAGACTGTAAATACTAACTGTCATTCATGGTATGGTGGGTGTGTGGATGTAATTACAGTGTTTGGACTAAAAATATCAACAGTCTTTCATGGGGTGGTGGGTGTGTGGGTGTCATTACAGTGCTTGGACTATAAAAATCAACCGTCATTTCTGGGGTGGTGGGTGTGTGGGTGTCATTACAGTGCTTGGACTGTTAATATCAACAGTCATTCATAGGGTGGTGGGTGTGTGAGTGTCATTACAGAGCCTGGACTGTAAATATCAACAGTCATTCATGGGGTGGTGGGTGTGTATGTGTCATTACAGTGCTTGGACTGTAAATATCAAAAGTCATTCTTTTCGGTGGTGGGTGTGTTGGTGTCATTACAGTGCTTAGACTGTAAATATCAATAGTCATTTGTGGGGTAGTTGGTGTCATTAGAGTGATTGGACTGTAAATTTCAACAGTCATTCATGGATTGGTGTTTGTGTTGGTGTCATTACAGTGCTTGGACTGTAAATATCAACCATAATTAATGGGGTGGTGGGTGTGGGGGTGTCACTACAGTGCTTGGACTGTAAATATCAACAGTCATTCATGGGAAGGTGGATGTGTGGGTGTCATTATAGTGCTTGAACTGTTAATATCAACAGTCATTCATGGGGTAGTGGGTGTGTGGGTGTCATAACATTGCTTGGACTGTAAATATCAAGTCATTCATGGGGTGTTGGGTGTGTGTGTGTCATTAGTGCTTGGACTGTAAATATCAACAGTCATTCATGGGGTGGTGGGTGGCATTACAGTGCTTGGACTCCAAATATCAACAGTCATTCATGGGGTGATGGTTGTATTTGTGTCATTACAGAGCTTGGACGGTAAATATCAACAGTTATTCATGGGGTTGTGGGTGTCTGGGTGTCTGTGCAGTGCTTGGACTGTAAATATCAGCAGCATATCATGGGGTGGTAGGTGTGTGGGTGTCATTACAGAGCTTGGACTGTAAATATCAACAGTCATTCATGGGGTGGTGGGTGTGTGGGTGTCATTACAGTGTTTTGATTGTAAATATCAACAGTCATTCATGGTGTAGTGGGTGTCATTAGAGTGCTTGGACTGTAATTATCAACAGTCATTTATGGGGTAGTTGGTGTGTGGGTGTCATTACAGTGCTTGGACTGTAAATATCAACCATAATTCATGGGGTGGTGGGTGTGGGGGTGTCATTACAGTGCTTTAACTGTGAATATCAACAGTCATTCATAGGATGGTGGGTGTGAGGGTGTCATTACAGTGCTTAGACTGTAAATATCAACAGTCATTCATGGGGTGGTGGGTATGTGGGTGTCATTACAGTGTTTTGATTGCAAATATTAACAGTCATTCATAGGGTAGTGGGTGTCATTAGAGTGCTTGGACTGTAATTATCAACAGTCATTCATAGGGTGGTTGGTGTGTGGGTGTCATTACAGTGCTTGGACTGTAAATATCAACCATAATTCATTGGGTGGTGGGTGTGAGAGTGTCATTACAGTGCTTAGACTGTAAATATCACCAGTCATTCATGGGGTGGTGGGTGTGTGGGTGTCATTATAGTGCTTGGACTGTAAATATCAACAGTCAATCATGGGGTGTTGGGTATGTGGGTGTCATTACATTGCTTGGACTGTAAATATCCAGTCATTCATTGGATGGTGGGTGTGTGTGCGTCATTAGTGCTTGGACTGTAAATATCAACAGTCATTCATGGGGTAATGGGTGGCATTACGGTTTTGGACTCTAAATATCAACAGTAATTCATAGGGTGATGGGTGTGTGGGTGTCATTACATTGCTTGGACTGTAAATATTAATAGTAATTCATGGGGTTGTGGGTGTTTGGGTGTCTATGCATTGCTTGGACTGTAAATATCAACAGTAAATCATGGGGTGGTGGGTGTGTGGGTGTAATTACAGTGCTTGGACTGTAAATATAAACAGTCATTCAAGGGGTGGTGGGTGTGTGGGTGTCATAACAGTGCTTGGACTGTAAATATCAACAGTCATTCATAGTGTGGTGAGTGTCATTAGAGTGATTGGACTGTAAATATCAAAAGTTTTTCATGGGGTGGTGGGTGTGTGGTTGTCATTACAGTTCTTGGACTGTAAATATAAACAGTCATTCATGGAGTGGTGGGTGTGTGGATGTCATGAAAGTGCTTTGAATGAAAATAACAACAGTTATTCATGGGGTAGTAGGTGTGTGGGTGTCATTACAGAGCTTGGACTTTAAATATCAACCGTCATTTATAGGATGGTGGGTGAGAGGGTGTCATTACAGTGCTTAGACTGTAAATATCAATAGACATTTGTGGGGTAGTGGGTGTCATTAGAGTGCTTGGACTGTAAATTTCAACAGTCATTCATGGATTGGTGTGTGTGTTGGTGTCATTACAGTGCTTAGACTGTAAATATCAACAGTCATTCATGGGGTTGTGGGTGTTTGGGTGTCTATGCATTGCTTGGACTGTAAATATCAACAGTCAATCATGGGGTGGTGGGTGTGTGGGTGTCATTACAGTGCTTGGACTGTAAATATCAACCGTCATTAATGGGGTGGTGGGTGTGTGGGTGTCATAACAGTGTTTTGACTGTAAATATTAACAGTCATTCATATGTTGGTGGTTGTCATTAGTGTGCTTGGACTGTAAATATCAACAATTTTTCATGGGGTGGTGGGTGTGTGGGTGTCATGACAGTGCTTGGACTGTAAATATCAACAGTCATTCATGGGGTGGTAAGTGTGTGGGGGTTATTACAGTTCTTGGACTGTAAATATCAACCATCATTTATTGGGTGGTGGGTTTGTGGGTGTCATTACAGTGCTCAGACTGTAAATATTAACAGTCATTAATGGGGTGGTGGGTATGTGGATGTCATTACATTGCTTGGACTGAAAATATCATCTGTCATTCATGGAGTGGTGAGTGTGTGGTTGTTATTACAATTCTTGGACTGTAAATATCAACCATCATTCATTGGGTGGTGGGTGTGTAGATGTCATTACAGTGCTCAGACTGTAAATATTAACAGTCATTCATGGGGTGGTAGGTGTGTGGATGTCATTACAGTGCATGGACTAAAAATTAAATTGCCATTCATGGAGTGGTGGGTGTCATTACATTGCTTGGACTGTAAATATCAAGTCATTCATTGAGTTGTGGGTGTGTGTGTGTCATTATTGCTTGGACTGTAAATATCAACAGTCATTCATGGGGTGGTGGGTGGCATTACAGTGATTGGAATCTAAATATCAAAAGTAATTTATAGGGTGATGGGTGTGTGGGTGTCATTACAGTGCTCAGACTGTAAATATTAACAGTCATTCATGGGGTGGTGGGTGTGTGGATGTCATTACAGTGCATGGAATGAAAATATCAACTGTCATTCATGAGGTGGTGGGTGTGTGGGTGTTATTACAATTCTTGGACTGTAAATATCAATCATCATTCAATGGGTGGTGGGTGTGTGGGTGTCATTACAGTGCTCAGACTGTAAATATTAACAGTTATTCATATGGTTGTGGGTGTGTGGATGTCATTACAGTGCATGGACGGAAAATATCAACTGTCATTCAAGGGGTGGTGGGTGTGTGGGTGTTATTACAGTGCTTGGACTGTAAATATCAACCGTCACTTATGGGGTGGTGGGTGTGTGGGTTTAAATACAGTGCTTAGAGTGTAAATATCAAATGTCATTCTTAGGGTAGTGGGTGCCATTACATTGCTTAGACTGTAAATATCAACAGTCATTTATGGGGTGGTGGGTGTGTGGGTGTCATTACAGTGCTTGGACTGTAAATATCAACAGTCATTTATGGAGTGGTGGGTGTGTGGGTGTCATTACAGTGCTTGGACTCTAAATATCAACAGTCATTCATGGGGTGGTGGGTGTGTGGGTGTCATTACAGTGCTTAGACTGTATATATTAACAGTCATTTATTGGGTGGTGGGTGTGTGAGTATCATTTCAGAGCTTGGACTGTAAATATCAACAGTCATTCTGGGTGTGGTTGGTGTGTAGGTGTCATTACAGTGCTTAGACTGTAAATATCAAAAGTCATTCGTGGGGTTGTGGGTGTGTGGGTGTCATTAGATTGCTTAGACTGTAAATATCAACAAACATTTATTGGGTGGTGTGTGTGTGGCTGTCATTACAGTGCTTGGACTGTAAATATCAACAGTCAATTATGGGGTGGTGGGTGTGTTGGTGTCATTATAGTGCTTGGACTGAAAATATCAACAGTCATTCAACGGGTGTTGGGTGTGTGGGTGTCATTACAGTGCTTGGACTGTAAATATTAACTGTGATTTATGGGGTGGTGGGTGTGTAGGTGTCATTACAGTGTTTGGACAGTAAATATCAAAAGTCATTCTTGGGGTGGTGAGTGTGTGGGTGTCATTACAATGCTTAGACTCTAAATATCAACAGTCATTTATGGGGTGGTGGGTGTGTGGGTGTCATTACAGTGCTTAGACTGTAAATATCAACAGTTATTTATGGGGTGGTGGGTGTGTGGCTGTTATTACAGTGTTTGGACTGTAAATATCAACAGTCAATCATGGGGTGGTGGGTGTGTGGGTGTCATTACAGTGCTTGGACTGTAAATATCAACAGTCATTCATGGGGTGGTGGGTGTGTGGGTGTCATAACAGTGTTTTGACTGTAAATATTAACAGTCATTCATATGTTGGTGTGTGTCATTAGAGTGCTTGGACTGTAAATATCAACAATTTTTCATGGGGTGGTGGGTGTGTGGGTGTCATGACAGTGCTTGGACTGTAAATATCAACAGTCATTCATGGGGTGGTGAGTGTGAGGGGGTTATTACACTTCTTGGACTGTAAATATCAACCATCATTCATTGGGTGGTGGGTGTGTGGGTATTCATTACAGTGCTTAAAATGTAAATATTAACAGTCATTCATGGAGTGGTGGGTGTGTGGCTGTCATTACAGTGCTTGGACTGTAAATATCAACAGTCAATCATGAGGTGGTGGGTGTGCGGGTGTCATTACAGTGTTTTGACTGTAAATATTAAAAGTCATTCATAGGTGGTGGGTGTGTGGGTGTCATTACAGTGTTTTGATTGTAAATATCAACAGTCAATTATAGGTTGGTTGGTGTCATTAGAGTGCTTGGATAGTAAATATCAACAGTCATTCATGGGGTGGTGGGTGTGTGGGTGACATTACATTGCGTGGACTGTAAATATCAACCATAATTCATGGGGTGGTTGGTGTGTGGGTCTCATTACAGTGCTTTGACTGTGAATATCAACAGTCATTCATAAGGTGATGGGTGTGAGGGTGTCATTACAGTGCTTAGACTGTAACTATCAACAGTCATTCATGTGGTGGTGGGTGTGTGGGTGTCATTATAGTGCTTGGACTGTAAATATAAACAGTCACTCATGGGGTGGTGGGTGTCTGTGTGTCATTAGTGCTTGGACTGTAAATATCAACAGTCATTCAAGGGGTTGTGGGTGGCATTACAGAGCTTTGACTGTAAATATCAACAGTCATTCATAGAGTGGTGGGTGTGTGAGTGTCATTACAGAGCTTTGACTATAAATATCAAAAGTCATTCATGGGGTTGTGGGTTTTTGGGTGTCTATGCAGTGCTTGGAGTTTAAATATCAACAGTCAATCATGGGGTGGTGGGTGTGTGGTTGTCATTACAGTGCTTGGACTCTAAATATCAACAGTCATTCATGGGGTGGTGGGTGTGTGGGTGTCATTACAGTGCTTAGACTGTAAATATTAACAGTCATTTATTGGGTGGTGGGTGTGTGGGTGTCATTACAGAGCTTGGACTGTAAATATCAACAATCATTCATAGGGTGGTGGGTGTGTGAGTATCATTACAGAGCTTGGACTGTAAATATCAACAGTCATTCAGGGGGTGGTTGGTGTGTAGGTGTTATTACAGTGCTTGGACTGTAAATATCAAAAGTCATTCTTGGGGTTGTGGGTGTGAGGGTGTCATTACATTGCTTAGACTGTAAATATCAACAAACATTTATTGGGTGATGGGTGTGTGGCTGTCATTACAGTGCTTGAACTGTAAACATCAACAGTCAATCATGGGGTGGTGGGTGTGTTGGTGTCATTACAGTGCTTAGA
This sequence comes from Petrolisthes cinctipes, assembly GCA_033782935.1. Lineage (NCBI taxonomy): Eukaryota > Metazoa > Arthropoda > Malacostraca > Decapoda > Porcellanidae > Petrolisthes > Petrolisthes cinctipes. The sequence goes on from JAWQEG010000618.1 coordinate 642,487, forward strand.
CTGAAAATATCAACAGTCATTCATGGGGTGTTGGGTGTGTTGGTGTCATTACAGTGCTTGGACTGTAAATATCAAAAGTCATTCTTGGGGTGGTGAGTGTGTGGGTGTCATTGCAATGCTTAGAATGTAAATATCAACAGTCATTTATGGGGTGGTGGGTGTGTGGGTGTCATTATAGTGCTTAGACTGTAAATATCAACAGTCCTTTATGGGGTGGGGGGTGTGTGGCTGTCATTACAGTGCTTGGACTGTAAATATCAACAGTCAATCATGGGGTGGTGGGTGTGTGGGTGTCATTACAGTGTTTTGATTGTAAATATCAACAGTCAATTATAGGTTGGTTGGTGTCATTAGAGTGCTTAGACTGTAAATATCAACAGTCATTCATGGGGTGGTGGGTGTGTGGGTGACATTACATTGCGTGGACTGTAAATATCAACCATAATTCATGGGGTGGTGGGTGTGCGGGTGTCATTACAGTGCTTTGACTCTAAATATCAACAGTCATTCATAGGGTGATGGGTGTGAGGGTGTCATTACAGTGCTTAGACTGTAATTATCAACAGTCATTCATGTGGTGGTGGGTGTGTGGGTGTCATTATAGTGCTTGGACTGTAAATATCAACAGTCACTCATGGGGTGGAGGGTGTTATTAGAGTGCTTGTACTGTAAATATCAACAGTCATTCATTGGGTGGTGGGTGTGTGGGTGTCATTATAGTGCTTGGACTGTAAATATCAACAGTCACTCATGGGTTGGTGGGTGTGTTGTTGTCATTACAGTGCTTAGACTTAAAATATCAACAGTCATTCATGGGGTGTTGGGTGTGTGGGTTTCTATGCAGTGCTTGGACTGTAAATATCAACAGCCATTCATGGAGTGGTGGGTGTGTGGGTGTCATTACACTGCTTGGACTGTAAATATCAACCGTAATTTATGGGGTGGTGTTTGTGTGGGTGTCATTACAGTTTCTGGACTGTAAAAATTAACAGTTATTCTTAGGGTAATGGGTGTGTGAGTGTCATTACAGAGCTTGGACTGTAAATATCAACAGTCATTCATTGGCTGGTGGGTGTGTGGGTGTCATTACAGTGCTTAGACTGTAAATATCAACAGTCAGTTATTGGGTTGTGGGTGTGTGGGTGTCATTACAGTGCTTGGACTGTAAATATTAACAGTCAATCATGGGGTGGTCGGTGTGTGGGTGTCATTACAGTGCTGAGACTGTAATTATCAACAGTCATTCATGGGGTGGTGTGTGTGTTGGTGTCATTACAGTGTTTTAACTATAAATATCAACATTCATTTATTGGGTGTTGGGTGTCATTACAGTGCTTTGACTATAAATATCAACAGTCATTCAAGGGGTGGTGCATGTGTGTGTGTAATGACAGTTCTTGGACTGTAAATATCAACAGTCATTAATGAGGTGGTGAGTGTGTGGGTGTCATTACTGTTCTTGAACTGTAAATATCAACCATCATTAATGTGTGGGTGTCATTACAGAGCTCAGACTGTAAATATTAACAGTTATTCCTGGGGTGGTGGGTGTGTTGGTGTCATTACAGTGCTTGGACTATAAATATGAACCATCATTTATGGGGTGGTCGGTGTGTGGGTCTCATTACAGTGCATGGACTGTAAATATCAACAGTCATTCATAGAGTGGTGGGTGTGTGGCTGTCATTACAGTGCTTGGACTGTAAATATCAACAGTCTCTCATGGGGTGGTGGGTGTGTTGGTGTCATTACAGTGCTTAGACTGAAAATATCAACAGTCATTCATGGGGTGTTGGGTGTGTGGGTGTCATTACAGTGCTTGGACTGTAAATATTAACAGTGATTTATGGGGTGGTGGGTGTGTAGGTGTCATTACAGTGTTTGGACTGTAAATATCAAAAGTCATTCTTGGGGTGGTGAGTGTGTGGTTGTCATTACAATGCTTAGACTGTAAATATCAACAGTCATTCATAGTGTGATGGGTGTGAGGGTGTCATTACAGTGCTTAGACTGTAATTATCAAAAGTCATTCATGTGGTGGTGGGTGTGTGGGTGTCATTATAGTGCTTGGACTGTAAATATCAACAGTCACTCTTGGGGTGGTGGGTGTCTGTGTGTCATTAGTGCTTGGACTGTAAATATCAACAGACATTCGAGGGGTGGTGGGTGGCATTACAGTGCTTGGACTCTAAATATCAACAGTCATTCATAGAGTGGTGGGTGTGTGAGTGTCATTACATCGTTTTGACTATAAATATCAACAGTCATTCATGGGGTTGTGGGTTTTTGGGTGTCTATGCAGTGCTTGAAGTGTAAATATCAACAGTCACTCATGGGTTGGTGGGTGTGTTGTTGTCATTACAGTGCTTAGACTTAAAATATCAACAGTCATTCATGGGGTGTTGGGTGTGTGGGTGTCTATGCAGTGCTTGGACTGTAAATATCAACAGTCATTCATGGTGTGATAGGTGTGTGGGTGTCATTACAGTGCTTGGACTGTAAATATTAACCGTCATTTATGGGGTGGTGTTTGTGTGTGTGTCATTACAGTGCTTGGACTGTTAATATAAACAGTCATTCATGGGGTGGTGGGTGTATGGGTGTCATTACAGTGCTTGGACTGTAAATATCAACAGTCAATCATGGGGTGGTCGGTGTCATTACAGTGCTTTGACTGTAAATATCAACAGTCATTCATGGGGTGGTGCATGTGTGGGTGTCATTACAGAGCATGGACTGTAAATATCAACAGTCATTTATGGGGTGGTGGGTGTGTGGGTGTTATTACAGTGCATGGACTGAAAATATCAACAATCATTTATAGAGTGGTGGGTTTGTGGCTGTCATTACAGTGCTTGGACTGTAAATATCAACAGCCAATTATGGGATGGTGGGTGTGTGGGTGTCATTACAATGCTTAGACTGTAATTATCAACCATCCTTAATGGGTTGGTGGGTGTGTGGGTGTCATTACAGTCCTTAGACTGTAAATATCAACAGTCATTTTTTGGGTCGGGGGTGTGTGGGTGTCATTACAGTGCTTGGACTGTAAATATCAATAGTCAATCATGGGATTGTCAGTGTGTGGGTGTCATTACAGTGCTTGAACTGTAAATATCAACAGTCATTCATGAGGTGGTGGGTGTGTGGGTGTCATTACAGTGTTTTAACTATAAATATCAACATTCATTTATTGGGTGGTGGGTGTCATTAGAGTGCTTGGACTGTAAATATCAACAGTCATACATGGGGTGGTGCATGTGTGGGTGTCATGACAGTGCTTGGACTGTAAATATCAACAGTCATTTATAGGGTGGTGAGTGTGTGGGTGTCATTACATTTCCTGGACTGTAAATATAAACCATCATACATTAGGTGGTGGGTGTGTGGGTGTCATTACAGTGCTTGGACTGTAAATATCAACAGTCATTAATGGTGTGGTGGGTGTGTGGATGTCATTAGAGTGCTTGGACTGTAAATATCAACAGTCATTCATTGTGTGGTGGGGGTTAGGGTGTTATTACAGTGCTTGGACTGTAAATATCAACAGTCATTCATGGGGTGGTGGGTGTGTGGGTGTCATTACAATGCTTGAAATGTAAATATCAACAGTCATTCATGGGGTGGTGGGTGTGTGGTTGTCATTACAGTGCATGGACTTTAAATATTAAGTCATTAATGGTGTGGTGGGTGTGTGTGTGTGTCATTAGTGCTTGGACTGTAAATATCAACAGTCATTCATGGGGTGGTTGGTGTCATTACAGTTCTTGGACTGTAAATATCAACAGTCAATCATGGGGTGTTGGTAGTCATTAGAGTGTTTGGACTCTTAATATCAACAATCATTCATGGGGTTTTGGGTGTTTGGGTGTCTATGCAGTGCTTGGACTGTAAATATCAACAGTCAATCATAGGGTTGTGGCTTTCTGGGTGTCATTACAGTGCTTGGACTGTATATATGAACAGTGAGTCATGGGGTGGTGGGTGTGTGGGTGTCATTACAGTGTTTTGATTGTAAATATCAACAGTCATTTATAGGGTGGTGGGTGTCATAGAGTGCTTGGACTATAAATATCAACAGTCATTCATGGGGTGGTAGGTGTGTGGGTGTCATTACAGTGCATAGACTGTAAATATCAATAGTCTTTCATGGGGTGGTGGGTGTGAGGGTGTCATTACAGTGCTTAGACTGTATATATAAACAATCATTCATGGGGTCGTGGGTGTGTGGGTGTCATTATAGTGTTTGGACTGTAAATATCAACAGTCATTCAAGGGGTGGTGAATGTGTGGGTGTCATTACATTGCTTGGACTGTAAATATCAAGTCATTCATGGGGTGGTGGGTATGTGGGTGTCATTATAGTGCTTGAATTGTAAATATCAACAGTCATTCATGGGGTGGTGGGTGTGTGGGTGTCATTACAGTGCTTGGACTATAGATATCAATTCATTCATGGTGTATTGAGTGTCTGTGTGTCATTAGTGCTTGGACTCTGAATATTAACAGTCATTCATGGGGTGGTGGGTGGCATTACAGTGATTAGACTCTAATATCAACAGTCATTCATGGGGTGATGTGTGTGTGGGTGTCATTACAGTGCTTGGACTGTAAATATAAACAGTTATTCATGGGGATGTGTGTGTTTGGGTGTCTATGCATTGCTTGTACTGTAAATATCAACAGTCAATCATGGAGTGGTGGGTGTGTGGGTGTCATTAGAGTGCTTGGACTGTAAATATTAACAGTCATTCATGGGGTGGTGGGTGTGTGGGTGTCATTACAGTGTTTTGACTGTAAATATCAACAGTCATTGATAGGGTGTTGGGTGTCATTACAGTGCTTGAACTGTAAATATCAACAGTTATTCAAGGGGTGGTAAGTGTGTGGGTGTCATGACACTGCTTGGACTGTAAATATCAACAGTCATTCATGGGGTGGTAAGTGTGTGGGTGTTATTACAGTTTTTGGACTGTATATATCAACCATTATTCATTGGTTGGTGGGTGTGTGGGTGTCATTACAGTGCTTGGACTGTAAATATTAACAGTTATTCATGGGGTGGTGGGTGTGTGAATGTCATTACAGTGCTCGGACTGAAAATATTAATTGTCATTTATAGGGTGGTGGTTGTGTGGGTGTTATTACAGTGGTTGGACTGTAAATATCAACAGTCATTCATAAAGTGCTGGGTGTGTGAGTGTCATTACAGATCTAAGACTGTAAATATCAACAGTCATTAATTGGGTGGTGGGTGTGTGGGTGTCATTACAGTGTTTGGACTGTAAATATCAACAGTCAATCATGGGGTGGACGGTGTGTGGGTGTCATTACAGTGCTTGGACTGTAAATATAAACTGTCATTCATGGGGTGGTGCGTGTATTGGTTTAATGACAGTGCTTGGACTGTCAATATCAACAGTCATTCATGGGGTGGTAAGTGTGTGGGTGTCATTACAGTTCTTGGACTATAAATATCAACCCTTATTCATTAGGTGGTGGGTTTGTGGGTGTCATTACAGTGCTCAGACTGTAAATGTTAATAGTCATTCATGGGGTGGTAGGTGTGTGGATGTCTTTACAGTGCGTAGACTGTAAACATCAACAGTCATTCATGGGGTGGTGTGTGTGTGAGTGTGATTACAGTGCTTGGACTATAAATATTAACCGTCATTTATGGGATTGTGGGTGTTTGGGTGTCATTACAGTGCATGGACTGTAAATACCGTCAGTCATTTCTGGGGATGTGGGTGTGTAGGTGTCATTACAGTGCTTGGAGTGTAAATATCAAAATTAATTCTTGAGGTGGTGGGTCTGTGGGTATCATTACAGTGCTTAGACTGAAAATATCAACAGTCATTTATGGGGTGGTGGGTGTGTGGCTGTCATTATAGTGCATGGACTGTAAATATCAACAGTCATTCATAGAGTGGTGGGTGTGTGGCTGTCATTACAGAGCTTGGACTGTAAATATCAACAGTCAATCATGGGGTGGTGGGTGTGTGGGTGTCATTACAGTGCTTAGACTGTAATTATCAACAGTCCTTCATGGGTTTGTGGGTGTGTGGGTGTCATTACAGTGCTTAGACTGTAAATATCAACAGTCATTTTTTGGGTGGTGGGTGTGTGGGTGTCATTACAGTGCTTGGACTGTAAATATCAATAGTCAATCATGGGATGGTCAGTGTGTGGGTGTCATTACAGTGCTTGGACTGTAAATATCAACAGTCATTTACGGGGTGGTGGGTGTGTGAGTGTCATTACAATGTTTTGATTGTAAATATCAACAGTCATTCATGGGGTGGTGGGTGTGTGGGCATCATTATAGTGCTTGGACTGTAAATATCAACAGTCACTCATGGGGTGGTGGGTGTGTTGGGGTCATTACAGTGCTTAGACTGAAAATATCAAAAGTCATTCTTGGGGTGGTGAGTGTGTGGGTGTCATTACAATGCTTACACTGTAAATATCAACAGTCATTTATGGGGTGGTGGGTGTGTGGGTGTCATTATAGTGCTTAGACTGTAAATATCAACAGTCATTTACGGGGTGGTAGGTGTGTGGCTGTCATTACAGTGCTTGGACTGTAAATATCAACAGTCAATCATGGGGTGGTGGGTGTGCGGGTGTCATTACAGTGTTTTGACTGTAAATATCAAAAGTCATTTATAGGTGATGGGTGTGTGGGTGTCATTACAGTGTTTTGATTGTAAATATCAACAGTCAATTATAGGTTGGTTGGTGTCATTAGAGTGCTTGGACTGTAAATATCTACAGTCATTCATAGGGTGGTGGGTGTGTGGGTGACATTACATTGCATGGACTGTAAATATCAACAGTCATTTATGGGGTGGTGGGTGTGTGGCTGTCATTATAGTGCATGGACTGTAAATATCAACAGTCATTCATAGAGTGGTGGGTGTGTGGCTGTCATTACAGTGCTTGGACTGTAAATATCAACAGTCAATCATGGGGTGGTGGGTGTGTGGGTGTCATTACAGTGCTTAGACTGTAATTATCAACAGTCATTTTTTGGGTGGTGGGTGTGTGGGTGTCATTACAGTGCTTGGACTGTAAATATCAATAGTCAATCATGGGATGGTCAGTGTGTGGGTGTCATTACAGTGCTTGGACTGTAAATATCAACAGTCATTTACGGGGTGGTGGGTGTGTGAGTGTCATTACAATGTTTTGATTGTAAATATCAACAGTCATTCATGGGGTGGTGGGTGTGTGGGCGTCATTATAGTGCTTGGACTGTAAATATCAACAGTCACTCATGGGGTGGTGGGTGTGTTGGGGTCATTACAGTGCTTAGACTGAAAATATCAAAAGTCATTCTTGGGGTGGTGAGTGTGTGGGTGTCATTACAATGCTTACACTGTAAATATCAACAGTCATTTATGGGGTGGTGGGTGTGTGGGTGTCATTATAGTGCTTAGACTGTAAATATCAACAGTCATTTACGGGGTGGTGGGTGTGTGGCTGTCATTACAGTGCTTGGACTGTAAATATCAACAGTCAATCATGGGGTGGTGGGTGTGTGGGTGTCATTACAGTGTTTTGATTGTAAATATCAACAGTCAATTATAGGTTGGTTGGTGTCATTAGAGTGCTTGGACTGTAAATATCTACAGTCATTCACAGGGTGGTGGGTGTGTGGGTGACATTACATTGCGTGGACTGTAAATATCAACAGTCATTTATGGGGTGGTGGGTGTGTGGGTGTCATTACAGTGCTTGGACTGTAAATATCAACAGTCATTTATGGAGTGGTGGGTGTGTGGGTGTCATTACAGTTCTTGGACTCTAAATATAAACCAGCATTCATGGGGTGGTGGGTGTGTGGGTGTCATTACAGTGCTTAGACTGTATATATTAACAGTCATTTATTGGGTGGTGGGTGTGTGGGTGTCATTACAGAGCTTGGACTGTAAATATCAACAGTCATTCATAGGGTGGTGGGTGTGTGAGTATCATTTCAGAGCTTGAACTGTAAATATCAACAGTCATTCAGGGTGTGGTTGGTGTGTAGGTGTCATTACAGTGCTTGGACTGTAAATATCAAAAGTCATTCTTGGGGTTATGGGTGTGTGGGTGTCATTACATTGCTTAGACTGTAAATATCAACAAACATTTATTGGGTGGTGGGTGTGTGGCAGTCATTACAGTGCTTGGACTGTAAATATCGACAGTCAATCATTGGGTGGTGGGTGTGTTGGTGTCATTATAGTGCTTTGACTGAAAATATCAACAGTCATTCATGGGGTGTTGGGTGTGTGGGTGTCATTACAGTGCTTGGACTGTAAATATTAACTGTGATTTATGGGGTGGTGGGTATGTAGGTGTCATTACAGTGTTTGGACTGTAAATATCAAAAGTCATTCTTGGGGGTGTGTGTGTGTGTGGGTATCATTACAATGCTTACACTGTAAATATCAACAGTCATTTATGGGGTGGTGGGTGTGTGGGTGTCATTATAGTGCTTAGACTGTAAATATCAACAGTCATTTACGGGGTGGTAGGTGTGTGGCTGTCATTACAGTGCTTGGACTGTAAATATCAACAGTCAATCATGGGGTGGTGGGTGTGCGGGTGTCATTACAGTGTTTTGACTGTAAATATCAAAAGTCATTTATAGGTGATGGGTGTGTGGGTGTCATTACAGTGTTTTGATTGTAAATATCAACAGTCAATTATAGGTTGGTTGGTGTCATTAGAGTGCTTGGACTGTAAATATCTACAGTCATTCATAGGGTGGTGGGTGTGTGGGTGACATTACATTGCATGGACTGTAAATATCAACAGTCATTTATGGGGTGGTGGGTGTGTGGCTGTCATTATAGTGCATGGACTGTAAATATCAACAGTCATTCATAGAGTGGTGGGTGTGTGGCTGTCATTACAGTGCTTGGACTGTAAATATCAACAGTCAATCATGGGGTGGTGGGTGTGTGGGTGTCATTACAGTGCTTAGACTGTAATTATCAACAGTCCTTCATGGGTTTGTGGGTGTGTGGGTGTCATTACAGTGCTTAGACTGTAAATATCAACAGTCATTTTTTGGGTGGTGGGTGTGTGGGTGTCATTACAGTGCTTGGACTGTAAATATCAATAGTCAATCATGGGATGGTCAGTGTGTGGGTGTCATTACAGTGCTTGGACTGTAAATATCAACAGTCATTTACGGGGTGGTGGGTGTGTGAGTGTCATTACAATGTTTTGATTGTAAATATCAACAGTCATTCATGGGGTGGTGGGTGTGTGGGCGTCATTATAGTGCTTGGACTGTAAATATCAACAGTCACTCATGGGGTGGTGGGTGTGTTGGGGTCATTACAGTGCTTAGACTGAAAATATCAAAAGTCATTCTTGGGGTGGTGAGTGTGTGGGTGTCATTACAATGCTTACACTGTAAATATCAACAGTCATTTATGGGGTGGTGGGTGTGTGGGTGTCATTATAGTGCTTAGACTGTAAATATCAACAGTCATTTACGGGGTGGTGGGTGTGTGGCTGTCATTACAGTGCTTGGACTGTAAATATCAACAGTCAATCATGGGGTGGTGGGTGTGTGGGTGTCATTACAGTGTTTTGATTGTAAATATCAACAGTCAATTATAGGTTGGTTGGTGTCATTAGAGTGCTTGGACTGTAAATATCTACAGTCATTCACAGGGTGGTGGGTGTGTGGGTGACATTACATTGCGTGGACTGTAAATATCAACAGTCATTTATGGGGTGGTGGGTGTGTGGGTGTCATTACAGTGCTTGGACTGTAAATATCAACAGTCATTTATGGAGTGGTGGGTGTGTGGGTGTCATTACAGTTCTTGGACTCTAAATATAAACCAGCATTCATGGGGTGGTGGGTGTGTGGGTGTCATTACAGTGCTTAGACTGTATATATTAACAGTCATTTATTGGGTGGTGGGTGTGTGGGTGTCATTACAGAGCTTGGACTGTAAATATCAACAGTCATTCATAGGGTGGTGGGTGTGTGAGTATCATTTCAGAGCTTGAACTGTAAATATCAACAGTCATTCAGGGTGTGGTTGGTGTGTAGGTGTCATTACAGTGCTTGGACTGTAAATATCAAAAGTCATTCTTGGGGTTATGGGTGTGTGGGTGTCATTACATTGCTTAGACTGTAAATATCAACAAACATTTATTGGGTGGTGGGTGTGTGGCAGTCATTACAGTGCTTGGACTGTAAATATCGACAGTCAATCATTGGGTGGTGGGTGTGTTGGTGTCATTATAGTGCTTTGACTGAAAATATCAACAGTCATTCATGGGGTGTTGGGTGTGTGGGTGTCATTACAGTGCTTGGACTGTAAATATTAACTGTGATTTATGGGGTGGTGGGTATGTAGGTGTCATTACAGTGTTTGGACTGTAAATATCAAAAGTCATTCTTGGGGGTGTGTGTGTGTGTGGGTGTCATTACAATGCTTAGACTGTAAATATCAACAGTCATTTATGGGGTGGTGGGTGTGTGGGTGTCATTACAGAGCTTAGACTGTATATATCAACAGTCATTTATGGGGTGGTGGGTGTGTGGCTGTTCTTACAGTGCTTGGACTGTAAATATCAACAGTCAATCATGGGGTGGTGGGTGTGTGGGTGTCATTACAGTGCTTGGACTGTAAATATCAACAGTCATTCATTGGGTGGTGGGTGTGTGGGTGTCATAACAGTGTTTTGACTGTAAATATTAACAGTCATTCATATGTTGGTGGGTGTCATTAGAGTGCTTGAACTGTAAATATCAACAATTTTTCATGGGGTGGTGGGAGTGTGGGTGTCATGACAGTGCTTGGACTGTAAATATCAACAGTCATTCATGGGTTGGTGAGTGTGTGGGGGTTATTACAGTTCTTGGACTGTAAATATCAACCATCATTCATTGGGTGGTGGGTGTGTGGGTGTCATTACAGTGCTTAAAATGTAAATATTAACAGTCATTCATGGAGTGGTGGGTGTGTGGCTGTCATTACAGTGCTTGGACTGTAAATATCAACAGTCAATCATGGGGTGGTGGGTGTGCGGGTGTCATTACAGTGTTTTGACTGTAAATATCAAAAGTCATTCATAGGTGGTGGGTGTGTGGGTGTCATTACAGTGTTTTGATTGTAAATATCAACAGTCAATTATAGGTTGGTTGGTGTCATTAGAGTGCTTGGACTGTAAATATCAACAGTCATTCATGGGGTGGTGGGTGTGTGGGTGACATTACATTGCGTGGACTGTAAATATCAACCATAATTCATGGGGTGGTGGGTGTGCGGGTCTCATTACAGTGCTTTGACTGTAAATATCAACAGTCATTCATAGGGTGATGGGTGTGAGGGTGTCATTACAGTGCTTAGACTGTAATTATCAACAGTCATTCATGTGGTGGTGGGTGTGTGGGTGTCATTATAGTGCTTGGACTGTAAATATAAACAGTCATTCTTGGGGTTGTGGGTGTGTGAGTGTCATTACAGAGCTTTGACTATAAATATCAACAGTCATTCATGGGGTTGTGGGTTTTTGGGTGTCTATGCAGTGCTTGGAGTGTAAATATCAACAGTCAATCATGGGCTGGTGGGTGTGTGGTTGTCATTAAAGTGCTAGGACTCTAAATATCAACAGTCATTCATGGGGTGGTGAGTGTGTGGGTGTCATTACAGTTCTTAGACTGTAAATATTAACAGTCATTTATTGGGTGGTGGGTGTGTGGGTGTCATTACAGAGCTTGGACTGTAAATATCAACAGTCATTCATAGGGTGGTGGGTGTGTGAGTATCATTACAGAGCTTGGACTGTAAATATCAACAGTCATTCAGGGGGTGGTTGGTGTGTAGATGTTATTACAGTGCTTGGACTGTAAATATCAAAAGTCATTCTTGGGGTTGTGGGTGTGTTGGTGTCATTACATTGCTTAGACTGTAAATATCAACAAACATTTATTGGGTGGTGGGTGTGTGGCTGTCATTACAGTGCTTGAACTGTGAACATCAACAGTCAATCATGGGGTGGTGGGTTTGTTGGTGTCATTACAGTGCTTAGACTGTAAATATCAAAAGTCATTTATGGGGTGGTGGGTGTGTGAGTGTCATTATAGTGCTTAGACTGTAAATATCAACAGTCCTTTATGGGGTGGTGGGTGTGTGGCTGTCATTACAGTGCTTGGACTGTAAATATCAACAGTCAATCATGAGGTGGTGGGTGTGCGGGTGTCATTACATTGTTTTGACTGTAAATATCAAAAGTCATTTATAGGTGGTGGGTGTGTGGGTGTCATTACAGTGTTTTGATTGTAAATATCAACAGTCAATTATAGGTTGGTTGGTGTCATTAGAGTGCTTAGACTGTAAATATCAACAGTCATTCATGGGGTGGTGTGTGTGTGGGTGACATTACATTGCGTGGACTATAAATATCAACCATAATTCATTGGGTGGTGGGTGTGCGGGTGTCATTACAGTGCTTTGACTCTAAATATCAACAGTCATTCATAGGGTTATGGGTGTGAGGGTGTCATTACAGTGCTTAGACTGTCATTATCAACAGTCATTTATGTGGTGGTGGGTGTGTGGGTGTCATTATAGTGCTTGGACTGTAAATATCAACAGTCACTCATGGGGTGGTGGGTGTCTGTGTGTCATTAGTGCTTGGACTGTAAATATCAACAGTCATTCAAGGGGTGGAGGGTGGCATTACAGTGCTTGGACTCTAAATATCAACAGTCATTTATAGAGTGGTGGGTGTGTGAGTGTCATTAAATAGCTTTGACTATAAATATCAACAGTCATTCATGGGGTTGTGGGTTTTTGGGTGTCTATGCAGTGCTTGGAGTGTAAATATCAACAGTCAATCATGGGGTGGTGGGTGTGTGGTTGTCATTACAGTGCTTGGACTGTAAATATCGACAGTCATTTACGGGGTGGTGGGTGTGTGGGTGTCATTACAATGTTTTGATTGTAAATATCAACAGTCATTCATAGGGAGGTGGGTGTTATTAGAGTGCTTGTACTGTAAATATCAACAGTCATTCATGGGGTGGTGGGTGTGTGGGTGTCATTATAGTGCTTGGACTGTAAATATCAACAGTCACTCATGGGGTGGTGGGTGTGTTGGTGTCATTACAGTGCTCAGACTGAAAATATCAAAAGTCATTCAAGGGGTGTTGGGTGTGTGGGTGTCTATGCAGTGCTTGGACTGTAAATATCAACAGTCATTTATGGGGTGGTGTTTGTGTGGGTGTCATTACAGTTCCTGGACTGTAAAAATTAACAGTCATTCATAGGGTGGTGGGTGTGTGAGTGTCATTACAGAGCTTGGACTGTAAATATCAACAGTCATTCATGGGGTGGTGGGTGTGTGGGTGTCATTACAGTGCTTAGACTGTAAATATCAACAGTCAGTTATTGGTTTGTGAGTGTGTGGGTGTCATTACAGTGCTTGGACTGTAAATATTAACAGTCAATCATGGGGTGGTCGGTGTGTGGGTGTCATTACAGTGCTGGGACTGTAATTATCAACAGTCATTCATGGGGTGGTGTGTGTGTTGGTGTCATTACAGTGTTTTAACTATAAATATCAACATTCATTTATTGGGTGTTGGGTGTCATTACAGTGCTTTGACTATAAATATCAACAGTCATTCATGGGGTGGTGCATGTGTGGGTGTAATGACAGTTCTTGGACTGTAAATATAAACAGTCATTAATGGGGTGGTGAGTGTGTGGGTGTCATTACAGTTCTTGAACTGTAAATATCAACCATCATATATGTGTGGGTGTCATTACAGAGCTCAGACTGTAAATATTAACAGTTATTCCTGGGGTGGTGGGTGTGTTGGTGTCATTACAGTGCGTGGACTATAAATATGAACCATCATTTATGGGGTGGCGGGTGTGTGAGTGTCATTACAGTGCTTTGACTGTAAATATCAACAGTCATTCATAGTGTGATGGGTGTGAGGGTGTCATTACAGTGCTTAGACTGTAATTATCAACAGTCATTCATGTGGTGGTGGGTGTGTAGGTGTAATTATAGTGCTTGGACTGTAAATATCAATAGTCACTCATGGGGTGGTGAGTGTTTGTGTGTCATTAGTGCTTGGACTGTTAATATCAAGAGTCATTCAAGGGGTGGTGGGTGGCATTACAGTGCTTGGACTCTAAATATCAACAGTCATTCATAGAGTGGTGGGTGTGTGAGTGTCATTACATCGTTTTGAATATAAATATCAACAGTCATTCATGGGGTTGTGTGTTTTTGGGTGTCTATGCAGTGCTTGGAGTGTAAATATCAACAGTCAATCATGGGGTGGTGGGTGTGTGGTTGTCATTACAGTGCTTGGACTGTAAATATCGACAGTCATTTACGGGGTGGTGTGTGTGTGGGTGTCATTACAATGTTTTGATTGTAAATATCAACAGTCATTCATAGGGTGGTGGGTGTTATTAGAGTCCTTGAACTGTAAATATCAACAGTCATTCATGGGGTGGTGGGTGTGTGGGTGTCATTATAGTGCTTGGACTGTAAATATCAACAGTCACTCATGGGGTGGTGGGTGTGTGTGTCATTAGTGCTTGGACTGTAAATATCAACAGTCATTCATGGGGTTGTGGGTGTGTGGATGTCATTACAGTGCTTGGACAGTAAATATCAATAGTCAATCATGGGAAGGTCGGTGTGTGGGTGTCATTATAGTGCTTGGACTGTAAATATCAACAGTCATTCATGAGGTGGTGGGTGGGTGGGTGTCATTACAATGTTTTAACTATAAATATCAACATTCATTTATTGGGTGGTGGGTGTCATTAGAGTGCTTGGAGTGTAAATATTAACAGTCATTCGTCGGGTGGTGCATTTGTGGGTGTCACGACAGTGATTGGACTGTAAATATCAACAGTCATTAATGGGGTGGTGAGTGTGTGAGTGTCAATACAGTTCCTGGACTGCTATTATAAACCATCATACATTAGGTGGTGGGTGTGTGGGTGTCTTTACACTGCTCAGACTGTAAATATTAACAGTCATTTATGGGGTGGTGCGTGTGTGGATGTCATTACAGTGCTTGGACTGAAAATATCCATAGTCATTCTTAAGGTGGTGGGTGTGTGGGTGTCATTACAGTGATTGGCCTATAAATATTAACCGTCATTTATGGGGTGGTGGGTGTGTGGGTGTCATTACAGTGCTTGGACTGTAAATATCAACAGTCATTCATAGGGTGGTGGGTGTGTGAGTGTAATTACAGAGCTTGGACTGTATATATCAACAGACATTCATGGGGTGGTGGGTGTGTAGGTGTCATTACAGTGCTTGGACTGTAAATATCAAAAGTCATTCTTGGGGTGGTCGGTGTGTGGGTGTCATTACAGTGCTTAGACTGTAAATATCAACAGTCATTTATGGGGTGGTGGGTGTGGCTGTCATTACAGTGCTTGGACTGTAAATATCAACAGTCAATCATGGGGTGGTGGGTGTGTGGGTGTCATTACAGTGCTTTGACTGTAAATATCAACAGTCATTCTTTGGGTGGTGGGTGTGTGGTTGTCATTACAGTGTTTTGATTGTAAATATCAACAGCCATTTAAAAGGTGGTGGGTGTCATTAGAGTGCTTGAACTGTAGATATCAACAGTCATTCATAAGGTGGTAGGTGTGGGGGTGTCATTACAGTGCTTTGACTGTAAATATCAACAGTCATTCATGGGTTGGTAGGGGTGAAGGTGTCATTACAGTGCTTGGACTGTAAATATCAACAGACATTCATGGGGTGGTGGGTGTGTGGGTTTCATTATAGTGTTTGAACTGTAAATATCAACAGTCATTCATGGGGCGGTGTGTGTGTGGGTGTCATTACAGTGCTTGGACTGTAATTATCAACAGTCAATCATGGGGTGGTTGGTGTCATTACAGTGCTTGGACTGTAAATATCAACAGTTAATCATGGGGTGTTGGGTGTCATTAGAGTGCTTGGACTGTAAATATCAACAGTCATTCATGGGGTTTTGGTGTTTGGGTGTCTATGCAGTGCTTGGACTGTAAATATCAACAGTCATTCATGTGGTGGTGGGTGTGTGGGTGTCATTACAGTGCTTGGACTGTAAATATCAACCGTCATTTATGGGGTGGTGTTTGTGTGGGTGTCATTACAGTTCCTGGACTGTAAAAATTAACAGTCATTCATAGGGTGGTGGGTGTGTGAGTGTCATTACAGAGCTTGGACTGTAACTATCAACAGTCATTTAAGGGGTGGTGGGTGTGTGGGTATCATTACAGTGCTTAGACAGTAAATATCAACAGTCAGTTATTGGGTTGTGGGTGTGTGGGTGTCATTACAGTGCTTGGACTGTAAACATTAACAATCAATCATGGGGTGGTCGGTGTGTGGGTGTCATTACAGTGCTGGGACTGTAATTATCAACAGTCATTCATGAGGTGGTGGGTGTGTGGGTGTCATTACAGTGTTTTAACTATAAATATCAACATTCATTTATTGGGTGTTGGGTGTCATTACAGTGCTTTGACTATAAATATCAACAGTCATTCATGGGGTGGTGCATGTGTGGGTGTAATGACAGTTCTTGGACTGTAAATATCAACAGTCATTAATGGGGTGGTGAGTGTGTGGGTGTCATTACAGTTCTTGAACTGTAAATATCCACCATCATTAATATGTGGGTGTCATTACAGAGCTCAGACTGTAAATATTAACAGTTATTCCTAGGGTGGTGGGTGTGTTGGTGTCATTACAGTGCTTGGACTATAAATATCAACATTCATTCATGGGGTTTTGGTGTTTGGGTGTCTATGCAGTGCTTGGACTGTAATTATCAACAGTCCTTCATGAGTTTGTGTGTGTGTGGGTGTCATTACAGTGCTTAGACTGTAAATATCAACAGTCATTTTTTGGGTGGTGTGTGTGTGGGTGTCATTACAGTGCTTGGACTGTAAATATCAACAGTCAATCATGGGGTGGTGGGTGTGTGGGTGTCATTACAGTGCTTAGACTGTAATTATCAACAGTCCTTCATGGGTTTGTGTGTGTGTGGGTGTCATTACAGTGCTTAGACTGTAAATATCAACAGTCATTTTTTGGGTGGTGGGTGTGTGGGTGTCATTACAGTGCTTGGACTGTAAATATCAATAGTCAATCATGGGATGGTCAGTGTGTGGGTATCATTACAGTGCTTGGACTGTAAATATCAACAGTCATTCATGAGGTGGTGGGTGTGTGGGTGTCATTACAGTGTTTTAACTATAAATATCAACATTCATTTATTGGGTGGTGGGTGTCATTAGAGTGCTTGGACTGTAAATATCAACTGTCATACATGGTTTGGTGCATGTGTGGGTGTCATGACAGTGCTTGGACTGTAAATAACAACAGTCATTGATGGGGTGTAAGGGAGACTGCGGTGGTGAAAGGACGTGTCTCGTTAGCTCCGTGACATGTATAAACAGTGCTAGTGTTTACATTAACAGTGCATTGCTAGTGCGCCTGTATATGTTTTGGCACGTCCAGCATGGGTTCTCCAGTTGACGAGCTGTGCCTTGTCTGTCATGAGCGAGATGATGGAAAGGTCAAGTGGCTGAAATGTCTCAAGTGCAAATTGGGCGGCCATAGCACTTGTATGAGAATGACTGGTTTGAAATCAAATGCTTCGTAAGTAAATTGGGTTTGTGATCCTTGTGCTCTAGTGATAAAGAGTGAAGTTCACCTTCGAGAGGAGATTAATGTAATGACTGACGGGGTCACGCTGGCTGTGGAAGAGGCTGTGTCAGCTCAATCGGGCCAGGTGGAAAGAGATGGCATGAACTGGGCTGAGGTGGTGTCGAGATGCAGGAAACGGAAACGCACACAGAAAAATAAGAATCTTCTTATTATTAAAGCAAAGGGTAGCAAAAAAGCGGTTGATATGAAGAAAGAGGTCGAAGAATTGTTGTCGGATGTTCAAATTATGGACTCCAAATTCACTAACAAGGGAAATATTGTTATAAATCTTGAATCTGAAGAGAAGAGAAATGCTGCACAAAATAAGTTACACGAGGTGGGGAATTTAATTGCTTCCAATGGGAAGCGATGGGACCCCAAAATTATGGTATGTAATGTGGCTCGGAATGAGGACAAGGAATCGCTCATTGAAGAAATTATTGTAAGGAATAATTTGGAATCGATTGACGGAGTTATAAATAAAATAAAAATTGTTTCTGAAAGACCAGCTGCGGGAGGGACTGTACATTATGTACTGAAGTGTGATCCAGAGGTACGTGCAAGAATTCACGGGATGAATGACAAGCTGAAGCTGAAGTGGGGCGTTCATCAGGTATACGATCATTATTTTCCACTACTGTGTTACCACTGCCTGAAATTCGGTCACAAGTCGGATAGTTGCCAATGCAAGGTCAAAGGTCATGCACCCCACTGCTATAAGTGTGCAGGTCAGCATGAAGGTCGCTCTTGCCAGTCTGATGTGAGAAAATGCTTCAACTGTGCTGCTTCAAAATGTCAAAGCGAACACTCTGTAAGTAGTTTGTCTTGCCCCATTTTCACCTCGGAAGTAAATAGGATCAGACTCAACACTAACCATGGCTTTTAATATGCAAAGTGTTAATTGTGGACTATTGAACGTGCAGTCTGCTAAAAATAAAACATTTGAGATACGCCAGACGATTGTTGATGGCTGTTTAGATTTTTATGCCATTACTGAGACGTGGTTAACGAAATTTGACTCAGCTGCTATCCAGGAAATGACTCCGGTGACTCATTCTTTTTTACATAAACCGAGGTGTACGGGTCGAGGCGGAGGTGTTGGTCTATTTGTTTCAAATTCTATAAAGAAGGTGAAGGTATGCAAGTCGCCGGGGTTTGAAAGTTTCGAACTCCTTCAGGTTGAGTGTCAAGCTGGTGGAAGCAAAGTAACGTTTATAACAATATATAGACCCCTTGCTACTAGCCCTGGTTTATTCATTGATGAGCTTGAGCTGTACCTCGAGACGGTTGACATGATTAGCTCTAATGTCATTGTGTTGGGAGATTTTAATTTTTGGCTTGATACTCCAGGAGCCCGCTATGTTCAGTGATTTACAGATATGTTAGCAACGTTTAACCTGGTCAATGTAGTGAACAAGCCCACATCGATTTGTGGCCATATTATTGATTTGGTCTTGGTGGACACATCTGGAGACCTGGTACGTAACCTTCAGGTGGACGATGTATGCTCCCTTTCACCGGTACACAAACTTGTGGTGTTTAATCTGAACCTGTTGTTGAGTAAAAGGCAAGTAAAGAATATTTCTTTTCGGTCCAGAAGAAATTTTAATAGTGATGGTCTACTATCACTCGTTTGTAATAAGATAGTCGAGCAATACGGTGATTTGTGCAATCATGGGTGGGCAGTGAAAGGAGAGTGTCATGACTGTTTGTACAATCTATACAATTACACACTGAAGTCTGAATACGACAAAATGTGTCCTATAGTTGAGAAGAAAATAATAGTGAAAGATGAGTCTCCGTGGTTCAACAATGACATAAATAAAGCGAAAATTAATAAAAAAAAGATGGAAAGACGGTGGCGCAAGTATCGTACTGAGGAATGTAGACATGCATACACTCAAGCACGAAACTACGAATTAAGGCTTGTCACCAAGAGAAAGTGCAGTTATTACAAAGAGAAAACTGAAATGGCGGGATCGAATATACACGAGCTCTACAAGATACTTGACTGCCTGACTGGTGATAAGAGGAAGCACAAGTTGCCGGAGAGCTGTTCGGATAGCAATTTGGCCAATGATTTTGTATATTTTTTCGATAATAAGATCAAGAATATTATATCGACGTTTGTGAGTGATAGTTCGCATATGGTTATGAGTGAACAAACTTCTGATATTAAACTGAGTGAGTTCCGAATTGTGAGTGAATTGACTGTTAGTGAGATGATCAAGAAGGCAAAACCTACTTACTCTGCAATCGACCCTATGCCGTTCAAGCTGTTTAATAGAAACAAAAGGTTTGATCGCCTGGTCAGCGTTATCACAAAAATGGTAAATGTGAGTATTGCTAATAGTGTGTTCCCAAACTCTGAAAAGCAAGCTATTGTAACACCCATATTGAAGGGGAATCTTGACCCCCAATCTTTCAGCTCATTTCGTCCTGTATCCAATTTAACTTTTCAATCCAAGATTTTGGAAAAGGTAATTTTAACTCAATTGATGGATTATTTGGATATGGTTGGTGCAATTCATGATAACCAGTCAGCCTACCGTCGTCTGTATTCCACGGAGACTGCTCTGTGTTCTATCGTAAGTGACATGCGCACTTTGATGGATGATGGAAAAAGTGGTCTGTTGGTATTACTGGATTTGAGTGCTGCATTCGACACAGTAGTGCACAGTGTCTTATTGAGTGTCTGTGAACGTATTGGTATAATAGGTGCTGCTCTCTCGTACCTGAAGAGTTACCTGACTGGCCGCAACTACTGTGTAAAAATAGGAAATGAATTTTCTGACGCAATACCATTAACAAGAGGTGTGCCTCAGGGTAGTGTTTTAGGCCCAATACTCTTCTGTTTATATACTACAGATCTTTCTGTACTACTTGAAAAGTACGAAGTCAGATTCAAGCTTTTTGCGGATGACACGCAGTTTTACATGTCATTCACAAATATACACGATTCAGAAACTCATTTGAGCTCTGTCCTTACTGACATTAAGCAATGGATGGATTCCAGGCAGCTTAAATTAAATCAAGATAAAACAGAATGTCTGTATGTCGGTCGTAGAACTGACTTCGACAGCTTGGGAGTACGTAAACTGAAAGTGAATGATAGGGAAATCACAATCAACAAATGTGTGAAGAGTCTCGGGGTGATGTTGGACAGTGAGCTAATGATGAGAGATCAGATTGGTCATGTGGTTCAAATTGCTGGATACCACTTGAGGAATTTGGCTTTCGTAAGGAAATACCTTGATCAGAGTGTGATGATGAAACTGGTTTACAATCATGTTCTAAGTAAATTGGATTACTGTAATTCCCTATATTACGGCTTGCCTGATTATCTATTGAAGAAACTCCAGATGATCACGAACAGAGCTGCGAGATTGATACGAGGTCTGTCAAGAAGAGATCGAATAACACCAGCACTCATACAACTACATTGGCTTCCTATTAAGGCACGTATCGTTTACAAGCAGTGTGTTATGGTTCATCAAGCGTTAAATTTTGGCAAACCAGTTTACATGCGAGATATGCTCCTGGACTTTCATGTGGATACCAATGTAGAATTGCGACATAGCAGCGAGGTGAATAGGCTTCTGGAACCAAGATTCAGAAGGGAATGTGGAAAAAGAGCGTTCGCATAGTGCTCCTCGCCTCTACAACAACCTTCCGAGCTTCGTTAGGGCAGTGAAACAGCTGCTCTATTCAAAAAGAGACTGAAGACACACCTCTTCACCGAGTCTTACGACCTCATAAATGAAGAAATGAGAACAAGTTTCCGGCTTTAGTTGATCTACGGAGGGACTTGGAGAGCTGGCAACGGCTGAAAGTCCCTAGAAGCCATCACATAAGTAACATAAGTAAGTAAGAGTGTGTGGGTGTCATTACGGTTCCTGGACTGTAAATATAAACCATCATACATTCGGTGGTGGGTGTGTGGGTGTCATTACAGTGCTTGGACTGTAAATATCAACAGTCATTCATGGGGTGGTGGGTGTGTGGATGTCATTAAAGTGCTTGGACTGAAAATATCAACAGTCATTCTTGGGGTGGTGGGTGTGTGGATGTCATTACAGTGCTTGGCCATTAAATATTAACCATCATGTATGGGGTGGTGGGTGTGTGGGTGTCATTACAGTGCTTGGACTGTAAATATCAACAGTCATTCATAGGGTGGTGGGTGTGTGAGTGTCATTACAGAACTTGGACTGTAAATATCAACAGTCATTCATTGGTGGTGGGTGTGTAGGTGTCATTATACTGCTTGGACTGTAAATATCAAAAGTCATTCTTGGGGTGGTCGGTGTGTGGGTGTCATTACAGTGCTGAGACTGTAAATATTAACAGTCATTTATAGGGTGGTTGGTGTGTGGTTGTCATTACAGTGCTTGGACTGTACATATCAACAGTCAATCATGGGGTGGAAGGTGTGTGGGTGTCATTACATTGCTTTGACTGTAAATATCAACAGACATTCATCGGGTAGTGGGTGTGTGGGTGTCATTACAGTGTTTTGTTTGTAAATATCAACAGTCATTTATAAGGTTGTAGGTGTCATTAGAGTGATTGGACTGTAAATATCAACAGTCATTCATAAGGTGATGGGTGTGGGGGTGTCATTACATTGATTTGACTGTAAATATCAACAGTCATTCATGGGGTGGTGGGGGTGAGGGTGTTATTACAGTGCTTGGACTGTATATATCAACAGTCATTCATGGGGTGGTGGGTGTGTGGGTGTCATTATAGTGTTTGAACTGTAAATAGCAACAGTCATTCATTGGGTGGTGGGTGTGTGGTTGTCATTACAGTGCTGGGACTATAAAAATTAAGTCATTCATGGTGTGTTGGGTGTGTGAGTGTGTCATTAGTGCTTGGACTGTAAATATCAACAGTCATTCATGGGGTGGTTGGTGTCATTACAGTGCTTGGACTATAAATATCAACAGTAAATCATGCAGTGTTGGGAGTCATTAGAGTGCTTGGACTGTAAATATCAACAGTCATTCATGGGGTTTTGGGTGTTTGGGTGTCTATGCAGTGCTTGGACTGTAAATATCAACAGTCAATCATGGGGTGGTGGGTGTCTGGGTGTCATTACAGTGCTTGGACTGTAAATATCAACAGTAATTCATGGGGTTGTGGGTGTGTGGGTGTCTTTACAGTGTTTTGATTGTAAATATCAGCAGTCATTCATAGGGTGGTAGATGTCATTAGAGTGATTGGACTGTAAATATTAACAGTCATTCATGGGGTGGTGGGTGTGGGGGTGTCATTACAGTGCTTGGACTGTAAATATCAACCATATTTCACGGGTAGATGGGTGTGGGGGTGTCATTACAGTACTTGTACTGTAAATATCAACAGTCATTCATGGGGTGGTGGATGAGTGGGTGTCATTAAAGTACTTAGACTGTAAATATCAATAGTCATTCATGGGGTGGAGGGTGTGAGGGTGTCATTACAGTACTTAGACTGTATATATCAACAATCATTCATAGGGTGGTGGGTGTGTGGGTGTCATTATAGTGTTTGGACTGTAAATATCAACAGTCATTCATGGGGTGGTGGGTGTGTGGATGTCATTAAAGTGCTTGGACTGAAAATATCAACAGTCATTCTTGGGGTGGTGGGTGTCTGAATGTCATTACAGTTCTTGGCCTATAAATATTAACCATCATGTATGGGGTGGTGGGTGTGTGGGTGTCATTACAGTGCTTGGACTGTAAATATCAACAGTCATTCATAGGGTGGTGGGTGTGTGAGTGTCATTACATAACTTGGACTGTAAATATCAACAGTCATTCATTGGTGGTGGGTGTGTAGGTCTCATAATAGTGCTTGGACTGTAAATATCAAAAGTCATTCTTGGGGTGGTCGGTGTGTGGGTGTCATTACAGTGCTTAGACTGTAAATATTAACAGTCATTTATAGGGTGGAGGGTGTGTAGCTGTCATTACAGTGCTTGGACTGTAAATATCAACAGTCAATCATGAGGTGGTAGGTGTGTGGGTGTCATTACATTGCTTTGACTGTAAATATCAACAGACATTCATGGGGTGGTGGGTGTGTGGGTGTCATTACAGTGTTTTGTTTGTAAATATCAACAGTCATTTATATGGTTGTAGGTGTCATTAGAGTGATTGGACAGTAAATATCAACAGTCATTCATAGGGTGGTGGGTGTGGGGGTGTCATTACATTGTTTTGACTGTAAATATCAACAGTCATTCATGGGGTGGTGGGGGTGAGGGTGTTATTACAGTGCTTGGACTGTATATATCAACAGTCATTCATGGGGTGGTGGGTGTGTGGGTGTCATTATAGTGTTTGAACTGTAAATAGCAACAGTCATTTATGGGGTGGTGGGTGTGTGGTTGTCATTACAGTGCTGGGACTATAAAAATTAAGTCATTCATGGTGTGTTGGGTGTGTGTGTGTGTCATTAGTGCTTGGACTATAAATATCAACAGTCATTCATGGGGTGGTTGGTGTCATTACAGTGCTTAGACTGTAAATATCAACAGTAAATCATGGGGTGTTGGGTGTCATTAGAGTGCTTGGACTGTAAATATCAACAGTCATTCATGGGGTTTTGGGTGTTTGGGTGTCTATGCTGTGCTTGGACTGTAAATATCAACAGTCAATCATGGAGTGGTGGGTGTCTGGGTGTCTATGCAGTGCTTGGACTGTAAATATTAACAGTCATTCATGGGGTGGTGGGTGTGGGGGTGTCATTACAGTGCTTCGACTGTAAATATCAACCATATTTCACGGGTAGGTGGGTGTGGGGGTGTCATTACAGTACTTGTACTGTAAATATCAACAGTCATTCATGGGGTGGTGGACGTGTGGGTGTCATTACAGTGCTTAGACTGTAAATATCAATAGTCATTCATGGGGTGGTGGGTGTGAGGGTGTCATTACAGTACTTAGACTGTATATATCAACAATCATTCATAGGGTGGTGGGTGTGTGGGTGTCATTATAGTGTTTAGACTGTAAATATCAACAGTCATTCATGGGGTGGTGGGTGTGTGGGTTTCATCACAATGTTTTAATTGTAAATATCAATAGTCATTCATAGGGTGGTGTGTGTCATTAGAGTTTTTGGACTGTAAATATCAACAGTCATTCATGGTGTGATAGGTGTGTGGGTGTCATTACAGTGCTTGGACTGTAAATATTAACCGTCATTTATGGGGTGGTGTTTGTGTGTGTGTCATTACAGTTCCTGGACTGTAAATATCAACAGTCATTCATAGGGTGGTGGGTGTGTGAGTGTCATTGCTGAGCTTGGACTGTTAATATAAACAGTCATTCATGGGGTGGTGGGTGTGTGGGTGTCATTACAGTGCTTGGACTGTAAATATCAACAGTCAATCATGGGTTGGTCGGTGTCATTACAGTGCTTTGACTGTAAATATCAACAGTCATTCATGGGGTGGTGCATGTGTGGGTGTCATTACAGAGCATGGACTGTAAATATCAACAGTCATTTATGGGGTGGTGGGTGTGTGGGTGTTATTACAGTGCATGGACTGAAAATATCAACAATCATTTATGGAGTGGTGGGTTTGTGGCTGTCATTACAGTGCTTGGACTGTAAATATCAACAGCCAATTATGGGATGGTGGGTGTGTGGGTGTCATTACAATGCTTAGACTGTAATTATCAACCATCCTTAATGGGTTGGTGGGTGTGTGGGTGTCATTACAGTGCTTAGACTGTAAATATCAACAGTCATTTTTTGGGTCGGGGGTGTGTGGGTGTCATTACAGTGCTTGGACTGTAAATATCAATAGTCAATCATGGGATTGTCAGTGTGTGGGTGTCATTACAGTGCTTGAACTGTTAATATCAACAGTCATTCATGAGGTGGTGGGTGTGTGGGTGTCATTACAGTGTTTTAACTATAAATATCAACTTTCATTTATTGGGTGGTGGGTGTCATTAGAGTGCTTGGACTGTAAATATCAACAGTCATACATGGGGTGGTGCATGTGTGGGTGTCATGACAGTGCTTGGACTGTAAATATCAACAGTCATTTATAGGGTGGTGAGTGTGTGGGTGTCATTACAGTGCATGGACTATAAATATTAAGTCATTCATTGTGTGGTGGGTGTGTGTGTGTCATTACATTTCCTGGACTGTAAATATAAACCATCATACATTAGGTGGTGGGTGTGTGGGTGTCATTACAGTGCTTGGACTGTAAATATCAACAGTCATTAATGGTGTGGTGGGTGTGTGGATGTCATTAGAGTGCTTGGACTGTAAATATCAACAGTCATTCATTGAGTGGTGGGGGTTAGGGTGTTATTACAGTGCTTGGACTGTAAATATCAACAGTCATTCATGGGGTGGTGGGTGTGTGGGTGTCATTACAATGCTTGAAATGTAAACATCAACAGTCATTCATGGGGTGGTGGGTGTGTGGTTGTCATTACAGTGCATGGACTATAAATATTAAGTCATTCATTGTGTGGTGGGTGTGTGTGTGTGTCATTAGTGCTTGGACTGTAAATATCAACAGTCATTCATGGGGTGGTTGGTGTCATTACAGTTCTTGGACTGTAAATATCAACAGTCAATCATGGGGTGTTGGTAGTCATTAGAGTGTTTGGACTCTTAATATCAACAGTCATTCATGGGGTTTTGGGTGTTTGGGTGTCTATGCAGTGCTTGGACTGTAAATATCAACAGTCAATCATAGGGTTGTGGCTTTCTGGGTGTCATTACAGTGCTTGGACTGTATATATCAACAGTGAGTCATGGGGTGGTGGGTGTGTGGGTGTCATTACAGTGTTTTGATTGTAAATATCAACAGCCATTTATAGGGTGGTGGGTGTCATTAGAGTGCTTGGACTGTAAATATCAACAGTCATTCATGGGGTGGTAGGTGTGTGGGTGTCATTAGAGTGCTTAGACTGTAAATATCAATAGTCATTCATGGGGTGGTGGGTGTGAGGGTGTCATTACAGTTACAGTGCTTAGACTGTATATATCAACAATCATTCATGGGGTCGTGGGTGTGTGGGTGTCATTATAGTGTTTGGACTGTAAATATCAACAGTCATTCATGGGGTGGTGAATGTGTGGGTGTCATTACAATGCTTGGACTGTAAATATCAAGTCATTCATGGGGTGGTGGGTATGTGAGTGTCATTATAGTGCTTGAACTGTAAATATCAACAGTCATTCATGGGGTGGTGGGTGTGTTGGTGTCATTACAGTGCTTGGAATATAAATATAAATTTATTAATGGTGTGGTGAGTGTCTGTGTGTCATTAGTGCTTGGACTGTGAATATTAACAGTCATTCATGGGGTGGTGCATGTGTGGGTGTCATGACAGTGCTTGGACTGTAAATATCAACAGTCATTTATAGGGTGGTGAGTGTGTGGGTGTCATTACAGTGCATGGACTATAAATATTAAGTCATTCATTGTGTGGTGGGTGTGTGTGTGTCATTACATTTCCTGGACTGTAAATATAAACCATCATACATTAGGTGGTGGGTGTGTGGGTGTCATTACAGTGCTTGGACTGTAAATATCAACAGTCATTAATGGTGTGGTGGGTGTGTGGATGTCATTAGAGTGCTTGGACTGTAAATATCAACAGTCATTCATTGAGTGGTGGGGGTTAGGGTGTTATTACAGTGCTTGGACTGTAAATATCAACAGTCATTCATGGGGTGGTGGGTGTGTGGGTGTCATTACAATGCTTGAAATGTAAACATCAACAGTCATTCATGGGGTGGTGGGTGTGTGGTTGTCATTACAGTGCATGGACTATAAATATTAAGTCATTCATTGTGTGGTGGGTGTGTGTGTGTGTCATTAGTGCTTGGACTGTAAATATCAACAGTCATTCATGGGGTGGTTGGTGTCATTACAGTTCTTGGACTGTAAATATCAACAGTCAATCATGGGGTGTTGGTAGTCATTAGAGTGTTTGGACTCTTAATATCAACAGTCATTCATGGGGTTTTGGGTGTTTGGGTGTCTATGCAGTGCTTGGACTGTAAATATCAACAGTCAATCATAGGGTTGTGGCTTTCTGGGTGTCATTACAGTGCTTGGACTGTATATATCAACAGTGAGTCATGGGGTGGTGGGTGTGTGGGTGTCATTACAGTGTTTTGATTGTAAATATCAACAGCCATTTATAGGGTGGTGGGTGTCATTAGAGTGCTTGGACTGTAAATATCAACAGTCATTCATGGGGTGGTAGGTGTGTGGGTGTCATTAGAGTGCTTAGACTGTAAATATCAATAGTCATTCATGGGGTGGTGGGTGTGAGGGTGTCATTACAGTTACAGTGCTTAGACTGTATATATCAACAATCATTCATGGGGTCGTGGGTGTGTGGGTGTCATTATAGTGTTTGGACTGTAAATATCAACAGTCATTCATGGGGTGGTGAATGTGTGGGTGTCATTACAATGCTTGGACTGTAAATATCAAGTCATTCATGGGGTGGTGGGTATGTGAGTGTCATTATAGTGCTTGAACTGTAAATATCAACAGTCATTCATGGGGTGGTGGGTGTGTTGGTGTCATTACAGTGCTTGGAATATAAATATAAATTTATTAATGGTGTGGTGAGTGTCTGTGTGTCATTAGTGCTTGGACTGTGAATATTAACAGTCATTCATGGGGTGGTGGGTATCATTACAGTGCTTGGACTCTAATATCAACAGTCATTCATGGGGTGATGGGAGTGTGGGTGTCATTACAGTGCTTGGACTGTAAATATAAACAGTTATTCATTGGGATGTGGGTGTTTGGGTGTCTATGCAGTGCTTGGACTGTAAATATCAACAGTCAATCATAGAGTGGTGGGTGTGTGGGTGTCATTAGAGTGCTTGGACTGTAAATATTAACAGTCATTCATGGGGTGGTGGGTGTGTGGGTGTCATTACAATGTTTTGACTGTAAATATCAACAGTCATTGATAGGGTGTTGGGTGTCATTACAGTGCTTGGACTGTAAATATTAACAGTTATTCAAGGGGTGGTAGGTGTGTGGGTGTCATGACACTGCTTGGACTGTAAATATCAACAGTCATTCATGGGGTGGTGTGTGTGTGGGTGTTATTACAGTTCTTGGACTGTAAATATCAACCATTATTCATTGGTTGGTGGGTGTGAGGGTGTTATTACAGTGCTTGGACTATAAATATTAACAGTTATTCATGGGGTGGTGGGTGTGTGGATGTCATTACAGAGCTTGGACTGTAAATATCAACAGTCATCAATGGAGTGGTAAGTGTGTGGGTGTCATTACAGTGCTTGGACTGTAAATATCAACAGTCATTCATGGGGTTAGGGTTTGTGGGTGTCATTACAGTGCTTAGACTGTAAATATCAACAGTCATTAATTGGGTGGTGGGTGTGTGGGTGTCATTACAGTGTTTGGACTGTAAATATCAACAGTCAATCATAGAGTGGTGGGTGTGTGGGTGTCATTAGAGTGCTTGGACTGTAAATATTAACAGTCATTCATGGGGTGGTGGGTGTGTGGGTGTCATTACAATGTTTTGACTGTAAATATCAACAGTCATTGATAGGGTGTTGGGTGTCATTACAGTGCTTGGACTGTAAATATTAACAGTTATTCAAGGGGTGGTAGGTGTGTGGGTGTCATTACAGTGATTGGACTATAAATATTAACCATCATTTATGGGATTGTGGGTGTTTGGGTGTCATTACAGTGCATGGACTGTAAATATCTTCAGTCGTTTATGGGGTTGTGGGTGTGTAGGTGTCATTACAGTGCTTGGAGTGTAAATATCAAAATTAATTCCTGGGGTGGTTGGTCTGAGGGTATCATTACAGTGCTTAGAATGAAAATATCAACAGTAATTTAGGGGTGGTGGGTGTGTGTCTGTCATTATAGTGCTTGGACTGTAAATATCAACAGTCAATCATAGTGTGGTGGGTATGTGGGTGTCATTACAGTGCTTGGACTGTAAATATCAACAGTCCTTCATGGGTTGGTGGGTGTGTGGGTGTCATTACAGTGCTTAAACTGTAAATATCAACAGTCATTCATTGTGTGGTGGGTGTGTGGGTGTCATTACAGTTCTTGGACTGTAAATATAAACAGTCATTTATGGGGTGGTGGGTGTGTGGGTGTCATTACAGTGTTTTAACTATAAATATTAACATTCATTTATTGGGTGGTGGGTTTTCATTAGATTGCTTGGACTGTAAATATCAACAGTCATTCATAGGATGGTGGGTGTTTAGATGTCATTACAGTGCTTGGACTGAAAATATCAACAGTCATTTATGGGGTGGTGGGTGTGTGGGTGTCATTACAGTACTTGGACTTTAAATATCAACAGTCATTCATAGGGTGGTGGGTGTGTGGGTGTCATTACAGTGCTTGGACTGTAAATATCAACAGTCATTCATGGGGTGGTGGGTGTCATTAGATTGCTTGCCCTGTAAATATCAACAGTCATTCATAGGGTGGTGGGTGTGTGAGTGTCATTACAGAACTTTGACTGTAAATATCAACAGTCATTCATGGGGTGGTATGTGTGTAGGTGTCATTACAGTGCTTGGACTGTAAATATCAAAAGTCGTTTTTGGGGTGGTCGGTGTGTGGGTGTCATTACAGTGCTTAGACTGTAAATATTAACAGTCATTTATGGGGTGGTGGGTGTGTGGCTGTCATTACAGTGCTTGGACTGTAAATATCAAAAGTCAATCATGGGGTGGTGGGTGTGTGAGTGTCATTACAGTGCTTTGACTGTAAATATCAACAGACATTCATGGGGTGGTGGGTGTGTGGGTGTCATTACAGTGTTTTGTTTGTAAATATCAACAGTCATTTATAAGCTTGTGGGTGTCATTAGAGTGATTGGACTGTAAATATTAACAGTCATTCATAAGGTTGTGGGTGTGGGTGTATCATTACAGTGTTTTGACTGTAAATATCAACAATCATTCATGGGGTGGTGGGGGTGAGGGTGTCATTACAGTGCTTGGACTGTAAATATCAACAGTCATTAATGGGGTAGTGGGTGTGTGGGTGTCATTATAATGCTTGAAATGTAAATATCAACAGTCATTCATGGGGTGGTGGGTGTGTGGTTGTCATTACAGTGCATGGATTATAAATATTAAGTCATTCATGGTGTGGTAGGTGTGTGTGTATGTCATTAGTGCTTGGACTGTAAATATCAACAGTCATTCATGGGGTGGTTGGTATCATTACAGTGCTTGGACTGTAAATATCAACAGTTAATCATGGGGTTTTGGTAGTCATTAGAGTGTTTGGACTCTAAATATCAACAGTCATTCATGGGGTGGTGGGTGTGTGGGTGTCATTACAGTGCTTAGACTGAAAATATCAATAGTCATTCATAGGGTGGTGGGTGTGAGGGTGTCATTACAGTGCTTTGACTGTATATATCAACAATCATTCATGGGGTCGTGGGTGTGTGGGTGTCATTATAGTGTTTGGACTGTAAATATCAACAGTCATTCATGGGGTGGTGAATGTGTGGTTGTCATTACATTGCTTGGACTGTAAATATCAAGTCATTCATGGGATGGTGGGTGTCTGTGTGTCATTAGTGCTTGGACTGTGAATATTAACAGTCATTTATGGGGTGGTGGGTGGCATTACAGTGCTTAGACTCTAATATTAACAGTCATTCATGGGGTGATGGGTGTGTGGGTGTCATTACATTGCTTGGACTGTAAATATAAACAGTTATTAATGGGGATGTGGGTGTTTGGGTGTCTATGCAGTGCTTGTACTGTAAATATCAACAGTCATTTATGGGGTGGTGAGTGTGTGGATATCATTAGAGTGCTTGGACTGTAAATATCAACAGTCATTCATAAGGTGGTGGGTGTGGGGGTGTCATTACAGTGTTTTGACTGTAAATATCAACAGTCATTCATTGAGTGGTGGGAGTTAGGGTGTCATTACAGTGCTTGGACTGTAAATATCAACAGTCATTCATGGGGTGGTGGGTGTGTGGGTGTCATTATAATGCTTGAAATGTAAATATCAACAGTCATTCATGGGGTGGTGGGTGTGTGGTTGTCATTACAGTGCATGGACTATAAATATTAAGTCATTCATGGTGTGGTGGGTGTGTGTGTGTGTCATTATTGCTTGGACTGTAAATATCAACAGTCATTCATGGGGTGGTTGGTGTCATTACAGTTCTTGGACTGTAAATATCAACAGTCAATCATGGGGTGTTGGTAGTCATTAGAGTGATTGGACTCTTAATATCAACAGTCATTCATGGGGTTTTGGGTGTTTGGGTGTCTATGCAGTGCTTGGACTGTAAATATCAACAGTCAATCATAGGGTTGTGGCTTTCTGGGTGTCATTACAGTGGTTGGACTGTATATATCAACAGTGAGTCATGGGGTGGTGGGTGTGTGGGTGTCATTACCGTGTTTTGATTGTAAATATCAACAGTCATTTATAGGGTGGTGGGTGTCATAGAGTGCTTGGACTATAAATATCAACAGTCATTCATGGGGTGGTAGGTGTGTGGGTGTCATTACAGTGCATAGACTGTAAATATCAATAGTCTTTCATGAGGTGGTGGGTGTGAGGGTGTCATTATAGTGCTTGGACTGTAAATATCAAGTCATTCATGGGGTGGTGGGTATATGGGTGTCATTATAGTGCTTGAACTGTAAATATCAACAGTCATTCATGGGGTGGTGCGTGTGTGGCTGTCATTACAGTGCTTGGACTATAGATATCAATTCATTCATGGTGTGGTGAGTGTCTGTGTGTCATTAGTGCTTGGACTGTGAATATTAACAGTCATTCATGGGGTGGTGGTTGGCATTACAGTGATTAGACTCTAATATCAACAGTCATTCATGGGGTGATGGGTGTGTGGGTGTCATTACAGTGCTTGGACTGTAAATATAAAAAGTTATTCATGGGGATGTGGGTGTTTGGGTGTCTATGCAGTGCTTGTACTGTAAATATCAACAGTCAATCATGGAGTGGTGGGTGTGTGGGTGTCATTAGAGTGCTTGGACTGTAAATATTAACAGTCATTCATGGGGTGGTGGGTGTGTGGGTGTCATTACAGTGTTTTGACTGTAAATATCAACAGTCATTGATAGGGTGTTGGGTGTCATTACAGTGCTTGGACTGTAAATATCAACAGATATTCAAGGGGTGGTAAGTGTGTTAGTGTCATGACACTGCTTGGACTGTAAATATCAACAGTCATTCATGGGGTGGTAAGTGTGTGGGTGTTATTACAGTTCTTGGACTGTATATATCAACCATTATTCATTGGTTGGTGGGTGTGTGGGTGTCATTACAGTGCTTGGACTGTAAATATTAACAGTTATTCATGGGGTGGTGGGTGTGTGAACGTCATTACAGTGCTCGGACTGAAAATATTAATTGTCATTTATAGGGTCGTGGTTGTGTGGATGTTATTACAGTGGTTGGACTGTAAATATCAAAAGTCATTCATAAAGTGCTGGGTGTGTGAGTGTCATTACAGATCTAAGACTGTAAATATCAACAGTCATTAATGGAGTGGTGGGAATGTGGGAGTCATTACAGTGCTTGGACTGTAAATATCAACAGTCATTCATGGGGTTAGGGTTTGCGGGTGTCATTACAGTGCTTAGACTGTAAATATCAACAGTCATTAATTGGGTTGTGGGTGTGTGGGTGTCATTACAGTGTTTGGACTGTAAATATCAACAGTCAATCATGGGGTGGACGGTGTGTGGGTGTCATTACAGTGCTTGGACTGTAAATATAAACTGTCATTCATGGGGTGGTGCGTGTATTGGTTTAATGACAGTGCTTGGACTGTAAATATCAACAGTCATTCATGGGGTGGTAAGTGTGTGGGTGTCATTACAGTTCTTGGACTATAAATATCAACCCTTATTCATTAGGTGGTGGGTTTGTGGGTGTCATTACAGTGCTCAGACTGTAAATGTTAACAGTCATTCATGGGGTGGTGGGTGTGTGGATGTCTTTACAGTGCTTAGACTGTAAACATCAACAGTCATTCATGGGGTGGTGTGTGTGTGAGTGTGATTACAGTGCTTGGACTATAAATATTAACCGTCATTTATGGGATTGTGGGTGTTTGGGTGTCATTACAGTGCATGGACTGTAAATATCGTCAGTCATTTATGGGGTTGTGGGTGTGTAGGTGTCATTACAGTGCTTGGAGTGTAAATATCAAAATTAATTCTTGAGGTGGTTGGTCTGTGGGTATCATTACAGTGCTTAGAATGAAAATATCAACAGTCATTTATGGGGTGGTGGGTGTGTGGCTGTCATTATAGTGCATGGACTGTAAATATCAACAGTCATTCAAGGGGTGGTGAATGTGTGGGTGTCATTACATTGCTTGGTATGTAAATATCAAGTCATTCATGGGGTGGTGGGTATGTGGGTGTCATTATAGTGCTTGAACTGTAAATATCAACAGTCATTCATGGGGTGGTGGGTGTGTGGGTGTCATTACAGTGCTTGGACTATAGATATCAATTCATTCATGGTGTTGTGAGTGTCTGTGTGTCATTAGTGCTTGGACTGTGAATATTAACAGTCATTCATGGGGTGGTGGGTGGCATTACAGTGATTAGACTCTAATATCAACAGTCATTCATGGGGTGATGGGTGTGTGGGTGTCATTACAGTGCTTGGACTGTAAATATAAACAGTTATTCATGGGGATATGGGTGTTTGGGTGTCTATGCAGTGCTTGTACTGTAAATATCAACAGTCAATCATGGAGTGGTGGGTGTGTGGGTGTCATTAGAGTGCTAGGACTGTAAATATTAACAGTCATTCATGGGGTGGTGGGTGTGTGGGTGTCATTACAGTGTTATGACTGTAAATATCAACAGTCATTGATAGGGTGTTGGGTCTCATTACAGTGCTTGGACTGTAAATATCAACAGTTATTTAAGGGGTGGTAAGTGTGTGGGTGTCATGACACTGCTTGGACTGTAAATATCAACAGTCATTCATGGGGTGGTAAGTGTGTGGGTGTTATTACAGTTCTTGGACTGTATATATCAACCATTATTCATTGGTTAGTGGGTATGTGGGTGTCATTACAGTGCTTGGACTGTAAATATTAACAGTTATTCATGGGGTGGTGGGTGTGTGAATGTCATTACAGTGCTCGGACTGAAAATATTAATTGTCATTTATAGGGTGGTGGTTGTGTGGGTGTTATTACAGTGGTTGGACTGTAAATATCAACAGTCATTCATAAAGTGCTGGGTGTGTGAGTGTCATTACAGATCTAAGACTGTAAATATCAACAGTCATTAATCGAGTGGTGGGTGTGTGGGAGTCATTACAGTGCTTGGACTGTAAATATCAACAGTCATTCATGGGGTTAGGGTTTGCGGGTGTCATTACAGTGCTTAGACTGTAAATATCAACAGTCATTAATTGGGTGGTGGGTGTGTGGGTGTCATTACAGTGTTTGGACTGTAAATATCAACAGTCAATCATGGGGTGGACGGTGTGTGGGTGTCATTACAGTGCTTGGACTGTAAATATAAACTGTCATTCATGGGGTGGTGCGTGTATTGGTTTAATGACAGTGCTTGGACTGTAAATATCAACAGTCATTCATGTGGTGGTAAGTGTGTGGGTGTCATTACAGTTCTTGGACTATAAATATCAACCCTTATTCATTAGGTGGTGGGTTTGTGGGTGTCATTACAGTGCTCAGACTGTAAATGTTAACAGTCATTCATGGGGTGGTGGGTGTGTGGATGTCTTTACAGTGCTTAGACTGTAAACATCAACAGTCATTCATGGGGTGGTGTGTGTGTGAGTGTGATTACAGTGCTTGGACTATAAATATTAACCGTCATTTATGGGATTGTGGGTGTTTGGGTGTCATTACAGTGCATGGACTGTAAATATCGTCAGTCATTTATGGGGTTGTGGGTGTGTAGGTGTCATTACAGTGCTTGGAGTGTAAATATCAAAATTAATTCTTGAGGTGGTGGGTCTGTGGGTATCATTACAGTGCTTAGACTGAAAATATCAACAGTCATTTATGGGGTGGTGTGTGTGTGGCTGTCATTATAGTGCATGGACTGTAAATATCAACAGTCATTCATAGAGTGGTGGGTGTGTGGCTGTCATTACAGAGCTTGGACTGTAAATATCAACAGTCAATCATGGGGTGGTGGGTGTGTGGGTGTCATTACAGTGTTTAGAATGTAATTATCAACAGTCCTTCATGGGTTTGTGGGTGTGTGGGTGTCATTACAGTGCTTAGACTGTAAATATCAACAGTCATTTTTTGGGTGGTGGGTGTGTGGGTGTCATTACAGTGCTTGGACTGTAAATATCAATAGTCAATCATGGGATGGTCAGTGTGTGGGTGTCATTAGAGTGCTTGGGCTGTAAATATTAACAGTCATTTACGGGGTGGTGGGTGTGTGAGTGTCATTACAGTGTTTTGACTGTAAATATCAAAAGTCATTTATAGGTGATGGGTGCGTTGGTGTCATTACAGTGTTTTGATTGTAAATATCAACAGTCAATTATAGGTTGGTTGGTGTCATTAGAGTGCTTGGACTGTAAATATCAACAGTCATTCATAGGGTGGTGGGTGTGTGGGTGACATTACATTGCGTGGACTGTAAATATCAACAGTCATTTATGGGGTGGTGGGTGTGTGGGTGTCATTACAGTGCTTGGACTGTAAATATCAACAGTCATTTATGGAGTGGTGGGTGTGTGGGTGTCATTACAGTGCTTGGACTCTAAATATAAACAAGCATTCATGGGGTGGTGGGTGTGTGGGTGTCATTACAGTGCTTAGACTGTATATATTAACAGTCATTTGTTGGGTGGTGGGTGTGTGGGTGTCATTACAGAGCTTGGACTGTAAATATCAACAGTCATTCATAGGGTGGTGGGTGTGTGAGTATCAATTCAGAGCTTGGACTGTAAATATCAACAGTCATTCAGGGTGTGGTTGGTGTGTAGGTGTCATTACAGTGCTTGGACTGTAAATATCAAAAGTCATTCTTGGGGTTATGGGTGTGTGGGTGTCATTACATTGCTTAGACTGTAAATATCAACAAACATTTATTGGGTGGTGGGTGTGTGGCTGTCATTACAGTGCTTGGACTGTAAATATCGACAGTCAATCATTGGGTGGTAGGTGTGTTGGTGTCATTATAGTGCTTGGACTGAAAATATCAACAGTCATTCATGGGGTGTTGGGTGTGTGGGTGTTATTACAGTGCATGGACTGTAAATATCAACAGTCATTTATAGAGTGGTGGGTGTGTGGCTGTCATTACAGTGCTTGGACTGTAAATATCAACAGTCAATTATGGGATGGTGGGTGTGTTGGTGTCATTACAATGCTTAGACTGTAATTATCAACCATCCTTCATGGGTTGGTGGGTGTGTGGGTGTCATTACAGTGCTTAGACTGTAAATATCAACAGTCATTTTTTGGGTCGGGGGTGTGTGGGTGTCATTACAGTGCTTGGACTGTAAATATCAATAGTCAATCATGGGATGGTCAGTGTGTGGGTGTCATTACCGTGCTTGGACTGTAAATATCAACAGTCATTCATGAGGTGGTGGGTGTGTGGGTGTCATTACAGTGTTTTAACTATAAATATCAACATTCATTTATTGGGTGGTGGGTGTCATTAGAGTGCTTGGACTGTAAATATCAACAGTCATACATGGGGTGGTGCATGTGTGGGTGTCATGACAGTGCTTGGACTGTAAATATCAACAGTCATTCATGGGGTGGTGAGTGTGTGGGTGTCATTACATTTCCTGGACTGTAAATATAAACCATCATACATTAGGTGGTGGGTGTGTGGGTGTCATTACAGTGCTTGGACTGTAAATATCAAGAGTCATTAATGGTGTGGTGGGTGTGTGGATGTCATTAGAGTGCTTGGACTGTAAATATCAACAGTCATTCATAAGGTGGTGGGTGTGGGGGTGTCATTACAGTGTTTTGACTGTAAATATCAACAGTCATTCATTGAGTGGTGGGGGTTAGGGTGTCATTACAGTGCTTGGACTGTAAATATCAATAGTCATTTATGGGGTGGTGGGTGTGTGGGTGTCATTATAATGCTTGAAATGTAAATATCAACAGTCATTCATGGGGTGGTGGGTGTGTGGTTGTCATTACAGTGCATGGACTATAAATATTAAGTCATTCATTGTGTGGTGGGTGTGTGTGTGTGTCATTAGTGCTTGGACTGTAAATATCAACAGTCATTTATGGAGTGGTGGGTGTGTGGGTATCATTACAGTGCTTGGACTCTAAATATAAACCAGCATTCATGGGGTGGTGGGTGTGTGGGTGTCATTACAGTGCTTAGACTGTATATATTAACAGTCATTTATTGGGTGGTGGGTGTGTGGGTGTCATTACAGAGCTTGGACTGTAAATATCAACAGTCATTCATAGGGTGGTGGGTGTGTGAGTATCATTTCAGAGCTTGGACTGTAAATATCAACAGTCATTCAGGGTGTGGTTGGTGTGTAGGTGTCATTACAGTGCTTGGACTGTAAATATCAAAAGTCATTCTTGGGGTTATGGGTGTGTGGGTGTCATTACATTGCTTAGACTGTAAATATAAACAAACATTTATTGGGTGGTGGGTGTGTGGCTGTCATTACAGTGCTTGGACTGTAAATATCAACAGTCATTTATGGGGTGGTGGGTGTGTGGGTGTCATTACAGAGCTTAGACTGTAAATATCAACAGTCATTTATGGGGTGGTGGGTGTGTGGGTGTCATTACAGTGCTTGGACTGTAAATATCAACAGTCATTCATGGGGTGGTGGGTGTGTGGGTGTCATAACAGTGTTTTGACTGTAAATATTAACAGTCATTCATATGTTGGTGGGTGTCATTAGAGTGCTTGAACTGTAAATATCAACAATTTTTCATGGGGTGGTGGTAGTGTGAGTGTCATGACAGTGCTTGGACTGTAAATATCAACAGTCATTCATGGGTTGGTGAGTGTGTGGGGGTTATTACAGTTCTTGGACTGTAAATATCAACCATCATTCATTGGGTAGTGGGTGTGTGGGTGTCATTACAGTGCTTAAAATGTAAATATTAACAGTCATTCATGGAGTGGTGGGTGTGTGGCTGTCATTACAGTGCTTGGATTGTAAATATCAACAGTCAATCATGGGGTGGTGGGTGTGCGGGTGTCATTACTGTGTTTTGACTGTAAATATCAAAA
This sequence comes from Petrolisthes cinctipes, assembly GCA_033782935.1. Lineage (NCBI taxonomy): Eukaryota > Metazoa > Arthropoda > Malacostraca > Decapoda > Porcellanidae > Petrolisthes > Petrolisthes cinctipes. Next base: position 681,466 of record JAWQEG010000618.1, read on the forward strand.
GTCATTCATAGGTGGTGGGTGTGTGGGTGTCATTACAGTGTTTTGATTGTAAATATCAACAGTCAATTATAGGTTGGTTGGTGTCATTAGAGTGCTTGGACTGTAAATATCAACAGTCATTCATGGGGTGGTTGGTGTGTGGGTGACATTACATTGCGTGGACTGTAAATATCAACCATAATTCATGGGGTGATGGGTTTGCGGGTGTCTTTACAGTGCTTTGACTGTAAATATCAACAGTCATTCATAGGGTGATGGAATTTATTGGGTGGTGGGTGTGTGAGTGTCATTACAGAGCTTTGACTATAAATATCAACAGTCATTCATGGGGTTGTGGGTTTTTGGGTGTCTATGCACTGCTTGGAGTGTAAATATCAACAGTCAATCATGGGCTGGTGGGTGTGTGGTTGTCATTACAGTGCTTGGACTCGAAATATCAACAGTCATTCATGGGGTGGTGGGTGTGTGGGTGTCATTACAGTGCTTAGACTGTAAATATTAACAGTCATTTATTAGGTGGTGGGTGTGTGGGTGTCATTACAGAGCTTGGACTGTAAATATCAACGGTCATTCATAGGGTGGTGGGTGTGTGAGTATCATTACAGAGCTTGGACTGTTAATATCAACAGTCATTCAGGGGGTGGTTGGTGTGTAGGTGTTATTACAGTGCTTGGACTGTAAATATCAAAAGTCATTCTTGGCGTTGTGGGTGTGTGGGTGTCATTACATTGCTTAGACTGTAAATATCAACAAACATTTATTGGGTGGTGGGTGTGTGGCTGTCATTACAGTGCTTGAACTGTAAACATCAACAGTCAATCATGGGGTGGTGGGTTTGTTGGTGTCATTACAGTGCTTAGACTGTAAATATCAACAGTCATTTATGGGGTGGTGGGTGTGTGGGTGTCATTATAGTGCTTAGACTGTAAATATCAACAGTCCTTTATGGGGTGGTGGGTGTGTGGCTGTCATTACAGTGCTTGGACTGTAAATATCAACAGTCAATCATGGGGTGGTGGGTGTGCGGGTGTCATTACAGTGTTTTGACTGTAAATATCAAAAGTCATTTATAGGTGGTGGGTGTGTGGGTGTCATTACAGTGTTTTGATTGTAAATATCAACAGTCAATTATAGGTTGGTTGGTGTCATTAGAGTGCTTAGACTGTAAATATCAACAGTCATTCATGGGGTGGTGTGTGTGTGGGTGACATTACATTGCGTGGACTGTAAATATCAACCATAATTCATTGGGTGGTGGGTGTGCGGGTGTCATTACAGTGCTTTGACTCTAAATATCAACAGTCATTCATAGGGTGATGGGTGTGAGGGTGTCATTACAGTGCTTAGACTGAAATTATCAACAGTCATTTATGTGGTGGTGGGTGTGTGGGTGTCTATGCAGTGCTTGGACTGTAAATATCAACAGTCATTCATGGGGTGGTGGGTGTGTGGGTGTCATTACATTGCTTGTACTGTAAATATCAACCGTCATTTATGGGTTGGTGCGTGTGTGAGTGTCATTAAATAGCTTTGACTATAAATATCAACAGTCATTCATGGGGTTGTGGGTTTTTGGGTGTCTATGCAGTGCTTGGAGTGTAAATATCAACAGTCAATCATGGGGTGGTGGGTTTGTGGTTGTCATTACAGTGCTTGGACTGTAAATATCGACAGTCATTTACAGGGTGGTGGGTGTGTGGGTGTCATTACAATGTTTTGATTGTAAATATCAACATTCATTCATAGGGTGGTGGGTGTTATTAGAGTGCTTGTACTGTAAATATCAACAGTCATTCATGGGGTGGTGGGTGTGTGGGTGTCATTATAGTGCTTGAACTGTAAATATCAACAGTCACTCATGGGGTGGTGGGTGTGTTGGTGTCATTACAGTGCTTAGACTGAAAATATCAATAGTCATTCATGGGGTGTTGGGTGTGTGGGTGTCTATGCAGTGCTTGGACTGTAAATATCAACAGTCATTCATGGGGTGGTGGGTGTGTGGGTGTCATTACAGTGCTTGTACTGTAAATATCAACCGTCATTTATGGGTTGGTGTTTGTGTGGGTGTCATTACAGTTCCTGGACTGTAAAAATTAACAGTCATTCATAGGGTGGTGGGTGTGTGAGTGTCATTACAGAGCTTGGACTGTAAATATCAACAGTCATTCATGGGGTGGTGGGTGTGTGGGTGTCATTACAGTGCTTAGACTGTAAATATCAACAGTCAGTTATTGGTTTGTGGGTGTGGGGGTGTCATTACAGTGCTTGGACTGTAAATATTAACAGTCAATCATGGGGTGGTCGGTGTGTGGGTGTCATTACAGTGCTGGGACTGTAATTATCAACAGTCATTCATGGGGTGGTGTGTGTGTTGGTGTCATTACAGTGTTTTAACTATAAATATCAACATTCATTTATTGGGTGTTGGGTGTCATTACAGTGCTTTGACTATAAATATCAACAGTCATTCATGGGGTGGTGCATGTGTGGGTGTAATGACAGTTCTTGGACTGTAAATATCAACAGTCATTAATGGGGTGGTGAGTGTGTGGGTGTCATTACAGTTCTTGAACTGTAAATATCAACCATCATTAATGTGTGGGTGTCATTACAGAGCTCAGACTGTAAATATTAACAGTTATTCCTGGGGTGGTGGGTGTGTTGGTGTCATTGCAGTGCGTGGACTATAAATATGAACCATCATTTATGGGGTGGTGGGTGTGTGGGTGTCATTACAGTGCTTTGACTGTAAATATCAACAGTCATTCATAGTGTGATGGGTGTGAGGGTGTCATTACAGTGCTTAGACTGTAATTATCAACAGTCATTCATGTGGTGGTGGGTGTGTGGGTGTCATTATATTGCTTGGACTGTAAATATCAACAGTCACTCATGGGGAAGTGGGTGTCTGTGTGTCATTAGTGCTTGGACTGTAAATATCAAGAGTCATTCAAGGGGTGGTGGGTGGCATTACAGTGCTTGGACTCTAAATATCAACAGTCATTTATAGAGTGGTGGGTGTGTGAGTGTCATTACATCGTTTTGAATATAAATATCAACAGTCATTCATGGGGTTGTGCGTTTTTGGGTGTCTATTCAGTGCTTGGAGTGTAAATATCAACAGTCAATCATAGTGTGATGGGTGTGAGGGTGTCATTACAGTGCTTAGACTGTAATTATCAACAGTCATTCATGGGGTGGTGGGTGTGTGGGTGTCATTATAGTGCTTGGACTGTAAATATCAACAGTCACTCATGGGGTGGTGGGTGTGTGTGTCATTAGTGCTTGGACTGTAAATATCAACAGTCATACATGGGGTGGTGTGTGTGTGGGTGTCATTACAGTGGTTGGACTGTAATTATCAACAGTCCTTCATGGATTGGTGGGTGTGTGGGTGTCATTACAGTGCTTAGACTGTAAATATCATCAGTCATTTATTGGGTGGTGGGTGTGTGGGTGTCATTACAGTGCTTGGACAGTAAATATCAATAGTCAATCATGGGAAGGTCGGTGTGTGGGTGTCATTATAGTGCTTGGACTGTAAATATCAACAGTCATTCATGAGGTGGTGGGTGGGCGGGTGTCATTACAGTGTTTTAACTATAAATATCAACATTCATTTATTGGGTGGTGGGTGTCATTACAGTGCTTGGAGTGTAAATATCAACAGTCATTCGTGGGGTGGTGCATTTGTGGGTGTCACGACAGTGATTGGACTGTAAATATCATCAGTCATTAATGGGGTGGTGAGTGTGTGAGTGTCATTACAGTTCCTGGACTGCTAATATAAACCATCATACATTAGGTGGTGGGTGTGTGGGTGTCTTTACACTGCTCAGACTGTAAATATTAACAGTCATTTATGGGGTGGTGAGTGTGTGGATGTCATTACAGTGCTTGGACTGAAAATATCCAGAGTCATTCTTAAGGTGGTGGGTGTGTGGGTGTCATTACAGTGATTGGCCTATAAATATTAACCGTCATTTATGGGGTGGTGGGTGTGTGGGTGTCATTACAGTGCTTGGACTGTAAATATCAACAGTCATTCATAGGGTGGTGGGTGTGTGAGTGTAATTACAGAGCTTGGACTGTATATATCAACAGTCATTCATGGGGTGGTGGGTGTGTTGGTGTCATTACAGTGCTTGGACTGTAAATATCAACTGTCATTCATGGGGTTTTGGTGTTTGGGTGTCTATGCAGTGCTTGGACTGTAAATATCAACAGTCATTCATGGGGTGGTGGGTGTGTGGGTGTCATTACAGTGCTTGGACTGTAAATATCAACCATCATTTATGGGGTGGTGTTTGTGTGGATGTCATTACAGTTCCTGGACTGTAAAAATTAACAGTCATTCATAGGGTGGTGGGTGTGTGAGTGTCATTACAGAGCTTGGACTGTAAATATCAACAGTCATTCATGGGGTGGTGGGTGTGTAGGTGTCATTACAGTACTTGGACTGTAAATATCAAAAGTCATTCTTGGGGTGGTCGGTGTGTGGGTGTCATTACAGTGCTTAGACTGTAAATATCAACAGTCATTTATGGGGTGGAGGGTGTGTGGCTGTCATTACAGTGCTTGGACTGTAAATATCAACAGTCATTTATGGGGTGGAGGGTGTGTGGCTGTCATTACAGTGCTTGGACTGTAAATATCAACAGTCAATAATGGGGTGGTGGGTGTGTGGGTGTCATTACAGTGCTTTGACTGTAAATATCAACAGTCATTCTTTGGGTGGTTGTGTGTGGGTGTCATTACAGTGTTTTGATTGTAAATATCAACAGCCATTTAAAAGGTGGTGGGTGTCATTAGAGTGCTTGAACTGTAAATATCAACAGTCATTCATAAGGTGGTAGGTGTGGGGGTGTCATTACAGTGCTTTGACTGTAAATATCAACAGTCATTCATGGGGTGGTAGGGGTGAAGGTGTCATTACAGTGCTTTGACTGTAAATATCAACAGTCATTCATGGGGTGGTGGGTGTGTGGGTTTCATTATAGTGTTTGAACTGTCATTGATGGGGTGTAAGGGAGACTGCGGTGGTGAAAGGACGTGTCTCGTTAGCTCCGTGACATGTATAAACAGTGCTAGTGTTTACATTAACAGTTCAGTGCTAGTGCGCCTGTATATGTTTTGGCACGTCCAGCATGGGTTCTCCAGTTGACGAGCTGTGCCTTGTCTGTCATGAGCGAGATGATGGAAAGGTCAAGTGGCTGAAATGTCTCAAGTGCAAATTGGGCGGCCATAGCACTTGTATGAGAATGACTGGTTTGAAATCAAATGCTTCGGAAGTAAATTGGGTTTGTGATCCTTGTGCTCTAGTGATAAAGAGTGAAGTTCACCTTCGAGAGGAGATTAATGTAATGACTGACGGGGTCACGCTGGCTGTGGAAGAGGCTGTGTCAGCTCAATCGGGCCAGGTGGAAAGAGATGGCATGAACTGGGCTGAGGTGGTGTCGAGATGCAGGAAACGGAAACGCACACAGAAAAATAAGAATCTTCTTATTATTTAAGCAAAGGGTAGCAAAAAAGCGGTTGATATGAAGAAAGAGGTCGAAGAATTGTTGTCGGATGTTCAAATTATGGACTCCAAATTCACTAACAAAGGAAATATTGTTATAAATCTTGAATCTGAAGAGAAGAGAAATGCTGCACAAAATAAGTTACACGAGGTGGGGAATTTAATTGCTTCCAATGGGAAGCGATGGGACCCCAAAATTATGGTATGTAATGTGGCTCGGAATGAGGACAAGGAATCGCTCATTGAAGAAATTATTGTAAGGAATAATTTGGAATCGATTGACGGAGTTATAAATAAAATAAAAATTGTTTCTGAAAGACCAGCTGCGGGAGGGACTGTACATTATGTACTGAAGTGTGATCCAGAGGTACGTGCAAGAATTCACGGGATGAATGACAAGCTGAAGCTGAAGTGGGGCGTTCATCAGGTATACGATCATTATTTTCCACTACTGTGTTACCACTGCCTGAAATTCGGTCACAAGTCGGATAGTTGCCAATGCAAGGTCAAAGGTCATGCACCCCACTGCTATAAGTGTGCAGGTCAGCATGAAGGTCGCTCTTGCCAGTCTGATGTGAGAAAATGCTTCAACTGTGCTGCTTCAAAACGTCAAAGCGAACACTCTGTAAGTAGTTTGTCTTGCCCCATTTTCACCTCGGAAGTAAATAGGATCAGACTCAACACTAACCATGGCTTTTAATATTCAAAGTGTTAATTGTGGACTATTGAACGTGCAGTCTGCTAAAAATAAAACATTTGAGATACGCCAGACGATTGTTGATGGCTGTTTAGATTTTTATGCCATTACTGAGACGTGGTTAACGAAATTTGACTCAGCTGCTATCCAGGAAATGACTCCGGTGACTCATTCTTTTTTACATAAACCGAGGTGTACGGATCGAGGCGGAGGTGTTGGTCTATTTGTTTCAAATTCTATAAAGAAGGTGAAGGTATGCAAGTCGCCGGGGTTTGAAAGTTTCGAACTCCTTCAGGTTGAGTGTCAAGCTGGTGGAAGCAAAGTAACGTTTATAACAATATATAGACCCCCTGCTACTAGCCCTGGTTTATTCATTGATGAGCTTGAGCTGTACCTCGAGACGGTTGACATGATTAGCTCTAATGTCATTGTGTTGGGAGATTTTAATTTTTGGTTTGATACTCCAGGAGCCCGCTATGTTCAGCGATTTACAGATATGTTAGCAACGTTTAACCTGGTCAATGTAGTGAACAAGCCCACATCGATTTGTGGCCATATTATTGATTTGGTCTTGGTGGACACATCTGGAGACCTGGTACGTAACCTTCAGGTGGACGATGTATGCTCCCTTTCACCGGTACACAAACTTGTGGTGTTTAATCTGAACCTGTTGTTGAGTAAAAGGCAAGTAAAGAATATTTCTTTTCGGTCCAGAAGAAATTTTAATAGTGATGGTCTACTATCACTCGTTTGTAATAAGATAGTCGAGCAATACGGTGATTTGTGCAATCATGGGTGGGCAGTGAAAGGAGAGTGTCATGACTGTTTGTACAATCTATACAATTTCACACTGAAGTCTGAATACGACAAAATGTGTCCTATAGTTGAGAAGAAAATAATAGTGAAAGATGAGTCTCCGTGGTTCAACAATGACATAAATAAAGCGAAAATTAATAAAAAAAAGATGGAAAGACGGTGGCGCAAGTATCGTACTGAGGAATGTAGACATGCATACACTCAAGCACGAAACTACGAATTAAGGCTTGTCACCAAGAGAAAGTGCAGTTATTACAAAGAGAAAACTGAAATGGCGGGATCGAATATACACGAGCTCTACAAGATACTTGACTGCCTGACTGGTGATAAGAGGAAGCACAAGTTGCCGGAGAGCTGTTCGGATAGCAATTTGGCCAATGATTTTGTATATTTTTTCGATAATAAGATCAAGAATATTATATCGACGTTTGTGAGTGATAGTTCGCATATGGTTATGAGTGAACAAACTTCTGATATTAAACTGAGTGAGTTCCGAATTGTGAGTGAATTGACTGTTAGTGAGATGATCAAGAAGGCAAAACCTACTTACTCTGCAATCGACCCTATGCCGTTCAAGCTGTTTAATAGAAACAAAAGGTTTGATCGCCTGGTCAGCGTTATCACAAAAATGGTAAATGTGAGTATTGCTAATAGTGTGTTCCCAAACTCTGAAAAGCAAGCTATTGTAACACCCATATTGAAGGGGAATCTTGACCCCCAATCTTTCAGCTCATTTCGTCCTGTATCCAATTTAACTTTTCAATCCAAGATTTTGGAAAAGGTAATTTTAACTCAATTGATGGATTATTTGGATATGGTTGGTGCAATTCATGATAACCAGTCAGCCTACCGTCGTCTGTATTCCACGGAGACTGCTCTGTGTTCTATCGTAAGTGACATGCGCACTTTGATGGATGATGGAAAATGTGGTCTGTTGGTATTACTGGATTTGAGTGCTGCATTCGACACAGTAGTGCACAGTGTCTTATTGAGTGTCTGTGAACGTATTGGTATAATAGGTGCTGCTCTCTCGTACCTGAAGAGTTACCTGACTGGCCGCAACTACTGTGTAAAAATAGGAAATGAATTTTCTGACGCAATACCATTAACAAGAGGTGTGCGTCAGGGTAGTGTTTTAGGCCCAATGCTCTTCTGTTTATATACTACAGATCTTTCTGTACTACTTGAAAAGTACGAAGTCAGATTCAAGCTTTTTGCGGATGACACGCAGTTTTACATGTCATTCACAAATATACACGATTCAGAAACTCATTTGAGCTCTGTACTTACTGACATTAAGCAATGGATGGATTCCAGGCAGCTTAAATTAAATCAAGATAAAACAGAATGTCTGTATGTCGGTCGTAGAACTGACTTCGACAGCTTGGGAGTACGTAAACTGAAAGTGAATGATAGGGAAATCACAATCAACAAATGTGTGAAGAGTCTCGGGGTGATGTTGGACAGTGAGCTAATGATGAGAGATCAGATTGGTCATGTGGTTCAAATTGCTGGATACCACTTGAGGAATTTGGCTTTCGTAAGGAAATACCTTGATCAGAGTGTGATGATGAAACTGGTTTACAATCATGTTCTAAGTAAATTGGATTACTGTAATTCCCTATATTACGGCTTGCCTGATTATCTATTGAAGAAACTCCAGATGATCACGAACAGAGCTGCGAGATTGATACGAGGTCTGTCAAGAAGAGATCGAATAACACCAGCACTCATACAACTACATTGGCTTCCTATTAAGGCACGTATCTATTACAAGCAGTGTGTTATGGTTCATCAAGCGTTAAATTTTGGCAAACCAGTTTACATGCGAGATATGCTCCTGGACTTTCATGTGGATACCAATGTAGAATTGCGACATAGCAGCGAGGTGAATAGGCTTCTGGAACCAGGATTCAGAAGGGAATGTGGAAAAAGAGTGTTCGCATAGTGCTCCTCGCCTCTACAACAACCTTCCGAGCTTCGTTAGGGCAGTGAAACAGCTGCTCTATTCAAAAAGAGACTGAAGACACACCTCTTCACCGAGTCTTACGACCTCATAAATGAAGAAATGAGAACAAGTTTCCGGCTTTAGTTGATCTACGGAGGGACTTGGAGAGCTGGCAACGGCTGAAAGTCCCTAGAAGCCATCACATAAGTAACATAAGTAAGTAAGAGTGTGTGGGTGTCATTACGGTTCATGGACTGTAAATATAAACCATCATACATTCGGTGGTGGGTGTGTGGGTGTCATTACAGTGCTTGGACTGTATATATCAACAGTTATTCATGGGGTGGTGGGTGTGTGGATGTCATTAAAGTGCTTGGACTGAAAATATCAACAGTCATTCTTGGGGTGGTGGGTGTGTGGATGTCATTACAGTGCTTGGCCAATAAATATTAACCATCATGTATAGGGTGGTGGGTGTGTGGGTGTCATTACAGTGCTTGGACTGTAAATATCAACAGTCATTCATAGGGTGGTGGGTGTGTGAGTGTCATTACAGAACTTGGACTGTAAATATCAACAGTCATTCATTGGTGGTGGGTAAGTAGGTGTCATTATAGTGCTTGGACTGTAAATATCAAAAGTCATTCTTGGGGTGGTCGGTGTGTGGGTGTCATTACAGTGCTTAGACTGTAAATATTAACAGTCATTTATAGGGTGGTGGGTGTGTGGTTGTCATTACAGTGCTTGGACTGTAAATATCAACAGTCAATCATGGGGTGGAAGGTGTGTGGGTGTCATTACATTGCTTTGACTGTAAATATCAACAGACATTCATGGGGTGGTGGGTGTGTGGGTGTCATTACAGTGTTTTGTTATAAATATCAACAGTCATTTATAAGGTTGTAGGTGTCATTAGAGTGATTGGACTGTAAATATCAACAGTCATTCATAAGGTGATGGGTGTGGGGTTGTCATTACATTGTTTTGACTGTAAATATCAACAGTCATTCATGGGATGGTGGGGGTGAGGGTGTTATTACAGTGCTTGGACTGTATATATCAACAGTCATTCATGGGGTGGTGGGTGTGTGGGTGTCATTATAGTATTTGAACTGTAAATAGCAACAGTCATTCATGGGGTGGTGGGTGTGTGGTTGTCATTACAGTGCTGGGACTATAAAAATTAAGTCATTCATGGTGTGTTGGGTGTGTGAGTGTGTCATTAGTGCTTGGACTGTAAATATCAACAGTCATTCATGGGGTGGTTGGTGTCATTACAGTGCTTGGACTGTAAATATCAACAGTAAATCATGGGGTGTTGGGTGTCATTAGAGTGCTTGGACTGTAAATATCAACAGTCATTCATGGGGTTTTGGGTGTTTGGGTGTCTATGCAGTGCTTGGACTATAAATATCAACAGTCAATCATGGGGTGGTGGGTGTCTGGGTGTCATTACAGTGCTTGGACTGTAAATATCAACAGTGATTCATGGGGTTGTGGGTGTGTGGGTGTCTTTACAGTGTTTTGATTGTAAATATCAGCAGTCATTCATAGGGTGGTAGGTGTCATTAGAGTGCTTGGACTGTAAATATCAAAAGTCATTCTTAGGGTGGTTGGTGTGTGGGGGACATTACAGTGCTTTGACTGAAAATATTAACAGTCATTTATAGAGTGGAGGGTGTGTGGCTGTCATTACAGTGCTTGGACTGTAAATATCAACAGTCAATCATGGGGTGGTAGGTGTGTGGGTGTCATTACATTGTTTTGACTGTAAATATCAACAGACATTCATGGGGTGGTGGGTGTGTGGGTGTCATTACAGTGTTTTGTTTGTAAATATCAACAGTCATTTATAAGGTTGTAGGTGTCATTAGAGTGATTGGACTGTAAATATCAACAGTCATTCATAAGGTGGTGGGTGTGGGGGTGTCATTACATTGTTTTGACTGTAAATATCAACAGTCATTCATGGGGTGGTGGGGGTGAGGGTGTTATTACAGTGCTTGGACTGTATATATCAACAGTCATTCATGGGGTGGTGGGTCTGTGGGTGTCATTATAGTGTTTGAACTGTAAATAGCAACAGTCATTCATGGGGTGGTGGGTGTGTGGTTGTCATTACAGTGCTGGGACTATAAAAATTAAGTCATTCATGGTGTGTTGGGTGTGTCTGTGTGTCATTAGTGCTTGGACTGTAAATATCAACAGTCATTCATGGGGTGGGTGGTGTCATTACAGTGCTTGGACTGTAAATATCAACAGTAAATCATGGGGTGTTGGGTGTCATTAGAGTGCTTGGACTGTAAATATCATCAGTCATTCATGGGGTTTTGGGTTTTTGGGTGTCTATGCAGTGCTTGGACTGTAAATATCAACAGTCAATCATGGGTGGTGGGTGTCTGGGTGTCATTACAGTGGTTGGACTGTAAATATCAACAGTGATTCATGGGGTTGTGGGTGTGTGGGTGTCTTTGCAGTGTTCTGATTGTAAATATCAGCAGTCATTCATAGGGTGGTGGGTGTCATTAGAGTGATTGGATTGTAAATATTAACAGTCATTCATGGGGTGGTGGGTGTGGGTGTGTCATTACAGTGCTTGGACTGTAAATTTCAACCATATTTCACGGGTAGGTGGGTGTGGGGGTGTCATTACAGTACTTGTGCTGTAAATATCAACAGTCATTCATGGGGTGTTGGACGTGTGGGTGTCATTACAGTGCTTAGACTGTAAATATCAATAGTCATTCATGGGGTGGTGGGTGTGAGGGTGTCATTACAATACTTAGACTGTATATATCAACAATCATTCATAGGGTGGTGTGTGTGTGGGTGTCATTATAGTGTTTAGACTGTAAATATCAACAGTCATTCATGGGGTGGTGGGTGTGTGGGTGTCATTACAATGTTTTAATTGTAAATATCAATAGTCATTCGTAGGGTGGTGGGTGTCATTAGAGTGATTGGATTGTAAATATTAACAGTCATTCATGGGGTGGTGGGTGTGGGTGTGTCATTACAGTGCTTGGACTGTAAATTTCAACCATATTTCACGGGTAGGTGGGTGTGGGGGTGTCATTACAGTACTTGTGCTGTAAATATCAACAGTCATTCATGGGGTGTTGGACGTGTGGGTGTCATTACAGTGCTTAGACTGTAAATATCAATAGTCATTCATGGGGTGGTGGGTGTGAGGGTGTCATTACAATACTTAGACTGTAAATATCAACAGTCATTCATGGGGTGGTATGTGTGTGGGTGTCATTACAGTGCTTGGACTGTAAATATCAACCGTCATTTATGGGGTGGTGTTTGTGTGTGTGTCATTACAGTTCCTGGACTGTAAATATCAACAGTCATTCATAGGGTGGTGGGTGTGTGAGTGTCATTACAGAGCTTCGACTGTAAATATCAACAGTCATTCATGGGGTGGTGGGTGTGTGGGTGTCATTACATTGCTTGGACTGTAAATATCAACAGTCAATCATGGGGTGGTCGGTGTGTGGGTGTCATTACAGTGCTGGGACTGTAATTATCAACAATCATTCATGGGGTGGTGTGTGTGTGGGTGTCATTACAGTGTTTTAACTATAAATATCAACATTCATTTATTGTGTGGTGGGTGTCATTACAGTGCTTTGACTGTAAATATCAACAGTCATTCATGGGGTGGTGCATGTGTGGGTGTCATTACAGAGCATGGACTGTAAATATCAACAGTCATTTATGGGGTGGTGGGTGTGTGGGTGTTATTACAGTGCATGGACTGTAAATATCAACAGTCATTTATAGAGTGGTGGGTGTGTGGCTGTCATTACAGTGCTTGAACTGTAAATATCAACAGTCAATTATGGGATGGTGGGTGTGTTGGTGTCATTACAATGCTTAGACTGTAATTATCAACCATCCTTCATGGGTTGGTGGGTGTGTGGGTGTCATTACAGTGCTTAGACTGTAAATATCAACAGTCATTTTTTGGGTCGGGGGTGTGTGGGTGTCATTACAGTGCTTGGACTGTAAATATCAATAGTCAATCATGGGATGGTCAGTGTGTGGGTGTCATTACAGTGCTTGGACTGTAAATATCAACAGTCATTCATGAGGTGGTGGGTGTGTGGGTGTCATTACAGTGTTTTAACTATAAATATCAACATTCATTTATTGGGTGGTGGGTGTCATTAGAGTGCTTGGACTGTAAATATCAACAGTCATACATGGGGTGGTGCATGTGTGGGTGTCATGACAGTGCTTGGACTGTAAATATCAACAGTCATTCATGAGGTGGTGAGTGTGTGGGTGTCATTACAGTGTTTTGACTGTAAATATGAACAGTCATTCATTGAGTGGTGAGTGTGTGGGTGTCATTAGAGTGCTTGGACTGTAAATATCAAGAGTCATTAATGGTGTGGTGGGTGTGTGGATGTCATTAGAGTGCTTGGACTGTAAATATCAACAGTCATTCATAAGGTGGTGGGTGTGGGGGTGTCATTACTGTGTTTTGACTGTAAATATGAACAGTCATTCATTGAGTGGTGGGGGTTAGGGTGTCATTACAGTGCTTGGACTGTAAATATCAACAGTCATTAATGGGGTGGTGGGTGTGTGGGTGTCATTATAATGCTTGAAATGTTAATATCAACAGTCATTCATGGGGTGGTGGGTGTGTGGTTGTCATTACAGTGCATGGACTATAAATATTAAGTCATTCATTGTGTGGTGGGTGTGTGTGTGTGTCATTAGTGCTTGGACTGTATATATCAACAGTCATTCATGGGGTGGTTGGTGTCATTACAGTTCTTGGACTGTAAATATCAACAGTCAATCATGGGGTGTTGGTAGTCATTAGAGTGTTTGGACTCTTAATATCAACAGTTATTCATGGGGTTTTAAGTGTTTGGGTGTCTATGCAGTGCTTGGACTGTAAATATCAACAGTCAATCATAGGGTTGTGGCTTTTTGGGTGTCATTACAGTGCTTGGACTGTATATATCAACAGTGAGTCATGGGGTCGTGGGTGTGTGGGTGTCATTATAGTGTTTGGACTGTAAATATCAACAGTCATTCATCGGGTGGTAGGTGTGTGGGTGTCATTTCAGTGCATAGACTGTAAATATCAATAGTCATTCATGGGGTGGTGGGTGTGATGGTGTCATTACAGTGCTTAGACTGTATATATCAACAATCATTCATGGGGTCGTGGGTGTGTGGGTGTCATTATAGTGTTTGGACTGTAAATATCAACAGCCATTCATGGGGTGGTGAATGTGTGGGTGTCATTACATAGCTTGGACTGTAAATATCAAGTTATTCATGGGGTGGTGGGTATGTATTGTCATTATAGTGCTTGAACTGTAAATATCAACAGTCATTCATGGGGTGGTGGGTGTGTGGGTGTCATTACAGTGCTTGGACTATAAATATCAATTCATTCATGGTGTGGTGAGTGTCTGTGTGTCATTAGTGCTTGGACTGTGAATATTAACAGTCATTCATGGGGTTTTGGGTGGCATTACAGTGCTTAGACTCTAATATTAACAGTCATTCATGGGGTGATGGGTGTGTGGGTGTCATTACAGTGCTTGGACTGTAAATATAAACAGTTATTCATGGGGATGTGGGTGTTTGGGTGTCTATGCAGTGCTTGTACTGTAAATATCAACAGTCAATCATGGAGTGGTGAGTGTGTGGGTGTCATTAGAGTGCTTGGACTGTAAATATTAACAGTCATTCATTGGGTGGTGAGTGTGTGGATATCATTAGAGTGCTTGGACTGTAAATATCAACAGTCATTCATAAGGTGGTGGGTGTGGGTGTGTCATTACAGTGTTTTAACTGTAAATATCAACAGTCATTCATTGAGTGGTGGGGGTTAGGGTGTCATTACTGTGCTTGGACTGTAAATATCAACAGTCATTCATGGGGTGGTGGGTGTGTGAGTGTCATTATAATGCTTGAAATGTTAATATCAACAGTCATTCATGGGGTGGTGGGTGTGTGGTTGTCATTACAGTGCATGGACTATAAATATTAAGTCATTCATGATGTGGTGGGTGTGTGTGTGTGTCATTATTGCTTGGACTGTAAATATCAACAGTCATTTATGGGGTGGTTGGTGTCATTACAGTTCTTGGACTGTAAATATCAACAGTCAATCATGGGGTGTTGGTAGTCATTAGAGTGTTTGGACTCTTAATATCAACAGTCATTCATGGGGTTTTGGGTGTTTGGGTGTCTATGCAGTGCTTTGAATGTAAATATCAACAGTCAATCATAGGGTTGTGGCTTTCTGGGTGTCATTACAGTGCTTGGACTGTATATATCAACAGTGAGTCATGGGGTGGTGGGTGTGTGGGTGTCATTACAGTGTTTTGATTGTAAATATCAACAGTCATTTATAGGGTGGTGGGTGTCATAGAGTGCTTGGACTATAAATATCAACAGTCATACATGGGGTGGTAGGTGTGTGGGTGTCATTACAGTGCATAGACTGTAAATATCAATAGTCATTCATGGGGTGGTGGGTGTGAGGGTGTCATTACAGTGCTTAGACTGTATATATAAACAATCATTCATGGGGTCGTGGGTGTGTGGGTGTCATTATAGTGTTTGGACTGTAAATATCAACAGTCATTCAAGGGGTGGTGAATGTGTGGGTGTCATTACATTGCTTGGACTGTAAATATCAAGTCATTCATGGGGTGGTGGGTATGTGGGTGTCATTATAGTGCTTGAACTGTAAATATCAACAGTCATTCATGGGGTGGTGGGTGTGAGGGTGTCATTACAGTGCTTAGACTGTATATATAAACAATCATTCATGGGGTCGTGGGTGTGTGGGTGTCATTACAGTGTTTTGACTGTAAATATCAACAGTCATTGATAGGGTGTTGGGTGTCATTACAGTGCTTGGACTGTAAATATCAACAGTTATTCAAGGGGTGGTAAGTGTGTGGGTGTCATGACACTGCTTGGACTGTAAATATCAACAGTCATTCATGGGGTGGTGAGTGTGTGGGTGTTATTACAGTTCTTAGACTGTATATATCAACCATTATTCATTGGTTGGTGGGTGTGTGGGTGTCATTACAGTGCTTGGACTGTAAATATTAACAGTTATTCATGGGGTGGTGGGTGTGTGGATGTCATTACAGTGCTCGGACTGAAAATATTAATTGTCATTTATAGGGTGGTGGTTGTGTGGGTGTTATTACAGTGGTTGGACTGTAAATATCAACAGTCATTCATAAAGTGCTGGGTGTGTGAGTGTCATTACAGATCTTGGACTGTAAATATCAACAGTCATTAATGGAGTGGTGGGTGTGTGGGAGTCATTACAGTGCTTGGACTGTAAATATCAACAGTCATTCATGGGGTTAGGGTTTGCGGGTGTCATTACAGTGCTTAGACTGTAAATATCAACAGTCATTAATTGGGTGGTGGGTGTGTGGGTGTCATTACAGTGTTTGGACTGTAAATATCAACAGTCAATCAAGGGGTGGACGGTGTGTGGGTGTCATTACAGTGCTTGGACTGTAAATATCAATTGTCATTCATGGGGTGGTGCGTGTATTGGTATAATGACAGTGCTTGGACTGTAAATATCAACAGTCATTCATGGGGTGGTAAGTGTGTGGGTGTCATTACAGTTCTTGGACTATAAATATCAACCCTTATTCATTAGGTGGTGGGTTTGTGGGTGTCATTACAGTGCTCAGACTGTAAATGTTAACAGTCATTCATGGGGTGGTGGGTGTGTGGATGTCTTTACAGTGCTTAGACTGTAAACATCAACAGTCATTTATGGGGTGGTGTGTGTGTGAGTGTGATTACAGTGCTTGGACTATAAATATTAACCGTCATTTATGTGATTGTGGGTGTTTGGGTGTCATTACAGTGCATGGACTGTAAATATCGTCAGTCATTTATGGGGTTGTGGGTGTGTAGGTGTCATTACAGTGCTTGGAGTGTAAATATCAAAATTAATTCTTGAGGTGGTGGGTCTGTGGGTATCATTACAGTGCTTAGACTGAAAATATCAACAGTCATTTATGGGGTGGTGGGTGTGTGATTGTCATTATAGTGCATGGACTGTAAATATCAACAGTCATTCATAGAGTGGTGGGTGTGTGGCTGTCATTACAGAGCTTGGACTGTAAATATCAACAGTCAATCATGGGGTGGTGGGTGTGTGGGTGTCATTACAGTGCTTAGAATGTAATTATCAACAGTCCTTCATGGGTTTGTGGGTGTGTGGGTGTCATTACAGTGCTTAGACTGTAAATATCAACAGTCATTTTTTGGGTGGTGGGTGTGTGGGTTTCATTACAGTGCTTGGACTGTAAATATCAATAGTCAATCAAGGGATGGTCAGTGTGTGGGTGTCATTACAGTGCTTGGACTGTAAATATTAACAGTCATTTACGGGGTGGTGGGTGTGAGTGTCATTACAGTGCTTGGACTGTAAATATCAACAGTCAATCATGGGGTGGTGGGTGTGCGGGTGTCATTACAGTGTTTTGACTGTAAATATCAAAAGTCATTTATAGGTGATGGGTGCGTGGGTGTCATTACAGTGTTTTGATTGTAAATATCAACAGTCAATTATAGGTTGGTTGGTGTCATTAGAGTGCTTGGACTGTAAATATCAACAGTCATTCATAGGGTGGTGGGTGTGTGGGTGACATTACATTGCGTGGACTGTAAATATCAACAGTCATTTATGGGGTGGTGGGTGTGTGGGTGTCATTACAGTGCTTGGACTGTAAATATCAACAGTCAATCATGGGGTGTTGGTAGTCATTAGAGTGTTTGGACTCTTAATATCAACAGTTATTCATGGGGTTTTAAGTGTTTGGGTGTCTATGCAGTGCTTGGACTGTAAATATCAACAGTCAATCATAGGGTTGTGGCTTTTTGGGTGTCATTACAGTGCTTGGACTGTATATATCAACAGTGAGTCATGGGGTCGTGGGTGTGTGGGTGTCATTATAGTGTTTGGACTGTAAATATCAACAGTCATTCATGGGGTGGTAGGTGTGTGGGTGTCATTTCAGTGCATAGATTGTAAATATCAATAGTCATTCATGGGGTGGTGGGTGTGATGGTGTCATTACAGTGCTTAGACTGTATATATCAACAATCATTCATGGGGTCGTGGGTGTGTGGGTGTCATTATAGTGTTTGGACTGTAAATATCAACAGTCATTCAAGGGGTGGTGAATGTGTGGGTGTCATTACATTGCTTGGACTGTAAATATCAAGTCATTCATGGGGTGGTGGGTATGTGGGTGTCATTATAGTGCTTGAACTGTAAATATCAACAGTCATTCATTGGGTGGTGGGTGTGTGGGTGTCATTACAGTGCTTGGACTATAAATATCAATTCATTCATGGTGTGATGAGTGTCTGTGTGTCAATAGTGCTTGGACTGTAAATATTAACAGTCATTCATGGGGTGGTGGGTGGCATTACAGTGATTAGACTCTAATATCAACAGTCATTCATGGGGTGATGGGTGTGTGGGTGTCATTACAGTGCTTGGACTGTAAATATAAACAGTTATTCATGGGGATGTGGGTGTTTGGGTGTCTATGCAGTGCTTGTACTGTAAATATCAACAGTCAATCATGGAGTGGTGGGTGTGTGGGTGTCATTAGAGTGCTTGGACTGTAAATATCAACAGTCATTTATGGGGTGGTGAGTGTGTGGGTGTCATTACAGTGTTTTGACTGTAAATATCAACAGTCATTGATAGGGTGTTGGGTGTCATTACAGTGCTTGGACTGTAAATATCAACAGTTATTCAAGGGGTGGTAAGTGTGTGGGTGTCATGACACTGCTTGGACTGTAAATATCAACAGTCATTCATGGGGTGGTGAGTGTGTGGGTGTTATTACAGTTCTTGGACTGTATATATCAACCATTATTCATTGGTTGGTGGGTGTGTGGGTGTCATTACAGTGCTTGGACTGAAAATATTAACAGTTATTCATGGGGTGGTGGGTGTGTGGATGTCATTACAGTGCTCGGACTGAAAATATTAATTGTCATTTATAGGGTGGTGGTTGTGTGGGTGTTATTACAGTGGTTGGACTGTAAATATCAACAGTCATTCATAAAGTGCTGGGTGTGTGAGTGTCATTACAGATCTTGGACTGTAAATATCAACAGTCATTAATGGAGTAGTGGGTGTGTGGGAGTCATTACAGTGCTTGGACTGTAAATATCAACAGTCATTCATGGGCTTAGGGTTTGCGGGTGTCATTACAGTGCTTAGACTGTAAATATCAACAGTCATTAATTGGGTGGTGGGTGTGTGGGTGTCATTACAGTGTTTGGACTGTAAATATCAACAGTCAATCATGGGGTGGACGGTGTGTGGGTGTCATTACAGTGATTGGACTGTAAATATTAACTGTCATTCATGGGGTGGTGCGTGTATTGGTATAATGACAGTGCTTGGACTGTAAATATCAACAGTCATTCATGGGGTGGTAAGTGTGTGGGTGTCATTACAGTTCTTGGACTATAAATATCAACCCTTATTCATTAGGTGGTGGGTTTGTGGGTGTCATTACAGTGCTAAGACTGTAAATGTTAACAGTCATTCATGGGGTGGTGGGTGTGTGGATGTCTTTACAGTGCTTAGACTGTAAACATCAACAGTCATTTATGGGGTGGTGTGTGTGTGTGAGTGTGATTACAGTGCTTGGACTATAAATATTAACCGTCATTTATGTGATTGTGGGTGTTTGGGTGTCATTACAGTGCATGGACTGTAAATATCGTCAGTCATTTATGGGGTTGTGGGTGTGTAGGTGTCATTACAGTGCTTGGAGTGTAAATATCAAAATTAATTCTTGAGGTGGTGGGTCTGTGGGTATCATTACAGTGCTTAGACTGAAAATATCAACAGTCATTTATGGGGTGGTGTGTGTGTGGCTGTCATTTTAGTGCATGGACTGTAAATATTAACAGTCATTCATAGAGTGGTGGGTGTGTGGCTGTCATTACAGAGCTTGGACTGTAAATATCAACAGTCAATCATGGGGTGGTGGGTGTGTGGGTGTCATTACAGTGCTTAGAATGTAATTATCAACAGTCCTTCATGGGTTTGTGGGTGTGTGGGTGTCATTACAGTGCTTAGACTGTAAATATCAACAGTCATTTTTTGGGTGGTGGGTGTGTGGGTGTCATTACAGTGCTTGGACTGTAAATATCAATAGTCAATCATGGGATGGTCAGTGTGTGGGTGTCATTAGAGTGC
Source organism: Petrolisthes cinctipes (assembly GCA_033782935.1). NCBI lineage: Eukaryota > Metazoa > Arthropoda > Malacostraca > Decapoda > Porcellanidae > Petrolisthes > Petrolisthes cinctipes. The sequence goes on from JAWQEG010000618.1 coordinate 701,711, forward strand.
TTGGACTGTAAATATTAACAGTCATTTACGGGGTGGTGGGTGTGTGAGTGTCATTACAGTGCTTGGACTGTAAATATCAACAGTCAATCATGGGGTGGTGGGTGTGCGGGTGTCATTACAGTGTTTTGACTGTAAATATCAAAAGTCATTTATAGGTGATGTGTGCGTGGGTGTCATTACAGTGTTTTGATTGTAAATATCAACAGTCAATTATAGGTTGGTTGGTGTCATTAGAGTGCTTGGACTGTAAATATCAACAGTCATTCATAGGGTGGTGGGTGTGTGGGTGACATTACATTGCGTGGACTGTAAATATCAACAGTCATTTATGGGGTGGTGGGTGTGTGGGTGTCATTACAGTGCTTGGACTGTAAATATCAACAGTCATTTATGGAGTGGTGGGTGTGTGGGTGTCATTACAGTGCTTGGACTCTAAATATAAACAAGCATTCATGGGGTGGTGGGTGTGTGGGTGTCATTACAGTGCTTAGACTGTATATATTAACAGTCATTTGTTGGGTGGTGGGTGTGTGGGTGTCATTACAGAGCTTGGACTGTAAATATCAACAGTCATTCATAGGGTGGTGGGTGTGTGAGTATCAATTCAGAGCTTGGACTGTAAATATCAACAGTCATTCAGGGTGTGGTTGGTGTGTAGGTGTCATTACAGTGCTTGGACTGTAAATATCAAAAATCATTCTTGGGGTTATGGGTGTGTGGGTGTCATTACATTGCTTAGACTGTAAATATCAACAAACATTTATTGGGTGGTGGGTGTGTGGCTGTCATTACAGTGCTTGGACTGTAAATATCGACAGTCAATCATTGGGTGGTGGGTGTGTTGGTGTCATTATAGTGCTTGGACTGAAAATATCAACAGTCATTCATGGGGTGTTGGGTGTGTGGGTGTTATTACAGTGCATGGACTGTAAATATCAACAGTCATTTATAGAGTGGTGGGTGTGTGGCTGTCATTAGAGTGCTTGGACTGTAAATATCAACAGTCAATTATGGGATGGAGGGTGTGTTGGTGTCATTACAATGCTTAGACTGTAATTATCAACCATCCTTCATGGGTTGGTGGGTGTGTGGGTGTCATTACAGTGCTTAGACTGTAAATATCAACAGTCATTTTTTGGGTCGGGGGTGTGTGGGTGTCATTACAGTGCTTGGACTGTAAATATCAATAGTCAATCATGGGATGGTCAGTGTGTGGGTGTCATTACAGTGCTTGGACTGTAAATATCAACAGTCATTCATGAGGTGGTGGGTGTGTGGGTGTCATTACAGTGTTTTAACTATAAATATCAACATTCATTTATTGGGTGGTGGGTGTCATTAGAGTGCTTGGACTGTTAATATCAACAGTCATACATGGGGTGGAGCATGTGTGGGTGTCATGACAGTGCTTGGACTGTAAATATCAACAGTCATTCATGGGGTGGTGAGTGTGTGGGTGTCATTACATTTCCTGGACTGTAAATATAAACCATCATACATTAGGTGGTGGGTGTGTGGGTGTCATTACAGTGCTTGGACTGTAAATATCAAGAGTCATTAATGGTGTGGTGGGTGTGTGGATGTCTTTAGAGTGCTTGGACTGTAAATATCAACAGTCATTCATAAGGTGGTGGGTGTGGGGGTGTCATTACAGTGTTTTGACTGTAAATATCAACAGTCATTCATTGAGTGGTGGGGGTTAGGGTGTCATTACAGTGCTTGGACTGTAAATATCAATAGTCATTTATGGGGTGGTGGGTGTGTGGGTGTCATTATAATGCTTGAAATGTAAATATCAACAGTCATTCATGGGGTGGTGGGTGTGTGGTTGTCATTACAGTGCATGGACTATAAATATTAAGTCATTCATTGTGTGGTGGGTGTGTGTGTGTGTCATTAGTGCTTGGACTGTAAATATCAACAGTAATTTATGGAGTGGTGGGTGTGTGGGTATCATTACAGTGCTTGGACTCTAAATATAAACCAGCATTCATGGGGTGGTGGGTGTGTGGGTGTCATTACAGTGCTTAGACTGTATATATTAACAGTCATTTATTGGGTGGTGGGTGTGTGGGTGTCATTACAGAGCTTGGACTGTAAATATCAACAGTCATTCATAGGGTGGTGGGTGTGTGAGTATCATTTCAGAGCTTGGACTGTAAATATCAACAGTCATTCAGGGTGTGGTTGGTGTGTAGGTGTCATTACAGTGCTTGGACTGTAAATATCAAAAGTCATTCTTGGGGTTATGGGTGTGTGGGTGTCATTACATTGCTTAGACTGTAAATATAAACAAACATTTATTGGGTGGTGGGTGTGTGGCTGTCATTACAGTGCTTGGACTGTAAATATCGACAGTCAATCATTGGGTGGAGGGTGTGTTGGTGTCATTATAGTGCTTGGACTGAAAATATCAACAGTCATTCATGGGGTGTTGGGTGTGTGGGTGTCATTACAGTGCTTGGACTGTAAATATTAACTGTGATTTATGGGGTGGTGGGTATGTAGGTGTCATTACAGTGTTTGGACTGTAAATATCAAAAGTCATTCTTGGAGTGCTGTGTGTGTGGGTGTCATTACAATGCTTAGACTGTAAATATCAACAGTCATTTATGGGGTGGTGGGTGTGTGGGTGTCATTACAGAGCTTAGACTGTAAATATCAACAGTCATTTATGGGGTGGTGGGTGTGTGGCTATTATTACAGTGCTTGGACTGTAAATATCAACAGTCAATCATGGGGTGCTGGGTGTGTGGGTGTCATTACAGTGCTTGGACTGTAAATATCAACAGTCATTCATGGGGTGGTGGGTGTGTGGGTGTCATAACAGTGTTTTGACTGTAAATATTAACAGTCATTCATATGTTGGTGGGTGTCATTAGAGTGCTTGAACTGTAAATATCAACAATTTTTCATGGGGTGGTGGTAGTGTGGGTGTCATGACAGTGCTTGGACTGTAAATATCAACAGTCATTCATGGGTTGGTGAGTGTGTGGGGGTTATTACAGTTCTTGGACTGTAAATATCAACCATCATTCATTGGGTGGTGGGTGTGTGGGTGTCATTACAGTGCTTAAAATGTAAATATTAACAGTCATTCATGGAGTGGTGGGTGTGTGGCTGTCATTACAGTGCTTGGATTGTAAATATCAACAGTCAATCATGGGGTGGTGGGTGTGCGGGTGTCATTACTGTGTTTTGACTGTAAATATCAAAAGTCATTCATAGGTGGTGGGTGTGTGGGTGTCATTACAGTGTTTTTATTGTAAATATCAACAGTCAATTATAGGTTGGTTGGTGTCATTAGAGTGCTTGGACTGTAAATATCAACAGTCATTCATGGGGTGGTTGGTGTGTGGGTGACATTACATTGCGTGGACTGTAAATATCAACCATAATTCATGGGGTGATGGGTTTGCGGGTGTCTTTACAGTGCTTTGACTGTAAATATCAACAGTCATTCATAGGGTGATGGGTGTGAGGGTGTCATTACAGTGCTTAGACTGTAATTATCAACAGTCATTCATGTGGTGGTGGGTGTGTGGGTGTCATTATAGTGCTTGGACTGTAAATATAAACAGTCACTCATGGGGTGGTGGGTGTCTGTGTGTCATTAGTGCTTGGACTGTAAATATTAACAGGAATTTATTGGGTGGTGGGTGTGTGAGTGTCATTACAGAGCTTTGACTATAAATATCAACAGTCATTCATGGGGTTGTGGGTTTTTGGGTGTCTATGCAGTGCTTGGAGTGTAAATATCAACAGTCAATCATGGGCTGGTGGGTGTGTGGTTGTCATTACAGTGCTTGGACTCGAAATATCAACAGTCATTCATGGGGTGGTGGGTGTGTGGGTGTCATTACAGTGCTTAGACTGTAAATATTAACAGTCATTTATTAGGTGGTGGGTGTGTGGGTGTCATTACAGAGCTTGGACTGTAAATATCAACGGTCATTCATAGGGTGGTGGGTGTGTGAGTATCATTACAGAGCTTGGACTGTTAATATCAACAGTCATTCAGGGGGTGGTTGGTGTGTAGGTGTTATTACAGTGCTTGGACTGTAAATATCAAAAGTCATTCTTGGCGTTGTGGGTGTGTGGGTGTCATTACATTGCTTAGACTGTAAATATCAACAAACATTTATTGGGTGGTGGGTGTGTGGCTGTCATTACAGTGCTTGAACTGTAAACATCAACAGTCAATCATGGGGTGGTGGGTTTGTTGGTGTCATTACAGTGCTTAGACTGTAAATATCAACAGTCATTTATGGGGTGGTGGGTGTGTGGGTGTCATTATAGTGATTAGACTGTAAATATCAACAGTCCTTTATGGGGTGGTGGGTGTGTGGCTGTCATTACAGTGCTTGGACTGTAAATATCAACAGTCAATCATGGGGTGGTGGGTGTGCGGGTGTCATTACAGTGTTTTGACTGTAAATATCAAAAGTCATTTATAGGTGGTGGGTGTGTGGGTGTCATTACAGTGTTTTGATTGTAAATATCAACAGTCAATTATAGGTTGGTTGGTGTCATTAGAGTGCTTAGACTGTAAATATCAACAGTCATTCATGGGGTGGTGTGTGTGTGGGTAACATTACATTGCGTGGACTGTAAATATCAACCATAATTCATTGTGTGTTGGGTGTGCGGGTGTCATTACAGTGCTTTGACTCTAAATATCAACAGTCATTTATGTGGTGGTGGGTGTGTGGGTGTCATTATAGTGCTTGGACTGTAAATATCAACAGTCACTCATGGGGTGGTGGGTGTCTGTGTGTCATTAGTGCTTTGACTATAAATATCAACAGTCATTCATGGGGTTGTGGGTTTTTGGGTGTCTATGCAGTGCTTGGAGTGTAAATATCAACAGTCAATCATTGGGTGGTGGGTTTGTGGTTTTCATTACAGTGCTTGGACTGTAAATATCGACAGTCATTTACAGGGTGGTGGGTGTGTGGGTGTCATTACAGTGCTTGGCCTAAAAATATTAACTATCATTTATGGAGTGGTGGGTGTGTGGGTGTCATTACAGTGCTTGGACTATATATATCAACAGTCATTCATAGGGTGGAGGGTGTTTGAGTGTCATTACAGAGCTTGGACTGTAAATATCAACAATCATTTATGGGGTGTTGGGTGTGTGGCTGTCATTACAGTGCTTGGACTGTAAATATCAACAGTCAATCATGGGGTTGTGGGTGAGTGGGTGTCATTACAGTGCTTTGACTGTAAAAATCAACAGTCATTCATGGGGTGGTGGGTGTGTGGGTGTCATTACAGTGTTTTGATTGTGAATATCAACAGTCATTTCTATGGTAGTGGGTGTCATTAAAGTGCTTGTACAGTAAATATCAACAGTCATTCATGGGGTGGTGGGTGTGGGGGAGTCATTACAGTGCTTTGACTGTAAATATCAACAGTCATTCATGGGGTGGTAAGGGTGAGGGTGTCATTACAGTGCTTGGACTGTAAATATCAACAGTCATTCATGGGGTGGTGGGTATGTGGTTGTCATTATAGTGCTTGAATTGTAAATATCAAGTCATTTAAAGGGCGGTGGGTGTGTGAGTGTCATTACAGAGTTTGGACTGTAAATATCAACAGTCATTCATGGGGTGGAGGCTGTGTAGGTGTCATTACAGTGCTTGGACTGTAAATATCAAAAGTCATTCTTAGGGTGGTCGGTGTGTGGGTGTCATTACAGTGTTTAGACTGTAAATATCAACAGTCATATATGAAGTGGTGGGTGTGTGGCTGTCACTACAGTGCTTGGACTTTAAATATCAACATTCAATTATTTGGTGGTGGATGTGTGGGTGTCATTACAGTGCTTTGACTTTAAATATCAACAGTCATTCGTGGGGTGGTTGGTGTGTAGGTGTCATTACAGTCTTTTGATTGTAAATATCAAAAGTCATTTATAAGGTTGTGGGTGTCATTAGAGTGCTTGGACTGTAAATATCAACAGTCATTCATGGGGTGGTGGGTGTTGAGGTGTCATTACAGAGCTTTGACTGTAAATATCAACAGTCATTCATGGGGTGGTGGGGGTGAGAGTGTCATTACAGTCCTTGGAGTGTAAATATCAACAGTCATTCATGGGGTTGTGTGTGTGTAGGTGTCATTACAGTGCTTAGACTGTAAGTATCAACAGTCATTTACGGGGTGGTGGGTGTGTGGCTGACATTATAGTGCTTGGACTGTAAATATCAACAGTCAATTATGGGGTGGTGGGTATGTGGGTGTCATTACAGTGCTTGGACTGTAAATAACAACAGTCATTCATGGGGTGGTGGGTGTGTGGGTGTCATTACAGTGTTTTGATTGTAAATAACAACAGTCATTTATAAGGTGGTGGGTGTCATTAGAGTGCTTGGACTGTAAATATCAACAGTCATTCATGGAGTGGTGGGTGTATTGGTGTCATTACAGTGCTTGGACTGTAAATATCAACCATAATGCATAGGGTGGTGGGTGTGGGTCGTCATTACAGTGCTTTGACTGTAAATATCAACAGTCATTAATGGGGTGGTGGGGGTGAGGGTGTCATTACAGTTCTTGGACTATAAATATCAACCATCATTTATTAGGTGGTTGGTTTGTGGGTGTCATTACAGTGCATAGACTGTAAATATTAACAGTCATTCATGGGGTGGTGGGGGTGTGGATGTCATTACAGTGCTTAGACTGAAAATATCAACAGTCATTCATGGGGTGGTGGGTTTGTGGTTGTCATTACTGTACTTGGACTATAAATATCAACAGTCATACATAGGGTGGTGGGTGTGTAAGTGTCATTACAGAGCTTGGACTGTAAATATTAACAGTCATTCATGGGGTTGTGTGAGTGTAGGTGTCATTACAGTGCTTAGACTGTAAATATCAACAGTAATTTTTTGGGTGGGGGTTGTGTAGGTGTCATTACAGTGCTTGGACTGTAAATATCAAAATTCATTCTTGGGGTGGTGGGTGTGTGGGTATCATTACAGTCCTTATACTGTAAATATCAACTGTCAATAATGATTTGGTGGGTATGTGGGTGTCATTACAGTGCTTGGACTGTAAATATCAACAGTCCTTCATGGGTTGGTGGGTGTGTGGGTGTCATTACAGTGTTTTAACTATAAATATCAACATTCATTTTTTTGGTGGTGGGTTTTCATTAGAGTGCTTGGAATGTAAATATCAACAGTCAATCATGGTGTGGTGGGTATGTGGGTGTCATTACAGTGCTTGGACTGTAAATATCAACAGTCATTTATTGGGTGGTGGGTGTGTAGGTGTCATTACATTGCTTGGACTGTAAATATAAACAATCATTCATGGGGTGGTGGGTGAGTGGGTGTCATTACAGTGTTTTAACTATAAATATCAACATTCATTTATTGGGTGGTGGGTTTTCATTAGAGTGCTTGGACTGTAAATATCAACAGTCATTCATGGGGTGGTGCATGTGTGATTGTCATGACAGTGCATGGACTGTAAATATCAACAGTCATTCATGGGGTGGTGAGTGTGTGGGTGTCATTACAGTTCCTGGACTGTAAATATAAACCATCATTCATCAGGTGGTGGGTGTTTGGATGTTATTACATTGCTTGGACTGAAAATATCAACAGTCATTCTTGGGGTGGTGGGTGTGTGGGTGTCATTACAGTGCTTGGCCTATAAATATTAAACATCATTTATGGAGTGGTGGGTGTGTGGGTGTCATTACAGTGCTTGGACTATAAGTATCAACAGTCATTAATAGGGTGGAGGGTGTTTAAATGTCATTACAGGGCTTGGACTGTAAATATCAACAGTCATTTATGGGGTGGTGGGTGTGTGGCTGTCATTACAATGCTTGGACTGTAAATATCAACAGTCAATCATGGAGTGGTAAGTGTGTGGGTGTCATTACAGTGCTTTGACTGTAAATATCAACAGTCATTAATAAGGTGGTTGGTGTTATTAGAGTGCTTGGACTGTAAATATCAACAGTCAGTCATGGGGTGGTGGGTGTGGGGGTGTCATTACAGTGCTTTGACTGTAAATATCAACAGTCATTCATAGGGTGGTGGGGGTTCGGGGTGTCATTACAGTGCTTGGACTGTATATATCAACAATCATTCATGGGGTGGTGGGAGTGTGGGTGTCATTATAGTGTTTGGACTGTAAATATCAACAGTCATTCATGGGGTGGTGGGTGTGTGGGTGTCATTAGTGCTTGGACTATGAATATCAACAGTCATTCATGGGGTGTTGGGTGTCATTACAGTGCATGGACTGTAAATATCAACAGTTATTCAAGGGGTGGTGGGTGTGTGGGTGTCATGACACTGCTTGGACAGTAAATATCAACAGTCATTCATGGGGTGGTGAGTGTGTTGGTGTTATTACAGTTCTTGGACTGTATATATCAACCATCATTCATTGGTTGGTAGGTGTGTGGGTGTTATTACAGTGCTCAGACTGTAAATATTATCAGTCATTCATGGGGTGGTGGGTGTATGGATGTCATTACAGTTCTTGGACTAAAAATATCAACTGTCATTCATGGGGTGGTGGGTGTGTGGGTTTCATTACAGTTCTTGGACAGTAAATATCAACTATCATTCATTGGGTGGTGGGTGTGTGTGTGACATTACAGTGCTTGGACTGTAAATATTAACAGTCATTCATGGAGTGGTAGGTGTATGGATGTCATTACAGTGCTTAGACTGTAAATATCAACAGTCATTCATGGGTTGGTGGGTGTGTGGGTGTCATTACAGTGCTTAGACTGTAAATATCAACAGTCATTTATTGGGTGGTGGGTGTGTGGGTGTCATTACATTGCTTGGACTGTAAATATAAACAGTCATTCATGGGGTGGTGGGTGTGTGGGTGTCATTACAGTGTTTTAACTATAAATATCAACATTCATTTATTGGGTGGTGGGTTTTCATTACAGAGCTTGGACTGTAAATATCAACAGTCAATCATGGTGTGGTGGGTATGTGGGTGTCATTACAGTGCTTGGACTGTAAATATCAACAGTCATTCATGGGGTGGTGGGTGTGTGGGTGTCATTACAGTGTTTTGATTGTGAATATCAACAGTCATTAATAAGGTTGTAGGTGTCATTAGAGTGCTTGGACTGTAAATATCAACAGTCATTCATGGGATGGTTGGTGTGGGGGTGTCATTACAGTGCTTTGACTGTAAATATCAACAGTCATTCATGGAGTGGTGGGAGTGAGGGTGTCATTACAGTGTTTGTACTGTATATATCAACAATCATTCATGGGGTGGTGGGTGTGTGGGTGTCATTACATTGCTTTGACTGTAAATATCAAGTCATTTATGGGATGGTGGGAGTCTGTGTGTCATTAGTGCTTGGACTGTGAATATCAACAGTCATTCATGGGGTGGTGGGTGGCATTACAGTGTTTAGACTCTAATATCAACAGTTATTAATGGGGTGATGGGTGTGTGGGTGTCATTACAGTGCTTGGACTGTAAATATAAACAGTTATTCATGGGGATGTGGGTGTTTGGGTGTCAATGCAGTGCTTGGACTGTAAATATCAACAGTTAATCATGGGTTGTGGGTGTGTGGGTATCATTAGAGTGCTTGGACTGTATATATTAACAGTCATTCATCGGGTGGTGGGTTTGTGGGTGTCATTAAAGTGTTTTGACTGTAATTATCAACAGTCATTCATAGGGTGTTGGGTGTGTGGATGTCATTACATTGCTTAGACTGTAAATATCAACAGTCATTCATGGGGTGGTGGGTGTGTGGGTGTCATTACAGTGCTTAGACTGAAAATATCAACAGTCATTTATTGGGTGGTGGGTGTGTGGGTGTCATTACAATGCTTGGACTGTAAATGTAAACAGTCATTCATGAGGTGGTGGGTGTGTGGGTGTCATTACAGTGTTTTAACTATAAATATCAACATTTTAATTATTGGATAGTGGGTTTTGATTAGAGTGCTTGGACTGTAAATATCAACAGTCAATCATAGTGTGGTGGGTATGTGGGTGTCATTACAGTGCTTGGACAGTAAATATCAACAGTCCTTCATGAGGTGGTGGGTGTGTGGGTGTCATTACAGTGTTTTGATTGTGAATATCAACAGTCATTAATAAGGTGGTGGGTGTCATTAGAGTGCTTGGACTGTAAATATCAACAGTCATTCATGGGGTGGTGGGTGTGGGGGTGTCATGACAGTGCTTTGACTGTATGTATCAACAGTCATTCATGGGTTGGTGGCGGTGAGGGTGTCATTACAGTGCTTGGACTGTATATATCAACAATCATTCATGGGGTGGTAGGTGTGTGGGTGTCATTATAGTGTTTGGACTGTAAACATCAACAGTCATTCATGGGGTGGTGGGTGTGTGGGTGTCATTACATTGCTTGGACTGTAAATATCTAGTCATTAATGGGATGGTGGGTGTCAGTGTGTCATTAGTGCTTGGACTGTGAATATCAACAGTCATTCATGGTGTGGTGGGTGGCATTACAGTGCTTAGACTCTAATATCAACAGTCATTTATGGGATTATGGGTGTGTGGGTGTCATTACAGTGCTGGGACTGTAAATATCAACAGTCAATCATGTGGTGGTGGGTGTGTGGGTGTCATTAGAGTGCTTGGACTGTAAATATTAACAGTCATTCATGGTGTGGTGGGTTTGTGGGTGTCATTTCAGTGTTTTGACTGTAAATATCAACAGTCATTCATTGGGTGGTGAGTGTGTGGTTGTCATTACAGTGTTTTGATTGTGAATATCAACAGTCATTAATAAGGTTGTAGGTGTCATTAGAGTGCTTGGACTGTAAATATCAACAGTCATTCATGGGATGGTTGGTGTGGGGGTGTCATTACAGTGCTTTGACTGTAAATATCAACAGTCATTCATGGAGTGGTGGGAGTGAGGGTGTCATTACAGTGCTTGTACTGTATATATCAACAATCATTCATGGGGTGGTGGGTGTGTGGGTGTCATTACATTGCTTTGACTGTAAATATCAAGTCATTTATGGGATGGTGGGAGTCTGTGTGTCATTAGTGCTTGGACTGTGAATATCAACAGTCATTCATGGGGTGGTGGGTGGCATTACAGTGTTTAGACTCTAATATCAACAGTTATTAATGGGGTGATGGGTGTGTGGGTGTCATTACAGTGCTTGGACTGTAAATATAAACAGTTATTCATGGGGATGTGGGTGTTTGGGTGTCAATGCAGTGCTTGGACTGTAAATATCAACAGTTAATCATGGGTTGTGGGTGTGTGGGTATCATTAGAGTGCTTGGACTGTATATATTAACAGTCATTCATCGGGTGGTGGGTTTGTGGGTGTCATTAAAGTGTTTTGACTGTAATTATCAACAGTCATTCATAGGGTGTTGGGTGTCATTACAGTGCTTGGACTGTAAATATCAACAGTTATTCAAGGGGTGGTGGGTGTGTGGGTGTTACTACAGTTTTTGGACTGTATATATCAACCATCATTTATTAGTTGGTGGGTAAGTGGGTGTTATTACAGTGCTCAGACTGTAAATATTATCAGTCATTCATGGGGTGGTGGGTGTGTGGATGTCATACAGTGCTTGGACTAAAAATATCAACTGTCATTCATTGGGTGTTGGGTGTGTGGGTGTCATTACAGTGTTTTTATTGTGAATATCAACAGTCATTAATAAGGTGGTGGGTGTCATTAGAGTCCTTGGACTGTAAATATCAACAGTCATTCATGGGGTGGTGGGTGTGGGGGTGTCATTACAGTGCTTTGACTGTAAATATCAACAGTCATACATGGGGTGGTGGTGGTAAGGGTGTCATTACAGTGCTTGGACTGTAAATATCAACAGTCATACATGGGGTGGTTGGTATGTGGGTGTCATTATAGTGCTTGAACTGTAAATATCAACTGTCATTCATAAGGTGGTGGGTGTGTGGGTGTCATGACACTGCTTGGACAGTAAATATCAACAGTCATTCATGGGTGGTGAGTGTGTGGGTGTTATTACAGTTCTTGGACGGTATATATCAACCATCATTCATTGGTTGGTGGGTGTGTGGGTGTTATTACAGTGCTCAGACTGTATATATTATCAGTCATTCATGGGGTGGTGGGTGTGTGGATGTCATTACAGTGCTTAGTGTAAAAATATCAACTGTCATTCATGGGGTGGTGAGAGTGTGGGTTTCATTACAGTTCTAGGACTGTAAATATCAACCATCATTCATTGTGTGGTGGGTGTGTGTGTGACATTTCAGTGCTTGGACTGTAAATATTAACAGTTATTCATGGGGTGGTGGGTGTGTGGATGTCATTACAGTGCTCGGACTGAAAATATTAACCATCGTTTATAGGGTGGTGGGTGTGTGGGTGTTATTACAATGGTTGGACTGTAAATATCAACAGTCATTCATAAAGTGCTGGGTGTGTGAGTGTCATTACAGAGCTTGGACTTTAAATATCAACAGTCATTCATGGAGTGGTGGGTGTGTGGGATTCATTACAGTGCTTGGACTGTAAACATCAACAGTCATTTATGGAGTGGTGGGTGTGTGGGTGTCATTACATTGCTTAGACTGTAAATATCAACAGTCATTAATTGGGTGGTGGGTGTGTGGGTGTCATTACAGTGCTTGGACTGTAAATATCACCAGTCAATCACGGGGTGGTCGGTGTGTAGGGTTCATTACAGTGCTTGGACTGTAAATATCAACAGCCATTCATGGGGTGGTGCGTGTGTTGGTGTCATGACAGTGCTTGAACTGTAAATATCAACAGTCATTCATGGGGTGGTAAGTGTGTGGGTGTCATTACAGTTCTTGGACTATAAATATCAACCCTTATTCATTAGGTGGTGGGTTTGTGGGTGTCATTACAGTGCTCAGACTGTAAATATTAACAGTCATTCATGGGGTGGTGGGTGTGTGGATGTCATTACAGTGCTTAGACTGTAAATATCAACAGTCATTCATGGGGTGGTGGGTGTGTGGGTGTCATTACAGTGCTTAGACTGAAAATATCAACAGTCATTTATTGGGTGGTGGGTGTGTGGGTGTCATTACAATGCTTGGACTGTAAATGTAAACAGTCATTCATGAGGTGGTGGGTGTGTGGGTGTCATTACAGTGTTTTAACTATAAATATCAACATTTTAATTATTGGATAGTGGGTTTTGATTAGAGTGCTTGGACTGTAAATATCAACAGTCAATCATAGTGTGGTGGGTATGTGGGTCTCATTACAGTGCTTGGACTGTAAATATCAACAGTCCTTCATGAGGTGGTGGGTGTGTGGGTGTCATTACAGTGTTTTGATTGTGAATATCAACAGTCATTAATAAGGTGGTGGGTGTCATTAGAGTGCTTGGACTGTAAATATCAACAGTCATTCATGGGGTGGTGGGTGTGGGGGTGTCATGACAGTGCTTTGACTGTATGTATCAACAGTCATTCATGGGTTGGTGGGGGTGAGGGTGTCATTACAGTGCTTGGACTGTATATATCAACAATCATTCATGGGGTGGTGGGTGTGTGGGTGTCATTATAGTGTTTGGACTGTAAACATCAACAGTCATTCATGGGGTGGTGGGTGTGTGGGTGTCATTACATTGCTTGGACTGTAAATATCTAGTCATTAATGGGATGGTGGGTGTCAGTGTGTCATTAGTGCTTGGACTGTGAATATCAACAGTCATTCATGGTGTGGTGGGTGGCATTACAGTGCTTAGACTCTAATATCAACAGTCATTTATGGGGTTATGGGTGTGTGGGTGTCATTACAGTGCTGGGACTGTAAATATCAACAGTCAATCATGGGGTGGTGGGTGTGTGGGTGTCATTAGAGTGCTTGGACTGTAAATATTAACAGTCATTCATGGGGTGGTGGGTTTGTGGGTGTCATTACAGTGTTTTGACTGTAAATATCAACAGTCATTCATTGGGTGGTGAGTGTGTTGGTGTTAATACAGTTCTTGGACTGTATATATCAACCATCATTCATTGGTTGGTGGGTGTGTGGGTGTTATTACAGTGCCCAGATTATAAATATTATCAGTCATTCATGGTGTGGTGGGTGTGTGGGTGTCATTACAGTGTTTTGATTGTGAATATCAACAGTCATTAATAAGGTGGTGGGTGTCATTAGAGTGCTTGGACTGTAAATATCAACAGTCTTTTATAGGGTGGTGTGTGTGGGGGTTTCATTACAGTGCTTTGACTGTAAATATCAACAGTCATTTATGGGGTGGTGGGGGTGAGGGTGTCATTACAGTTCTTGGACTGTAAATATCAACAGTCATTCATGGGGTGGTGGGTATGTGGGTGTCATTATAGTGCTTGAACTGTAAATATCAACAGTCATTCATGGGGTGGTAGGTGTGTGGGTGTCATTACAGTGCTTGGACTATAAATATCAAGTCATTTATGGTGTGGTGGGTGTGTGTGTGTCATTAGTGCTTGGACTGTAAATATAAACAGTCATTCATGGGGTGGTTGGTGGCATTACAGTGCTTGGACTGTAAATATCATCAGTCAATCATGGAATGTTGGGTATCATTAGAGTGCTTGGACTGTAAATATTAACAGTAATTTATTGGGTGGTGGGTGTGTGGGTGTCATTACAGTAATTGGACTGTAAATATCAACAGTCAATCATAGGGTGGTCGGTGTGTGGGTGTCATTACAGTGCTTTAACTATAAATATCAACATTCATTTATTGGGTGGTAGGTGTCATTAGAGTGCTTGGACTGTAAATATCAACAGTCATTTATGGGGTGGTGGGTGTGTTACTGTCATTATAGTGCTTGGACTGTAAATATCAACAGTCAATCATGGGGTGGTGGGTATGTGGGTGTAATTACAGTGCTTGAACTGTAAATATCAACATTCATTTATTGGGTGGTGGGTGTCATTAGAGTGCTTGGACTGTAAATATCAACAGTCATTCATAGGGTGGTGCATGTGTGGGTGTCATGACAGTGCTTGGACTGTAAATATCAACAGTCATTCATGGGGTGGTGAGTGTGTGGGTGTCATTACAGTGCTTTGACTGTAAATATCAACAGTCATTCATGGGGTGGTGGGTGTGTGGGTGTCATTACAGTCTTTTGATTGTAAATATCAACAGTCATTTATAAGGTGGTGGGTGTCATTAGAGTGCTTGGACTGTAAATATCAACAGTCATTCATGAGGTGGTGGGTGTTGGGGTGTCATTACAGTGCTTTGACTGTAAATATCAACAGTCATTCATGGGGTAATGGGGGTGAGGGTGTCATTACAGTGCTTGGACTGTAAATATCAACAGTCATTCATGGGGTTGTGTGTGTGTAGGAGTCATTACAGTGCTTAGACTGTAAGTTTTAACAGTCATTTATGGTGTGGTGGGTGTGTGGCTGTCATTATAGTGCTTGGACTGTAAATATCAACAGTCAATCATGGGGTGGTTGGTATGTGGGTGTCATTACAGTGTTTTGATTGTAAATAACAACAGTCATTTATAAGGTGATGGGTGTCATTAGAGTGCTTGGAATGTAAATATCAACAGTCATTAATGGAGTGGTGGGTGTGTTGGTGTCATTACAGTGCTTGAACTGTAAATATCAACCATAATGCATGGGGTGGTGGGTGTGGGGCATCATTACAGTGCTTTGAGTGTAAATATCAACAGTCATTCATGGGGTGGTGTGGGTGAGGGTGTCATTACAGTTCTTGGACTATAAATATCAACCATCATTCATTAGGTGGTGGGTTTGTGGGTGTCATTACAGTGCTTAGACTGTAAATATTAACAGTCATTCATGGGGTGGTGGGTGTGTGGATGTCATTACAGTGCTTAGACTGAAAATATCAACAGTCATTCATAGGGTGGTGAGTGTATGGTTGTCATTACAGTGCTTGGACTATAAATATTACTCGTCATTTATGGGGTTGTGGGTGTGTGGGTGTCATTACAGTTCATGGACTGTAAATTTTGTCAGTCATTCATGGGGTTGTGGGTGTGTAGGTGTCATTACAGTGCTTGAACTGTAAATATCAAAATTCATTCTTGGGGTGGTGGGTGAGTGGGTATCATTACAGTGCTTAGACTGTAAATATCAACAGTCATTTATGAGGTGGTGGGTGTGTGGCTGTCATTATAGTGCTTGGACTGTAAATATCAACAGTCAATCAAAGTGTGGTTGGTATGTGGGTGTCATTACAGTGCTTAAACTGTAAATATCAACAGTACTTCATGGGTTGGTGGGTGTGTGGGTGTCATTACAGTGCTTAGACTGTAAATATCAACAGTCATTTATTGGGAGGTGGGTGTGAGGGTGTCATTACAGTGCTTGGACTGTAACTATCAACTGTCATTCATGGGGTGGTGGGTATGTGGGTGTCATTACTGTGCTTGGACTATAAATATCAATTCATTCATGGTGTGGTGGGTGTGTGTGTCATTAGTGCTTGGACTGTAAATATCAACAGTCATTCATGGGGTTGTTGGTGTCATTACAGTGTTTGGAATGTAAATATCAACAGTCAATCATGGAATGTTGGGTGTCATTAGAATGCTTGGACTGTAAATATTAACAGTAATTTATTGGGTGGTGGGTGTGTGGGTGTCATTACAGTAATTGGACTGTAAATATCAACAGTCAATCATAGGGTGGTCGGTGTGTGGGTGTCATTACAGTGCTTTAACTATATATATCAACATTCATTTATTGGGTGGTAGGTGTCATTAGAGTGCTTGGACTGTAAATATCAACAGTCATTCATAGGGTGGTGCATATGTGGGTGTCATAACAATGCTTGGACTGTAAATATCAACAGTCATTCATGGGGTGGTGAGTGTGTGGGTGTCATTACAGTGCTTTGACTGTAAATAACAACAGTCATTTATAAGGTGGTGGGTGTCATTAGAGTGCTTGGACTGTAAATATCAACAGTCATTAATGGAGTGGTGGGTGTGTTGGTGTCATTACAGTGCTTGGACTGTAAATATAAACTATAATGCATGGGGTGGTGGGTGTGGGGCATCATTACAGTGCTTTGAGTGTAAATAACAACAGTCATTCATGGGGTGGTGTGGGTGAGGGTGTCATTACAGTTCTTGGACTATAAATATCAACCATCATTCATTAGGTGGTGGGTTTGTGGGTGTCATTACAGTGCTTAGACTGTAAATATTAACAGTCATTCATGGGGTGGTGGGTGTGTGGACGTCATTACAGTGCTTAGACTGAAAATATCAACAGTCATTCATGGGGTGGTGAGTGTGTGGTTGTCATTACAGTGCTTAGACTGAAAATATCAACAGTCATTTATGGGGTGGTGAGTGTGTGGTTGTCATTACAGTGCTTGGACTATAAATATTAATCATCATTTATGGGGTTGTGGGTGTGTGGGTGTCATTACAGTGCATGGACTGTAAATATTGTCAGTCATTCATGGGGTTGTAGGTGTGTAGGTGTCATTACAGTGCTTGGACTGTAAATATCAAAATTCATTCTTGGGGTGGTGGGTGTGTGGGTATCATTACAGTGCTTAGACTGTAAATATCAACAGTCATTTATGGGGTGGTGGGTGTGTGGCTGTCATTATAGTGCTTGGACTGTAAATATCAACAGTCAATCAAAGTGTGGTTGGTTTGTGGGTGTCATTACAGTGCTTGGACTGTAAATATCAAAAGTCCTTCATGGGTTGGTGGGTGTGTGGGTGTCATTACAGTGTTTTAACTATAAATATTAACATTCATTTATTGGGTGGTGGGTTTTCATTAGAGTGCTTGGACTGTAAATATCAACAGTCATTCATGAGGTGGTGCATGTGTGGGTGTCATGACAGATCTTGGATTGTAAATATCAACAGTCATTCATGGGGTGGTGAGTGTGTGGATGTCATTACAGTGCTTGGACTGAAAATATCAACAGTCATTCTTGGGGTGGTGGGTGTGTGGGTGTCATTACAGTGCTTGGCCTATAAATATTAACCGTCATTTATGGGGTGGTGGGTGTGTGGGTGTCATTACAGTGCTTGGACTGTAAATATCAACAGTCATTCATAGGGTGGTGGGTGTTTGAGTGTCATTACAGATCTTGGACTGTAAATATCAACAGTCATTCATGGGGTGGTGGGTGTGTGGGTGTCATTACAGTGCTTGGCCTATAAATATTAACCGTCATTTATAGGGTGGTAAGTGTGTGGCTGTCATTACAGTGCTTGGACTGTAAATATCAACAGTCAATCATGGGGTGGTCGGTGTGTGGGTGTCATTACATTGCTTTGACGGTAAATATCAACAGTCATAAATGGGGTGGTGGGTGTGTGGGTGTCATTACAGTGTTTTGATTGTAAATATCAACAGTCATTAATAAGGTGGTGGGTGTCATTAGAGTGCTTGCCCTGTAAATATCAACAGTCATTAATGGGTTGGTGGGTGTTGGGTTTTCCATACAGTGCTTTGACTGTAAATATCAACAGTCATTCATGGGGTGGTGAGGGTGAGGGTGTTATTACAGTGCTTGGACTGTAAATATCAACAGTCATTCATGGGGTGGTGAGTATGTGGGTGTCATTATAGTGCTTGAACTGTAAATATCAACAGTCATTTATGGGGTGGTGGGTGTGTGGGTGTCATTACAGTGCTTGGACTATAAATATCAATTCATTCATGGTGTGGTGGGTGTGTGTGTCATTAGTGCTTGGACTGTAAATATCAACAGTCATTCATGGGGTGGTTGGTGTCATTACAATGCTTGGACTGTAAATATCAACAGTCAATCATGGAATGTTGGGTGTCATTAGAATGCTTGGACTGTAAATATCAACAGTCAATCATGGGGTGGTCGGTGTGAGGGTGTCTTTAAAGTGCTTTAACTATAAATATCAACATTCATTTATTGGGTAGTGGGTGTCATTAGAGTGCTTGGACTGTAAATATCAACAGTCATTCATAGGGTGGTGCATGTGTGGGTGTCATGACAGTGCTTTGACTGTAAATATCAACAGTCATTCGTGAGGTGGTGGGTGTGTGGGTGTCATTACAGTCTTTTGATTGTAAATATCAACAGTCATTTATAAGGTGGTGGGTGTCATTAGAATGCTTGGACTGTAAATATCAACAGTCATTCATGGGGTGGTGGGTGTTGGGGTGTCATTACAGTGCTTTGACTGTAAATATCAACAGTCATTCATGGGGTAATGGGGGTGAGGGTGTCATTACAATGCTTGGACTGTAAATATCAACAGTCATTCATGGGGTTGTGTGTGTGTAGGTGTCATTACAGTGATTAGACTGTAAGTATCAACAGTCATTTATGGGGTGGTGTGTGTGTGGCAGTCATTATAGTGCTTGGACTGTAAATATCAACAGTCAATCATGGTGTTGTGGGTATGTGGGTGTCATTAGAGTGCTTGGACTGTAAATATCAACATTCATTTATGGGGTGGTGGGTGTGTGGGTGTCATTACAGTGTTTTGATTGTAACTAACTACAGTCATTTATTAGGTGGTGGGTGTCATTAGAGTGCTTGGAATGTAAATATCAACAGTCATTCATGGAGTGGTGGGTGTGTTGGTGTCATTACAGTGCTTGGACTGTAAATATCAACCATAATGCATAGGGTGGTGGGAGTGGGGCGTTATTACAGTGCTTTGACTGTAAATATCAACATTCATTCATGGGGTGGTGGGGGTGAGGGTGTCATTACAGTTCTTGGACTATAAATATCAACCATCATTCATTAGGTGGTGGGTTTGTGGGTGTCATTACAGTGCTTAGACTGTAAATATTAACAGTCATTCATGGGGTGGTAGATGTGTAGATGTCATTACAGTGCCTAGACTGAAAATATCAACAGTCATTCATGGGGTGGTACGCGTGTGGTTGTCATTACTGTGCTTGAACTATAAATATCAACCGTCATTTATGGGGTTGTGGGTGTGTGGGTGTTATTACAGTTCTTGGACTGTAAATATCAACAGTCATACATAGGGTGGTGGGTGTGTAAGTGTCATTACAGAGCTTGGACTGTAAATATCAACAGTCATTCATGGGGTTGTGTGAGTGTAGGTGTCATTACAGTGCTTAGACTGTAAATATCAACAGTCATTTTTTGGGTGGTAGGTGTGTAGGTGTCATTACAGTGCTTAGACTGTAAATATCAACAGTCATTTATGGGGTGGTGGGTGTTTGAGTGTCATTACAGTGCTTGGACTGTAAATATCAACAATCATTCATTAGGTGGTGGGTGGTTGGATGTCATTACATTGCTCGGACTGAAAATATCAACAGTCATTCTTGGGGTGGTGGGTGTGTGGGTGTCATTACAGTGCTTGGCCTATAAATATTAACCATCATTTATGGGATGGTGTGTGTGTGGGTTTCATTACAGTGCTTGGACTGTAAATATCAACAGTCATTTTTAGGGTGGTGGGTGTTTGAGTGTCATTACAGAGCTTGGACTGTAAATATCAACAGTCATTTATGGGGTGGTGAGTGTGTGGCTGTCATTACAGTGCTTGGACTGTAAATATCAACAGTCAATCATGGGGTTGTGGGTGTGTGGGTGTCATTACAGGGCTTTGACTGTAAATATCAACAGTCATTCATGGGGTGGTGGGGGTGTGGGTGTCATTACAGGTTTTTTTATTGTGAATATCAACTGTCATTAATAAGGTGGTGGGTGTCATTAGAGTGCTTGGACTGTAAATATTAACAGTCATTCATGGGGTGGTGGGTGTGGGGGTGTCATTACAGAGCTTTGACTGTAAATATCAACAGTCATTCATGGGGTGGTAGAGGTGAGGGTGTCATTACAGTGCTTGGACAGTAAATATCAACAGTCATTCATGTGGTGGTGGGTATGTGGGTGTCATTATAGTGCTTGAAATGTAAATATCAACAGTCATTCATGGAATGGTGGGAGTGTGGGTGTCATTACAGTGCTTGGACTATAAATATCAAGTCATTCATGGTGTGGTGGATGTGTGTGTGTCATTAGTGCTTGAACTGTAAATATTAACAGTCATTCATGGGGTGGTTGGTGTCATTACAGTGTTTGGACTGTAAATATCAACAGTCAATCATGGAATGTTGGGTGTCATTAGAGTGCTTGGACTGTAAATATCAACAGTCATTTATTGGGTGGTGGGTGTGTGGGTGTCATTACAGTGCTTGAACTATAAATATCAACAGTCATTCATGAGGTGCTGGGTGTGTGGGTGTCATTACAGTATTTTAACTATAAATATCAACATTCATTTATTGGGTGGTGGGTGTCATTAGAGTGCTTGGACTGTAAATATCAACAGTCGTTCATGGGGTGGTGCCTGTGTGGGTGTCATGACAGTGCTTGGACTATAAATATCAACAGTCATTTATGGGGTGGTGGGTGTGTGGATGTCCTTAGAGTGCTTGGACTGAAAATATCAACAGTCATTCTTGGGGTAGTGGGTGTGTGGGTGTCATTACATTGCTTTGCCTATAAATATTAACCGTCATTTAAGGGGAGGGGGGTGTGTGGGTGTCATTACAGTGCTTGGACTGTAAATATCAAGTCATTTATATGGTGGTGGGTGTGTTAGTGTCATTACAGAGCTTGGACTGTAAATATCAACAGTTATTCATGGGGTGGTGGGTTTGTAGGTGTCATTACAGTGCTTGGACTGAAAATATCAAAAGTCATTGTTGGGGTGGTCGGTGTGTGGGTGTCATTACAGTGCTTAGACTGTAAATATCAACATTCATTTATGAAGTGGTGGGTGTGTGGCTGTCATTACAGTGCTTGGACTGTAAATATCAACAGTCAATCATGGGGTGGTGGGTGTGTGGGTGTCATTACAGTGCTTTGACTGTAAATATCAACAGTCATTCATGGGGTGGTGGGTGTGTGGGTGTCATTACAGTGTTTTGATTGTAATTATCAACAGTCATTTATAAGGTGGTGGGTGTCGTTACAGTGCTTAGACTGTAAGTATCAACAGTCATTTATGGGGTGGTGGGTGTGTGGCAGTCATTATAGTGCTTGGACTGTAAATATCAACAGTCAATCATAGGGTGGTGGGTATGTGGGTGTAATTACAGTGCTTGAACTGTAAATATCAACAGTCATTCATGGGTTGGAATGTGTGTGGGTGTCATAATGTGCTTGGACTAAAAATATCTAGTCATTCATGGTGTGGCTGGGGTGGAAGTGCATTAGTGCTAGGACTGTAAATATCAACAGTCATTCATCGGGTGGTTGGTATCGTTATAGTGCTTGGAATGTAAATATCAACAGTCAATCATGGGGTGTTGGGTGTCATTAGAGTGTTTGGACTATAAATATCAACAGTCATTAATGGGGTTTTGGGTGTTTGGGTGTCTATGCAGTACTTGAACTGTAAATATCAACAGTCAATCATTGATTTGTGGGTGTCTGGGTGTCATTACAGTGCTTGTACTGTAAATATCAACAGTGATTAATGGGGTGGTGGGTGTGTGGGTGTCATTACAGTGTTATGATTCTAAATATTAACAGTCATTCATAGGGTGGTGGGTGTGATTAGAGTGCTTGGACTGTAAATATCAACCATAATTAATGTGTTGGTGGGTGTGGGGGTGTCATTACAGTACTTGGAATGTATATATCAACAATCATTCATGGGGTGGTGGGTGTGTGGGTGTCATTACAGTTCTTGGACTGTAAATATCAACCATCATTCATTGGGTGGTGGGTGTGTGTGTGACATTACAGTGCTTGGACTGTAAATATTAACAGTTATTCATGGGGTGGTGGGTGTGTGGATGTCATTACAGTGCTCGGACTGAAAATATTAACCGTCATTTATAGGGTAGTGGGTGTGTGGGTGTCATTACAATGGTTGGACTGTAAATATCAGCAGTCATTAATGGGTTGGTGGGTGTGTGGGTGTTATTACAGTGTTTTGATTGAAAATATCTACAGTTATTAATAAGGTGGTGGGTGTCATTATGGTTCTTGGACTGTAAATATCAACAGTCATTCATAAGGTGGTGGGTGTGGGGGTGTCATTACAGTGCTTTGACTGTAAATATCAACAGTCATTCATGGGGTGGTGGGGGTGAGGGTGTCATTACAGTGCTTGGACTGTATATATCAACAATCATTCATGGGGTGGTGGGTGTGTGGGTGTCATTATAGTGTTTGGACTGTAAAAATCAACAGTCATTCATTGGGTGGTGGGTGTGTGGGGGTCATTACATTGCTTGGACTGTAAATATCAAGTAATTCATTGGATGGTGGGTGTCTGTGTGTCATTAGTGCTTGGACTGTTAATATCAACTGTCATTCATAGGGTGGTGGGTGGCATTACAGTGCTTAGACTCTAATATCAACAATCATTCATGGTGTGATGGGTGTGTGGGTGTCATTACAGTGCTTGGACTGTAAATATAAATAGTTATTCATGGGGATGTGGGTGTTTGGGTGTCTATGCAGTGCTTGGACTGTAAATATCAACAGTCAATCATGGGGTGGTGGGTGTGTGGGTGTCATTAGAGTGCCTGGACTGTAAATATTAACAGTCATTCATGGGATGGTGGGTTTGCGGATGTCATTACAGTGTTTTAACTGTAAATATCAACAGTCATTCATAGGGTGTTGGGTGTCATTACAGTGCTTGGACTGTAAATATCAACAGTTATTCAAGGGGTGGTGGGTGTGTGGGTGTCATGACACTGCTTGGACAGTAAATATCAACAGTTATTCATGGGGTGGTTAGTGTGTGGGTGTTATTACAGTTCTTGGACTGCATATATCAACCATCATTCATTGGTTGGTGGGAGTGTGGGTGTTATTACAGTGCTTGGACTAAAAATATCAACTGTCATTCATGGGGTGGTGAGTGTGTGGGTTTCATTACAGTTCTTGGACTGTAAATATCAACCATCATTCATTGGGTGGTGGGTGTGTGTTTGACATTACAGTGCTTGGACTGTAAATATTAACAGTTATTCATGGGGTGGTGGGTGTGTGGATGTCATTACAGTACTTTGACTGAACATATTAACCGTCATTTATAGGGTGGTGGGTGTGTGGGTGTTATTACAATGGTTGGATTGTAAATATCAACAGTCATTTATAAAGTGCTGGGTGTGTGAGTGTTATTACAGAGCTTGGACTGTAAATATCAACAGTCATTCATGGAGTGGTGGGTGTGTGGGATTCATTACAGTGCTTGGTCTGCAAACATCAACAGTCATTTATGGTGTGGTGGGCGTGTGGGTGTCATTACATTGCTTAGACTGTAAATATCAAAAGTCATTAATTAGGTGGTGGGTGTGTGGGTGATATTACAGTGCTTGGACTGTAAATATCAACAGTCAATCACGGGGTGGTCGGTGTGTGGGTGTCATTACAGTGCTTGGACTGTAAATATAGGCAGTCATTAATGGGGTGGTGCGTGTGTTGGTGTCATGACAGTGCTTGAACTGTAAATATCCACAGTCATTCATGGGGTGGTAAGTGTGTGGGTGTCATTACAGTTCTTGGACTATAAATATCAACCCTTATTCATAAGGTGGTGGGTTTGTGGGTGTCATTACAGTGCTCAGACTGTAAATATTAACAGTCATTCATGAGGTAGTGGGTGTGTGGATGTTATTACAGTGCTTGGACTGTAAATATCAACAGTCATTTATTGGGTGGTAGGTGTGTGGGTGTCATTACATTGTTTGGACTGTAAATATAAACAGTCATTTATGGGGTGGTGTGTGTGTGGGTGTCATTACAGTGTTTTAACTATAAATATCAATATTCATTTATTGGGTGGTGGGTTTTCATTAGAGTGCTTGGACTGTAAATATCAACAGTCAATCATGGTGTGGTGGGTATGTGGGTGTCATTACAGTGTTTGGACTGTAAATATCAACAGTCCTTCATGGGTTGGTGGGTGTGTGGGTGTCATTACAGTGCTTAGACTGTAAATATCAACAGTCATTTATTAGGTGGTGGGTGTATGGGTGTCATTACATTGCTTGGACTGTAAATATAAACAGTCATTCATGGGGTGGTGGGTGTGTGGGTGTCATTACAGTATTTTAACTATAAATATCAACATTCATTTATTGGGTGGTGGGTTTTCATTAGAGTGCTTGGACTGTAAATATCAACAGTCATTCATGCGGTGGTGCATGTGTGGGTGTCATGAGAGTGCATGGACTGTAAATATCAACAGTCATTCATAAGGTGGTGAGTGTGTGTGTGTCATTACAGTGCTTGGCCTATAAATAAATACCATCATTTATGGAGTGGTGGTTGTGTGGGTGTCATTACAGTGCTTTGACTGTAAATATCAACAGTCATTCATGGGGTGGTGGGTGTGTGGGTGTCATTACAGTGTTTTGATTGTGAATATCAACAGTCATTAATAAGGTGGTGGGTGTCATTAGAGTACTTGGACTGTAAATATCAACAGTCATTCATGGGGTGGTGGGTGTGGGGGTATCATTACAGTGCTTTGACTCTAAATATCAACAGTCATTCATGGGGTGGTGGGGGTGAGGGTGTCATTACAGTGCTTGGACTGTATATATCAACAATCATTTATGTGGTGGTGGGTGTGTGTGTGTCATTATAGTGTTTGTACTGTAAATATCAACAATCTTTCATGGGGTGGTGGGTGTGTGGGTGTCATTACATTGCTTGGACTGTAAATATCAAGTCATTCATGGGATGGTGGATGTCTGTGTGTCATTAGTGCTTGGACTGTGAATATCAACAGTCATTCATGGGGTGGTGGGTGGCATTACAGTGTTTAGACTCTAATATCAACAGTCATTCATAGGGTGATGGGTGTGTGGGTGTCATTACAGTGCTTGGACTGTAAATATAAACAGTTATTCATGGGGATGTGGGTGTTTGGGTGTCTATGCAGTGCTTGGACTGTAAATATCAACAGTCAATCATGGGGTGGTGGGTGTGTGGGTGTCATTAGAGTGCTTGGACTGTAAATATTAACAATCATTCATGGGGAAGTGGGTTTGTGGGAGTCATTACAGTGCTTTGACTGTAAATATCAACAGTCATTCATAGGGTTTTGGGTGTCATTACAGTGCTTGGACTGTAAATATCAACAATTATTCAAGGGGTGGTGGGTGTGTGGGTGTCATGACACTGCTTGGACAGTAAATATCAACAGTCATTCATGGGGTTATGAGTGTGTGGGTGTTATTACAGTTCTTGGACTGTATATATCAACCATCATTCATTGGTTGGTGGGTGTGTGGGTGTTATTACAGTGTTCAGACTGTAAATATTATCAGTCATTCATGGGGTGGTGGGTATGTGGATCTCATTACAGTGCTTGGACTAAAAATATCAACTGTCATTAATGGGGTGGTGGGTGTGTGGGTGTCATTACAGTGTTTTGATTGTGAATATCAACAGTCATCAATAAGGTAGTGGGTGTCATTAGAGTGCTTGGACTGTAAATATCAACAGTCATTCATGGGGTGGTGAGTGTGTGGGTGTCATTACAGTGCTTTGACTGTAAATAACAACAGTCATTTATAAGGTGGTGGGTGTCATTAGAGTGCTTGGACTGTAAATATCAACAGTCATTAATGGAGTGGTGGGTGTGTTGGTGTCATTACAGTGCTTGGACTGTAAATATAAACTATAATGCATGGGGTGGTGGGTGTGGGGCATCATTACAGTGCTTTGAGTGTAAATAACAACAGTCATTCATGGGGTGGTGTGGGTGAGGGTGTCATTACAGTTCTTGGACTATAAATATCAACCATCATTCATTAGGTGGTGGGTTTGTGGGTGTCATTACAGTGCTTAGACTGTAAATATTAACAGTCATTCATGGGGTGGTGGGTGTGTGGACGTCATTACAGTGCTTAGACTGAAAATATCAACAGTCATTCATGGGGTGGTGAGTGTGTGGTTGTCATTACAGTGCTTAGACTGAAAATATCAACAGTCATTTATGGGGTGGTGAGTGTGTGGTTGTCATTACAGTGCTTGGACTATAAATATTAATCATCATTTATGGGGTTGTGGGTGTGTGGGTGTCATTACAGTGCATGGACTGTAAATATTGTCAGTCATTCATGGGGTTGTAGGTGTGTAGGTGTCATTACAGTGCTTGGACTGTAAATATCAAAATTCATTCTTGGGGTGGTGGGTGTGTGGGTATCATTACAGTGCTTAGACTGTAAATATCAACAGTCATTTATGGGGTGGTGGGTGTGTGGCTGTCATTATAGTGCTTGGACTGTAAATATCAACAGTCAATCAAAGTGTGGTTGGTTTGTGGGTGTCATTACAGTGCTTGGACTGTAAATATCAAAAGTCCTTCATGGGTTGGTGGGTGTGTGGGTGTCATTACAGTGTTTTAACTATAAATATTAACATTCATTTATTGGGTGGTGGGTTTTCATTAGAGTGCTTGGACTGTAAATATCAACAGTCATTCATGAGGTGGTGCATGTGTGGGTGTCATGACAGATCTTGGATTGTAAATATCAACAGTCATTCATGGGGTGGTGAGTGTGTGGATGTCATTACAGTGCTTGGACTGAAAATATCAACAGTCATTCTTGGGGTGGTGGGTGTGTGGGTGTCATTACAGTGCTTGGCCTATAAATATTAACCGTCATTTATGGGGTGGTGAGTGTGTGGGTGTCATTACAGTGCTTGGACTGTAAATATCAACAGTCATTCATAGGGTGGTGGGTGTTTGAGTGTCATTACAGATCTTGGACTGTAAATATCAACAGTCATTCATGGGGTGGTGGGTGTGTGGGTGTCATTACAGTGCTTGGCCTATAAATATTAACCGTCATTTATAGGGTGGTAAGTGTGTGGCTGTCATTACAGTGCTTGGACTGTAAATATCAACAGTCAATCATGGGGTGGTCGGTGTGTGGGTGTCATTACATTGCTTTGACGGTAAATATCAACAGTCATAAATGGGGTGGTGGGTGTGTGGGTGTCATTACAGTGTTTTGATTGTAAATATCAACAGTCATTAATAAGGTGGTGGGTGTCATTAGAGTGCTTGCCCTGTAAATATCAACAGTCATTAATGGGTTGGTGGGTGTTGGGTTTTCCATACAGTGCTTTGACTGTAAATATCAACAGTCATTCATGGGGTGGTGAGGGT
Organism: Petrolisthes cinctipes; assembly: GCA_033782935.1. Classification (NCBI taxonomy): domain Eukaryota; kingdom Metazoa; phylum Arthropoda; class Malacostraca; order Decapoda; family Porcellanidae; genus Petrolisthes; species Petrolisthes cinctipes. The sequence goes on from JAWQEG010000618.1 coordinate 729,827, forward strand.
GAGGGTGTTATTACAGTGCTTGGACTGTAAATATCAACAGTCATTCATGGGGTGGTGAGTATGTGGGTGTCATTATAGTGCTTGAACTGTAAATATCAACAGTCATTTATGGGGTGGTGGGTGTGTGGGTGTCATTACAGTGCTTGGACTATAAATATCAATTCATTCATGGTGTGGTGGGTGTGTGTGTCATTAGTGCTTGGACTGTAAATATCAACAGTCATTCATGGGGTGGTTGGTGTCATTACAATGCTTGGACTGTAAATATCAACAGTCAATCATGGAATGTTGGGTGTCATTAGAATGCTTGGACTGTAAATATCAACAGTCAATCATGGGGTGGTCGGTGTGAGGGTGTCTTTAAAGTGCTTTAACTATAAATATCAACATTCATTTATTGGGTAGTGGGTGTCATTAGAGTGCTTGGACTGTAAATATCAACAGTCATTCATAGGGTGGTGCATGTGTGGGTGTCATGACAGTGCTTTGACTGTAAATATCAACAGTCATTCGTGAGGTGGTGGGTGTGTGGGTGTCATTACAGTCTTTTGATTGTAAATATCAACAGTCATTTATAAGGTGGTGGGTGTCATTAGAATGCTTGGACTGTAAATATCAACAGTCATTCATGGGGTGGTGGGTGTTGGGGTGTCATTACAGTGCTTTGACTGTAAATATCAACAGTCATTCATGGGGTAATGGGGGTGAGGGTGTCATTACAATGCTTGGACTGTAAATATCAACAGTCATTCATGGGGTTGTGTGTGTGTAGGTGTCATTACAGTGATTAGACTGTAAGTATCAACAGTCATTTATGGGGTGGTGTGTGTGTGGCAGTCATTATAGTGCTTGGACTGTAAATATCAACAGTCAATCATGGTGTTGTGGGTATGTGGGTGTCATTAGAGTGCTTGGACTGTAAATATCAACAGTCATTTATGGGGTGGTGGGTGTGTGGGTGTCATTACAGTGTTTTGATTGTAACTAACTACAGTCATTTATTAGGTGGTGGGTGTCATTAGAGTGCTTGGAATGTAAATATCAACAGTCATTCATGGAGTGGTGGGTGTGTTGGTGTCATTACAGTGCTTGGACTGTAAATATCAACCATAATGCATAGGGTGGTGGGAGTGGGGCGTTATTACAGTGCTTTGACTGTAAATATCAACATTCATTCATGGGGTGGTGGGGGTGAGGGTGTCATTACAGTTCTTGGACTATAAATATCAACCATCATTCATTAGGTGGTGGGTTTGTGGGTGTCATTACAGTGCTTAGACTGTAAATATTAACAGTCATTCATGGGGTGGTAGATGTGTAGATGTCATTACAGTGCCTAGACTGAAAATATCAACAGTCATTCATGTGGTGGTACGCGTGTGGTTGTCATTACTGTGCTTGAACTATAAATATCAACCGTCATTTATGGGGTTGTGGGTGTGTGGGTGTTATTACAGTTCTTGGACTGTAAATATCAACAGTCATACATAGGGTGGTGGGTGTGTAAGTGTCATTACAGAGCTTGGACTGTAAATATCAACAGTCATTCATGGGGTTGTGTGAGTGTAGGTGTCATTACAGTGCTTAGACTGTAAATATCAACAGTCATTTTTTGGGTGGTAGGTGTGTAGGTGTCATTACAGTGCTTAGACTGTAAATATCAACAGTCATTTATGGGGTGGTGGGTGTTTGAGTGTCATTACAGTGCTTGGACTGTAAATATCAACAATCATTCATTAGGTGGTGGGTGGTTGGATGTCATTACATTGCTCGGACTGAAAATATCAACAGTCATTCTTGGGGTGGTGGGTGTGTGGGTGTCATTACAGTGCTTGGCCTATAAATATTAACCATCATTTATGGGATGGTGTGTGTGTGGGTTTCATTACAGTGCTTGGACTGTAAATATCAACAGTCATTTTTAGGGTGGTGGGTGTTTGAGTGTCATTACAGAGCTTGGACTGTAAATATCAACAGTCATTTATGGGGTGGTGAGTGTGTGGCTGTCATTACAGTGCTTGGACTGTAAATATCAACAGTCAATCATGGGGTTGTGGGTGTGTGGGTGTCATTACAGGGCTTTGACTGTAAATATCAACAGTCATTCATGGGGTGGTGGGGGTGTGGGTGTCATTACAGGTTTTTTTATTGTGAATATCAACTGTCATTAATAAGGTGGTGGGTGTCATTAGAGTGCTTGGACTGTAAATATTAACAGTCATTCATGGGGTGGTGGGTGTGGGGGTGTCATTACAGAGCTTTGACTGTAAATATCAACAGTCATTCATGGGGTGGTAGAGGTGAGGGTGTCATTACAGTGCTTGGACAGTAAATATCAACAGTCATTCATGTGGTGGTGGGTATGTGGGTGTCATTATAGTGCTTGAAATGTAAATATCAACAGTCATTCATGGAATGGTGGGAGTGTGGGTGTCATTACAGTGCTTGGACTATAAATATCAAGTCATTCATGGTGTGGTGGATGTGTGTGTGTCATTAGTGCTTGAACTGTAAATATTAACAGTCATTCATGGGGTGGTTGGTGTCATTACAGTGTTTGGACTGTAAATATCAACAGTCAATCATGGAATGTTGGGTGTCATTAGAGTGCTTGGACTGTAAATATCAACAGTCATTTATTGGGTGGTGGGTGTGTGGGTGTCATTACAGTGCTTGAACTATAAATATCAACAGTCATTCATGAGGTGCTGGGTGTGTGGGTGTCATTACAGTATTTTAACTATAAATATCAACATTCATTTATTGGGTGGTGGGTGTCATTAGAGTGCTTGGACTGTAAATATCAACAGTCGTTCATGGGGTGGTGCCTGTGTGGGTGTCATGACAGTGCTTGGACTATAAATATCAACAGTCATTTATGGGGTGGTGGGTGTGTGGATGTCCTTAGAGTGCTTGGACTGAAAATATCAACAGTCATTCTTGGGGTAGTGGGTGTGTGGGTGTCATTACATTGCTTTGCCTATAAATATTAACCGTCATTTAAGGGGAGGGGGGTGTGTGGGTGTCATTACAGTGCTTGGACTGTAAATATCAAGTCATTTATATGGTGGTGGGTGTGTTAGTGTCATTACAGAGCTTGGACTGTAAATATCAACAGTTATTCATGGGGTGGTGGGTTTGTAGGTGTCATTACAGTGCTTGGACTGAAAATATCAAAAGTCATTGTTGGGGTGGTCGGTGTGTGGGTGTCATTACAGTGCTTAGACTGTAAATATCAACATTCATTTATGAAGTGGTGGGTGTGTGGCTGTCATTACAGTGCTTGGACTGTAAATATCAACAGTCAATCATGGGGTGGTGGGTGTGTGGGTGTCATTACAGTGCTTTGACTGTAAATATCAACAGTCATTCATGGGGTGGTGGGTGTGTGGGTGTCATTACAGTGTTTTGATTGTAATTATCAACAGTCATTTATAAGGTGGTGGGTGTCGTTACAGTGCTTAGACTGTAAGTATCAACAGTCATTTATGGGGTGGTGGGTGTGTGGCAGTCATTATAGTGCTTGGACTGTAAATATCAACAGTCAATCATAGGGTGGTGGGTATGTGGGTGTAATTACAGTGCTTGAACTGTAAATATCAACAGTCATTCATGGGTTGGAATGTGTGTGGGTGTCATAATGTGCTTGGACTAAAAATATCTAGTCATTCATGGTGTGGCTGGGGTGGAAGTGCATTAGTGCTAGGACTGTAAATATCAACAGTCATTCATCGGGTGGTTGGTATCGTTACAGTGCTTGGAATGTAAATATCAACAGTCAATCATGGGGTGTTGGGTGTCATTAGAGTGTTTGGACTGTAAATATCAACAGTCATTCATGGGGTGGTATGTGTGTGGGTGTCATTACAGTGCTTGGACTGTAAATATCAACCGTCATTTATGGGGTGGTGTTTGTGTGTGTGTCATTACAGTTCCTGGACTGTAAATATCAACAGTCATTCATAGGGTGGTGGGTGTGTGAGTGTCATTACAGAGCTTCGACTGTAAATATCAACAGTCATTCATGGGGTGGTGGGTGTGTGGGTGTCATTACATTGCTTGGACTGTAAATATCAACAGTCAATCATGGGGTGGTCGGTGTGAGGGTGTCATTACAGTGCTGGGACTCTAATTATCAACAATCATTCATGGGGTGGTGTGTGTGTGGGTGTCATTACAGTGTTTTAACTATAAATATCAACATTCATTTATTGTGTGGTGGGTGTCATTACAGTGCTTTGACTGTAAATATCAACAGTCATTCATGGGGTGGTGCATGTGTGGGTGTCATTACAGAGCATGGACTGTAAATATCAACAGTCATTTATGGGGTGGTGGGTGTGTGGGTGTTATTACAGTGCATGGACTGTAAATATCAACAGTCATTTATAGAGTGGTGGGTGTGTGGCTGTCATTACAGTGCTTGTACTGTAAATATCAACAGTCAATTATGGGATGGTGGGTGTGTTGGTGTCATTACAATGCTTAGACTGTAATTATCAACCATCCTTCATGGGTTGGTGGGTGTGTGGGTGTCATTACAGTGCTTAGACTGTAAATATCAACAGTCATTTTTTGGGTCGGGGTGTGTGGGTGTCATTACAGTGCTTGGACTGTAAATATCAATAGTCAATCATGGGATGGTCAGTGTGTGGGTGTCATTACAGTGCTTGGACTATAAATATCAACAGTCATTCATGAGGTGGTGGGTGTGTGGGTGTCATTACAGTGTTTTAACTATAAATATCAACATTCATTTATTGGGTGGTGGGTGTCATTAAAGTGCTTGGACTGTAAATATCAACAGTCATACATGGGGTGGTGCATGTGTGGGTGTCATGACAGTGCTTGGACTGTAAATATCAACAGTCATTCAGGGTGTGGTTGGTGTGTAGGTGTCATTACAGTGCTTGGACTGTAAATATCAAAAGTCATTCTTGGGGTTATGGGTGTGTGGGTGTCATTACATTGCTTAGACTGTAAATATAAACAAACATTTATTGGGTGGTGGGTGTGTGGCTGTCATTACAGTGCTTGGACTGTAAATATCGACAGTCAATCATTGGGTGGAGGGTGTGTTGGTGTCATTATAGTGCTTGGACTGAAAATATCAACAGTCATTCATGGGGTGTTGGGTGTGTGGGTGTCATTACAGTGCTTGGACTGTAAATATTAACTGTGATTTATGGGGTGGTGGGTATGTAGGTGTCATTACAGTGTTTGGACTGTAAATATCAAAAGTCATTCTTGGAGTGCTGTGTGTGTGGGTGTCATTACAATGCTTAGACTGTAAATATCAACAGTCATTTATGGGGTGGTGGGTGTGTGGGTGTCATTACAGAGCTTAGACTGTAAATATCAACAGTCATTTATGTGGTGGTGGGTGTGTGGCTATTATTACAGTGCTTGGACTGTAAATATCAACAGTCAATCATGGGGTGCTGGGTGTGTGGGTGTCATTACAGTACTTGGACTGTAAATATCAACAGTCATTCATGGGGTGGTGGGTGTGTGGGTGTCATAACAGTGTTTTGACTGTAAATATTAACAGTCATTCATATGTTGGTGGGTGTCATTAGAGTGCTTGAACTGTAAATATCAACAATTTTTCATGGGGTGGTGGTAGTGTGGGTGTCATGACAGTGCTTGGACTGTAAATATCAACAGTCATTCATGGGTTGGTGAGTGTGTGGGGGTTATTACAGTTCTTGGACTGTAAATATCAACCATCATTCATTGGGTGGTGGGTGTGTGGGTGTCATTACAGTGCTTAAAATGTAAATATTAACAGTCATTCATTGAGTGGTGGGTGTGTGGCTGTCATTACAGTGCTTGGATTGTAAATATCAACAGTCAATCATGGGGTGGTGGGTGTGCGGGTGTCATTACTGTGTTTTGACTGTAAATATCAAAAGTCATTCATAGGTGGTGGGTGTGTGGGTGTCATTACAGTGTTTTGATTGTAAATATCAACAGTCAATTATAGGTTGGTTGGTGTCATTAGAGTGCTTGGACTGTAAATATCAACAGTCATTCATGGGGTGGTTGGTGTGTGGGTGACATTACATTGCGTGGACTGTAAATATCAACCATAATTCATGGGGTGATGGGTTTGCGGGTGTCTTTACAGTGCTTTGACTGTAAATATCAACAGTCATTCATAGGGTGATGGGTGTGAGGGTGTCATTACAGTGCTTAGACTGTAATTATCAACAGTCATTCATGTGGTGGTGGGTGTGTGGGTGTCATTATAGTGCTTGGACTGTAAATATAAACAGTCACTCATGGGGTGGTGGGTGTCTGTGTCATTAGTGCTTGGACTGTAAATATTAACAGGAATTTATTGGGTGGTGGGTGTGTGAGTGTCATTACAGAGCTTTGACTATAAATATCAACAGTCATTAATGGGGTTGTGGGTTTTTGGGTGTCTATGCAGTGCTTGGAGTGTAAATATCAACAGTCAATCATGGGCTGGTGGGTGTGTGGTTGTCATTACAGTGCTTGGACTCGAAATATCAACAGTCATTCATGGGGTGGTGGGTGTGTGGGTGTCATTACAGTGCTTAGACTGTAAATATTAACAGTCATTTATTAGGTGGTGGGTGTGTGGGTGTCATTACAGATCTTGGACTGTAAATATCAACGGTCATTCATAGGGTGGTGGGTGTGTGAGTATCATTACAGAGCTTGGACTGTTAATATCAACAGTCATTCAGGGGGTGGTTGGTGTGTAGGTGTTATTACAGTGCTTGGACTGTAAATATCAAAAGTCATTCTTGGCGTTGTGGGTGTGTGGGTGTCATTACATTGCTTAGACTGTAAATATCAACAAACATTTATTGGGTGGTGGGTGTGTGGCTGTCATTACAGTGCTTGAACTGTAAACATCAACAGTCAATCATGGGGTGGTGAGTTTGTTGGTGTCATTACAGTGCTTAGACTGTAAATATCAACAGTCATTTATGGGGTGGTGGGTGTGTGGATGTCATTATAGTGCTTAGACTGTAAATATCAACAGTCAATCATGGGGTGGTGGGTGTGCGGGTGTCATTACAGTGTTTTGACTGTAAATATCAAAAGTCATTTATAGGTGGTGGGTGTGTGGGTGTCATTACAGTGTTTTGATTGTAAATATCAACAGTCAATTATAGGTTGGTTGGTGTCATTAGAGTGCTTAGACTGTAAATATCAACAGTCATTCATGGGGTGGTGTGTGTGTGGGTGACATTACATTGCGTGGACTGTAAATATCAACCATAATTCATTGGGTGGTGGGTGTGCGGGTGTCATTACAGTGCTTTGACTCTAAATATCAACAGTCATTCATAGGGTGATGTGTGTGAGGGTGTCATTACAGTGCTTAGACTGAAATTATCAACAGTCATTTATGTGGTGGTGGGTGTGTGGGTGTCATTATAGTGCTTGGACTGTAAATATCAACAGTCACTCATGGGGTGGTGGGTGTCTGTGTGTCATTAGTGCTTGGACTGTAAATATCAACAGTCATTCAAGGGGTGGAGGGTGGCATTACAGTGCTTGGACTCTAAATATCAACAGTCATTTAAAGAGTGGTGCGTGTGTGAGTGTCATTAAATAGCTTTGACTATAAATATCAACAGTCATTCATGGGGTTGTGGGTTTTTGGGTGTCTATGCAGTGCTTGGAGTGTAAATATCAACAGTCAATCATGGGGTGGTGGGTTTGTGGTTGTCATTACAGTGCTTGGACTGTAAATATCGACAGTCATTTACAGGGTGGTGGGTGTGTGGGTGTCATTACAATGTTTTGATTGTAAATATCAACATTCATTCATAGGGTGGTGGGTGTTATTAGAGTGCTTGTACTGTAAATATCAACAGTCATTCATGGGGTGGTGGGTGTGTGGGTGTCATTATAGTGCTTGAACTGTAAATATCAACAGTCACTCATGGGGTGGTGGGTGTGTTGGTGTCATTACAGTGCTTAGACTGAAAATATCAATAGTCATTCATGGGGTGTTGGGTGTGTGGGTGTCTATGCAGTGCTTGGACTGTAAATATCAACAGTCATTCATGGGGTGGTGGGTGTGTGGGTGTCATTACAGTGCTTGTACTGTAAATATCAACCGTCATTTATGGGTTGGTGTTTGTGTGGGTGTCATTACAGTTCCTGGACTGTAAAAATTAACAGTCATTCATAGGGTGGTAGGTGTGTGAGTGTCATTACAGAGCTTGGACTGTAAATATCAACAGTCATTCATGGGGTGGTGGGTGTGTGGGTGTCATTACAGTGCTTAGACTGTAAATATCAACAGTCAGTTATTGGTTTGTGGGTGTGTGGGTGTCATTACAGTGCTTGGACTGTAAATATTAACAGTCAATCATGGGGTGGTCGGTGTGTGGGTGTCATTACAGTGCTGGGACTGTAATTATCAACAGTCATTCATGGGGTGGTGTGTGTGTTGGTGTCATTACAGTGTTTTAACTATAAATATCAACATTCATTTATTGGGTGTTGGGTTTCATTACAGTGCTTTGACTATAAATATCAACAGTCATTCATGGGGTGGTGCATGTGTGGGTGTAATGACAGTTCTTGGACTGTAAATATCAACAGTCATTAATGGGGTGGTGAGTGTGTGGGTGTCATTACAGTTCTTGAACTGTAAATATCAACCATCATTAATGTGTGGGTGTCATTACAGAGCTCAGACTGTAAATATTAACAGTTATTCCTGGGGTGGTGGGTGTGTTGGTGTCATTACAGTGCGTGGACTATAAATATTAACCGTCATTTATGGGGTGGTGGGTGTGTGGGTGTCATTACAGTGCTTGGACTGTAAATATCAACAGTCATTCATAGGGTGGTGGGTGTGTGAGTGTAATTACAGAGCTTGGACTGTATATATCAACAGACATTCATGGAGTGGTGGGTGTGTAGGTGTCATTACATTGCTTGGACTGTAAATATCAAAAGTCATTCTTGGGGTGGTCGGTGTGTGGGTGTCATTACATTGCTTAGATTGTAAATATCAACAGTGATTTATGAGGTGGTGGGTGTGTGGCTGTCATTACAGTGCTTGGACTGTAAATATCAACAGTCAATCATGGGGTGGTGGGTGTGTGGGTGTCATTACAGTGCTTTGACTGTAAATATCAACAGTCATTCTTAGGGTGGTGGGTGTGTGGGTGTCATTACAGTGTTTTGATTGTAAATATCAACAGCCATTTAAAAGGTGTTGGGTGTCATTAGAGTGCTTGAACTGTAAATATCAACAGTAATTCATAAGGTGGTAGGTGTGGGGGTGTCATTACAGTGCTTTGACTCTAAATATCAACAGTCATACATCGGGTGGTAGGGGTGAGAGTGTCATTACAGTGCTTGGACTGTAAATATCAACAGTCATTCATGGGGTGGTAGGTGTGTGGGTTTCATTATAGTGCTTGAACTGTAAATATCAACAGTCATTCATGGGGTGGTGGGTGTGTGGGTGTCATTACAGTGCTTGGACTATAAATATTAAATCATTCATGGTGTGGTGGGTGTGTGTTGTCATTAGTGCTTGGACTGTAATTATTAACAGTCAATCATGGGGTGGTTGGTGTTATTACAGTGCTTGGACTGTAAATATCAACAGTTAATCATGGGGTGTTGGTTGTCATTAGAGTGCTTGGACTGTAAATATCAACAGTCATTTATGGGGTTTTGGTGTTTGGGTGTCTATGCAGTGCTTGGACTGTAAATATCAACAGTCATTCATGGGGTGGTGGGTGTGGGGTGTCATTACAGTGCATGGACTGTAAATATCAACAGTCATTCATAGAGTGGTGGGTGTGTGGCTGTCATTACAGTGCTTGGACTGTAAATATCAACAGTCAATCATGGGGTGGTGGGTGTGTGGGTGTCATTACAGTGCTTAGACTGTAATTATCAACAGTCCTTCATGGGTTTGTGTGTGTGTGGGTGTCATTACAGTGCTTAGACTGTAAATATCAACAGTCATTTTTTGGGTGGTGGGTGTGTGGGTGTCATTACAGTGCTTGGACTGTAAATATCAATAGTCAATCATGGGATGGTCAGTGTGTGGGTATCATTACAGTGCTTGGACTGTAAATATCAACAGTCATTCATGAGGTGGTGGGTGTGTGGGTGTCATTACAGTGTTTTAACTATAAATATCAACATTCATTTATTGGGTGGTGGGTGTCATTAGAGTGCTTGGACTGTAAATATCAACTGTCATACATGGGGTGGTGCATGTGTGGGTGTCATGACAGTGCTTGGACTGTAAATATCAACAGTCATTGATGGGGTGTAAGGGAGACTGCAGTGGTGAAAGGACGTGTCTCGTTAGCTCCGTGACATGTATAAACAGTGCTAGTGTTTACATTAACAGTTCAGTGCTAGTGCGCCTGTATATGTTTTGGCACGTCCAGCATGGGTTCTCCAGTTGACGAGCTGTGCCTTGTCTGTCATGAGCGAGATGATGGAAAGGTCAAGTGGCTGAAATGTCTCAAGTGCAAATTGGGCGGCCATAGCACTTGTATGAGAATGACTGGTTTGAAATCAAATGCTTCGGAAGTAAATTGGGTTTGTGATCCTTGTGCTCTAGTGATAAAGAGTGAAGTTCACCTTCGAGAGGAGATTAATGTAATGACTGACGGGGTCACGCTGGCTGTGGAAGAGGCTGTGTCAGCTCAATCGGGCCAGGTGGAAAAAGATGGCATGAACTGGGCTGAGGTGGTGTCGAGATGCAGGAAACGGAAACGCACACAGAAAAATAAGAATCTTCTTATTATTAAAGCAAAGGGTAGCAAAAAAGCGGTTGATATGAAGAAAGAGGTCGAAGAATTGTTGTCGGATGTTCAAATTATGGACTCCAAATTCACTAACAAGGGAAATATTGTTATAAATCTTGAATCTGAAGAGAAGAGAAATGCTGCACAAAATAAGTTACACGAGGTGGGGAATTTAATTGCTTCCAATGGGAAGCGATGGGACCCCAAAATTATGGTATGTAATGTGGCTCGGCATGAGGACAAGGAATCGCTCATTGAAGAAATTATTGTAAGGAATAATTTGGAATCGATTGACGGAGTTATAAATAAAATAAAAATTGTTTCTGAAAGACCAGCTGCGGGAGGGACTGTACATTATGTACTGAAGTGTGATCCAGAGGTACGTGCAAGAATTCACGGGATGAATGACAAGCTGAAGCTGAAGTGGGGCGTTCATCAGGTATACGATCATTATTTTCCACTACTGTGTTACCACTGCCTGAAATTCGGTCACAAGTCGGATAGTTGCCAATGCAAGGTCAAAGGTCATGCACCCCACTGATATAAGTGTGCAGGTCAGCATGAAGGTCGCTCTTGCCAGTCTGATGTGAGAAAATGCTTCAACTGTGCTGCTTCAAAATGTCAAAGCGAACACTCTGTAAGTAGTTTGTCTTGCCCCATTTTCACCTCGGAAGTAAATAGGATCAGACTCAACACTAACCATGGCTTTTAATATGCAAAGTGTTAATTGTGGACTATTGAACGTGCAGTCTGCTAAAAATAAAACATTTGAGATACGCCAGACGATTGTTGATGGCTGTTTAGATTTTTATGCCATTACTGAGACGTGGTTAACGAAATTTGACTCAGCTGCTATCCAGGAAATGACTCCGGTGACTCATTCTTTTTTACATAAACCGAGGTGTACGGGTCGAGGCGGAGGTGTTGGTCTATTTGTTTCAAATTCTATAAAGAAGGTGAAGGTATGCAAGTCGCCGGGGTTTGAAAGTTTCGAACTCCTTCAGGTTGAGTGTCAAGCTGGTGGAAGCAAAGTAACGTTTATAACAATATATAGACCCCCTGCTACTAGCCCTGGTTTATTCATTGATGAGCTTGAGCTGTACCTCGAGACGGTTGACATGATTAGCTCTAATGTCATTGTGTTGGGAGATTTTAATTTTTGGCTTGATACTCCAGGAGCCCGCTATGTTCAGTGATTTACAGATATGTTAGCAACGTTTAACCTGGTCAATGTAGTGAACAAGCCCACATCGATTTGTGGCCATATTATTGATTTGGTCTTGGTGGACACATCTGGAGACCTGGTACGTAACCTTCAGGTGGACGATGTATGCTCCCTTTCACCGGTACACAAACTTGTGGTGTTTAATCTGAACCTGTTGTTGAGTAAAAGGCAAGTAAAGAATATTTCTTTTCGGTCCAGAAGAAATTTTAATAGTGATGGTCTACTATCACTCGTTTGTAATAAGATAGTCGAGCAATACGGTGATTCGTGCAATCATGGGTGGGCAGTGAAAGGAGAGTGTCATGACTGTTTGTACAATCTATACAATTACACACTGAAGTCTGAATACGACAAAATGTGTCCTATAGTTGAGAAGAAAATAATAGTGAAAGATGAGTCTCCGTGGTTCAACAATGACATAAATAAAGCGAAAATTAATAAAAAAAAGATGGAAAGACGGTGGCGCAAGTATCGTACTGAGGAATGTAGACATGCATACACTCAAGCACGAAACTACGAATTAAGGCTTGTCACCAAGAGAAAGTGCAGTTATTACAAAGAGAAAACTGAAATGGCGGGATCGAATATACACGAGCTCTACAAGATACTTGACTGCCTGACTGGTGATAAGAGGAAGCACAAGTTGCCGGAGAGCTGTTCGGATAGCAATTTGGCCAATGATTTTGTATATTTTTTCGATAATAAGATCAAGAATATTATATCGACGTTTGTGAGTGATAGTTCGCATATGGTTATGAGTGAACAAACTTCTGATATTAAACTGAGTGAGTTCCGAATTGTGAGTGAATTGACTGTTAGTGAGATGATCAAGAAGGCAAAACCAACTTACTCTGCAATCGACCCTATGCCGTTCAAGCTGTTTAACAGAAACAAAAGGTTTGATCGTCTGGTCAGCGTTATCACAAAAATGGTAAATGTGAGTATTGCTAATAGTGTGTTCCCAAACTCTGAAAAGCAAGCTATTGTAACACCCATATTGAAGGGGAATCTTGACCCCCAATCTTTCAGCTCATTTCGTCCTGTATCCAATTTAACTTTTCAATCCAAGATTTTGGAAAAGGTAATTTTAACTCAATTGATGGATTATTTGGATATGGTTGGTGCAATTCATGATAACCAGTCAGCCTACCGTCGTCTGTATTCCACGGAGACTGCTCTGTGTTCTATCGTAAGTAACATGCGCACTTTGATGGATGATGGAAAATGTGGTCTGTTGGTATTACTGGATTTGAGTGCTGCATTCGACACAGTAGTGCACAGTGTCTTATTGAGTGTCTGTGAACGTATTGGTATAATAGGTGCTGCTCTCTCGTACCTGAAGAGTTACCTGACTGGCCGCAACTACTGTGTAAAAATAGGAAATGAATTTTCTGACGCAATACCATTAACAAGAGGTGTGCGTCAGGGTAGTGTTTTAGGCCCAATACTCTTCTGTTTATATACTACAGATCTTTCTGTACTACTTGAAAAGTACGAAGTCAGATTCAAGCTTTTTGCGGGTGACACGCAGTTTTACATGTCATTCACAAATATACACGATTCAGAAACTCATTTGAGCTCTGTACTTACTGACATTAAGCAATGGATGGATTCCAGGCAGCTTAAATTAAATCAAGATAAAACAGAATGTCTGTATGTCGGTCGTAGAACTGACTTCGACAGCTTGGGAGTACGTAAACTGAAAGTGAATGATAGGGAAATCACAATCAACAAATGTGTGAAGAGTCTCGGGGTGATGTTGGACAGTGAGCTAATGATGAGAGATCAGATTGGTCATGTGGTTCAAATTGCTGGATACCACTTGAGGAATTTGGCTTTCGTAAGGAAATACCTTGATCAGAGTGTGATGATGAAACTGGTTTACAATCATGTTCTAAGTAAATTGGATTACTGTAATTCCCTATATTACGGCTTGCCTGATTATCTATTGAAGAAACTCCAGATGATCACGAACAGAGCTGCGAGATTGATACGAGGTCTGTCAAGAAGAGATCGAATAACACCAGCACTCATACAACTACATTGGCTTCCTATTAAGGCACGTATCGTTTACAAGCAGTGTGTTATGGTTCATCAAGCGTTAAATTTTGGCAAACCAGTTTACATGCGAGATATGCTCCTGGACTTTCATGTGGATACCAATGTAGAATTGCGACATAGCAGCGAGGTGAATAGGCTTCTGGAACCAAGATTCAGAAGGGAATGTGGAAAAAGAGCGTTCGCATAGTGCTCCTCGCCTCTACAACAACCTTCCGAGCTTCGTTAGGGCAGTGAAACAGCTGCTCTATTCAAAAAGAGACTGAAGACACACCTCTTCACCGAGTCTTACGACCTCATAAATGAAGAAATGAGAACAAGTTTCCGGCTTTAGTTGATCTACGGAGGGACTTGGAGAGCTGGCAACGGCTGAAAGTCCCTAGAAGCCATCACATAAGTAACATAAGTAAGTAAGAGTGTGTGGGTGTCATTACGGTTCATGGACTGTAAATATAAACCATCATACATTCGGTGGTGGGTGTGTGGGTGTCATTACAGTGCTTGGACTGTATATATCAACAGTCATTCATGGGGTGGTGGGTGTGTGGATGTCATTAAAGTGCTTGGACTGAAAATATCAACAGTCATTCTTGGGGTGGTGGGTGTGTGGATGTCATTACAGTGCTTGGCCAATAAATATTAACCATCATGTATAGGGTGGTGGGTGTGTGGGTGTCATTACAGTGCTTGGACTGTAAATATCAACAGTCATTCATAGGGTGGTGGGTGTGTGAGTGTCATTACAGAACTTGGACTGTAAATATCAACAGTCATTCATTGGTGGTGGGTAAGTAGGTGTCATTATAGTGCTTGGACTGTAAATATCAAAAGTCATTCTTGGGGTGGTCGGTGTGTGGGTGTCATTACAGTGCTTAGACTGTAAATATTAACAGTCATTTATAGGGTGGTGGGTGTGTGGTTGTCATTACAGTGCTTGGACTGTAAATATCAACAGTCAATCATGGGGTGGAAGGTGTGTGGGTGTCATTACATTGCTTTGACAGTAAATATCAACAGACATTCATGGGGTGGTGGGTGTGTGGGTGTCATTACAGTGTTTTGTTATAAATATCAACAGTCATTTATAAGGTTGTAGGTGTCATTAGAGTGATTGGACTGTAAATATCAACAGTCATTCATAAGGTGATGGGTGTGGGGTTGTCATTACATTGTTTTGACTGTAAATATCAACAGTCATTCATGGGATGGTGGGGGTGAGGGTGTTATTACAGTGCTTGGACTGTATATATCAACAGTCATTCATGGGGTGGTGGGTGTGTGGGTGTCATTATAGTGTTTGAACTGTAAATAGCAACAGTCATTCATGGGGTGGTGGGTGTGTGGTTGTCATTACAGTGCTGGGACTATAAAAATTAAGTCATTCATGGTGTGTTGGGTGTGTGAGTGTGTCATTAGTGCTTGGACTGTAAATATCAACAGTCATTCATGGGGTGGTTGGTGTCATTACAGTGCTTGGACTGTAAATATCAACAGTAAATCATGGGGTGTTGGGTGTCATTAGAGTGCTTGGACTGTAAATATCAACAGTCATTCATGGGGTTTTGGGTGTTTGGGTGTCTATGCAGTGCTTGGACTATAAATATCAACAGTCAATCATGGGGTGGTGGGTGTCTGGGTGTCATTACAGTGCTTGGACTGTAAATATCAACAGTGATTCATGGGGTTGTGGGTGTGTGGGTGTCTTTACAGTGTTTTGATTGTAAATATCAGCAGTCATTCATAGGGTGGTAGGTGTCATTAGAGTGATTGGACTGTAAATATTAACAGTCATTCATGAGGTGGTGGGTATGGGGGTGTCATTACAGTGCTTGGACTGTAAATATCAACCATATTTCACGGGTAGATGGGTGTGTGAGTGTCATTACAGAACTTGGACTTTAAATATCAACAGTCATACATTGGTGGTGGGTGTGTAGGTGTCATAATAGTGCTTGGACTGTAAATATCAAAAGTCATTCTTGGGGTGGTTGGTGTGTGGGGGACATTACAGTGCTTTGCCTGAAAATATTAACAGTCATTTATAGGGTGGAGGGTGTGTGGCTGTCATTACAGTGCTTGGACTGTAAATATCAACAGTCAATCATGGGGTGGTAGGTGTGTGGGTGTCATTACATTGTTTTGACTGTAAATATCAACAGAAATTCATGGGGTGGTGGGTGTGTGGGTGTCATTACAGTGTTTTGTTTGTAAATATCAACAGTCATTTATAAGGTTGTAGGTGTCATTAGAGTGATTGGACTGTAAATATCAACAGTCATTCATGGGATGGTGGGGGTGAGGGTGTTATTACAGTGCTTGGACTGTATATATCAACAGTCATTCATGGGGTGGTGGGTGTGTGGGTGTCATTATAGTGTTTAAACTGTAAATAGCAACAGTCATTCATGGGGTGGTGGGTGTGTGGTTGTCATTACAGTGATGGGACTATAAAAATTAAGTCATTCATGGTGTGTTGGGTGTGTGAGTGTGTCATTAGTGCTTGGACTGTAAATATCAACAGTCATTCATGGGGTGGTTGGTGTCATTACAGTGCTTGGACTGTAAATATCAACAGTAAATCATGGGGTGTTGGGTGTCATTAGAGTGCTTGGACTGTAAATATCAACAGTCATTCATGGGGTTTTGGGTGTTTGGGTGTCTATGCAGTGCTTGGACTATAAATATCAACAGTCAATCATGGGGTGGTGGGTGTCTGGGTGTCATTACAGTGCTTGGACTGTAAATATCAACAGTGATTCATGGGGTTGTGGGTGTGTGGGTGTCTTTACAGTGTTTTGATTGTAAATATCAGCAGTCATTCATAGGGTGGTAGGTGTCATTAGAGTGATTGGACTGTAAATATTAACAGTCATTCATGAGGTGGTGGGTGTGGGGGTGTCATTACAGTGCTTGGACTGTAAATATCAACCATATTTCACGGGTAGATGGGTGTGTGAGTGTCATTACAGAACTTGGACTGTAAATATCAACAGTCATACATTGGTGGTGGGTGTGTAGGTGTCATAATAGTGCTTGGACTGTAAATATCAAAAGTCATTCTTGGGGTGGTTGGTGTGTGGGGGACATTACAGTGCTTTGACTGAAAATATTAACAGTCATTTAAAGGGTGGAGGGTGTGTGGCTGTCATTACAGTGCTTGGACTGTAAATATCAACAGTCAATCATGGGGTGGTAGGTGTGTGGGTGTCATTACATTGTTTTGACTGTAAATATCAACAGACATTCATGGGGTGGTGGATGTGTGGGTGTCATTACAGTGTTTTGTTTGTAAATATCATCAGTCATTTATAAGGTTGTAGGTGTCATTAGAGTGATTGGACTGTAAATATCAACAGTCATTCATAAGGTGGTGGGTGTGGGAGTGTTATTACAGTGCTTGGACTGTATATATCAACAGTCATTCATGGGGTGGTGGGTGTGTGGGTGTCATTATAGTGTTTGAACTGTAAATAGCAACAGTCATTCATGGGGTGGTGGGTGTGTGGTTGTCATTACAGTGCTGGGACTATAAAAATTAAGTCATTCATGGTGTGTTGGGTGTGTGAGTGTGTCATTAGTGCTTGGACTGTAAATATCAACAGTCATTCATGGGGTGGTTGGTGTCATTACAGTGCTTGGACTGTAAATATCAACAGTAAATCATGGAGTGTTGGGTGTCATTAGAGTGCTTGGACTGTAAATATCATCAGTCATTCATGGAGTTTTGGGTTTTTGGGTGTCTATGCAGTGCTTGGACTGTAAATATCAACAGTCAATCATGGGTGGTGGGTGTCTGGGTGTCATTACAGTGGTTGGACTGTAAATATCAACAGTGATTCATGGGGTTGTGGGTGTGTGGGTGTCTTTGCAGTGTTTTGATTGTAAATATCAGCAGTCATTTATAGGGTGGTGGGTGTCATTAGAGTGATTGGATTGTAAATATTAACAGTCATTCATGGGGTGGTGGGTGTGGGTGTGTCATTACAGTGCTTGAACTGTAAATTTCAACCATATTTCACGGGTAGGTGGGTGTGGGGGTGTCATTACAGTACTTGTACTGTAAATATCAACAGTCATTCATGGGGTGTTGGACGTGTGGGTGTCATTACAGTGCTTAGACTGTAAATATCAATAGTCATTCATGGGGTGGTGGGTGTGAGGGTGTCATTACAATACTTAGACTGTATATATCAACAATCATTCATAGGGTGGTGGGTGTGTGTGTGTCATTATAGTGTTTAGACTGTAAATATCAACAGTCATTCATGGGGTAGTGGGTGTGTGGGTGTCATTACAATGTTTTAATTGTAAATATCAATAGTCATTCATAGGGTGGTGGGTGTCATTAGAGTGTTTGGACTGTAAATATCAACAGTCATTCATGGGGTGGTATGTGTGTGGGTGTCATTACAGTGCTTGGACTGTAAATATCAACCATCATTTATGGTGTGGTGTTTGTGTGTGTGTCATTACAGTTCCTGGACTGTAAATATCAAGAGTCATTCATAGGGTGGTGGGTGTGTGAGTGTCATTACAGAGCTTCGACTGTAAATATCAACAGTCATTCATGGGGTGGTGGGTGTGTGGGTGTCATTACATCGCTTGGACTGTAAATATCAACAGTCAATCATGGGGTGGTCGGTGTGTGGGTGTCATTACAGTGCTGGGACTGTAATTATCAACAATCATTCATGGGGTGGTGTGTGTGTGGGTGTCATTACAGTGTTTTAACTATAAATATTAACATTCATTTATTGTGTGGTGGGTGTCATTACAGTGCTTTGACTGTAAATAACAACAGTCATTCATGGGGTGGTGCATGTGTGGGTGTCATTACAGAGCATGGACTGTAAATATCAACAGTCATTTATGGGGTGGTGGGTGTGTGGGTGTTATTACAGTGCATGGACTGTAAATATCAACAGTCATTTATAGAGTGGTGGGTGTGTGGCTGTCATTACAGTGCTTGGACTGTAAATATCAACAGTCAATTATGGGATGGTGGGTGTGTTGGTGTCATTACAATGCTTAGACTGTAATTATCAACCATTCTTCATGGGTTGGTGGGTGTGTGGGTGTCATTACAGTGCTTAGACTGTAAATATCAACAGTCATTTTTTGGGTCGGGGGTGTGTGGGTGTCATTACAGTGCTTGGACTGTAAATATCAATAGTCAATCATGGGATGGTCAGTGTGTGGGTGTCATTACAGTGCTTGGACTGTAAATATCAACAGTCATTCATGAGGTGGTGGGTGTGTGGGTGTCATTACAGTGTTTTAACTATAAATATCAACATTTATTTATTGGGTGGTGGGTGTCATTAGAGTGCTTGGACTGTAAATATCAACAGTCATACATGGGGTGGTGCATGTGTGGGTGTCATGACAGTGCTTGGACTGTAAATATCAACAGTCATTCATGGGGTGGTGAGTGTGTGGGTGTCATTACATTTCCTGGACTGTAAATATAAACCATCATACATTAGGTGGTGGGTGTGTGGGTGTCATTACAGTGCTTGGACTGTAAATATCAAGAGTCATTAATGGTGTGGTGGGTGTGTTTATGTCATTAGAGTGCTTGGACTGTAAATATCAACAGTCATTCATAAGGTGGTGAGTGTGGGGGTGTCATTACAGTGCTTTGACTGTAAATATCAACAGTCATTCATTGAGTGGTGGGGGTTAGGGTGTCATTGCAGTGCTTGGACTGTAAATATCAACAGTCATTTATGGGGTGGTGGGTGTGTGGGTGTCATTATAATGCTTGAAATGTTAATATCAACAGTCATTCATGGGGTGGTGGGTGTGTGGTTGTCATTACAGTGCATGGACTATAAATATTAAGTCATTCATTGTGTGGTGGGTGTGTGTGTGTGTCATTCGTGCTTGGACTGTAAATATCAACAGTCATTCATGGGGTGGTTGGTGTCATTACAGTTCTTGGACTGTAAATATCAACAGTCAATCATGGGGTGTTGGTAGTCATTAGAGTGTTTGGACTCTTAATATCAACAGTTATTCATGGGGTTTTAAGTGTTTGGGTGTCTATGCAGTGCTTGGACTGTAAATATCAACAGTCAATCATAGGGTTGTGGCTTTTTGGGTGTCATTACAGTGCTTGGACTGTATATATCAACAGTGAGTCATGGGGTCGTGGGTGTGTGGGTGTCATTATAGTGTTTGGACTGTAAATATCAACAGTCATTCATGGGGTGGTAGGTGTGTGGGTGTCATTTCAGTGCATAGACTGTAAATATCAATAGTCATTCATGGGGTGGTGGGTGTGATGGTGTCATTACAGTGCTTAGACTGTATATATCAACAATCATTCATGGGGTCGTGGGTGTGTGGGTGTCATTATAGTGTTTGGACTGTAAATATCAACAGTCATTCATGGGGTGATGAATGTGTGGGTGTCATTACATAGCTTGGACTGTAAATATCAAGTTATTCATGGGGTGGTGGGTATGTATTGTCATTATAGTGCTTGAACTGTAAATATCAACAGTCATTCATGGGGTGGTGGGTGTGTGGGTGTCATTACAGTGCTTGGACTATAAATATCAATTCATTCATGGTGTGGTGAGTGTCTGTGTGTCATTAGTGCTTGGACTGTGAATATTAACAGTCATTCATGGGGTGGTGGGTGGCATTACAGTGCTTAGACTCTAATATTAACAGTCATTCATGGGGTGATGGGTGTGTGGGTGTCATTACAGTGCTTGGACTGTAAATATAAACAGTTATTCATGGGGATGTGGGTGTTTGGGTGTCTATGCAGTGCTTGTACTGTAAATATCAACAGTCAATCATGGAGTGGTGAGTGTGTGGGTGTCATTAGAGTGCTTGGACTGTAAATATTAACAGTCATTCATTGGGTGGTGAGTGTGTGGATATCATTAGATTGCTTGGACTGTAAATATCAACAGTCATTCATAAGGTGGTGGGTGTGGGGGTGTCATTACAGTGTTTTGACTGTAAATATCAACAGTCATTCATTGAGTGGTGGGGGTTAGGGTGTCATTACTGTGCTTGGACTGTAAATATCAACAGTCATTCATGGGGTGGTGGGTGTGTGGGTGTCATTATAATGCTTGAAATGTAAATATCAACAGTCATTCATGGGGTGGTGGGTGTGTGGTTGTCATTACAGTGCATGGACTATAAATATTAAGTCATTCATGATGTGGTGGGTGTGTGTGTGTGTCATTATTGCTTGGACTGTAAATATCAACAGTCATTCATGGGGTGGTTGGTGTCATTACAGTTCTTGGACTGTAAATATCAACAGTCAATCATGGGGTGTTGGTAGTCATTAGAGTGTTTGGACTCTTAATATCAACAGTCATTCATGGGGTTTTGGGTGTTTGGGTGTCTATGCAGTGCTTGGACTGTAAATATCAACAGTCAATCATAGGGTTGTGGCTTTCTGGGTGTCATTACAGTGCTTGGACTGTATATATCAACAGTGAGTCATGGGGTGGTGGGTGTGTGGGTGTCATTACAGTGTTTTGATTGTAAATATCAACAGTCATTTATAGGGTGGTGGGTGTCATAGAGTGCTTGGACTATAAATATCAACAGTCATTCATGGGGTGGTAGGTGTGTGGGTGTCATTACAGTGCATAGACTGTAAATATCAATAGTCATTCATGGGGTGGTGGGTGTGAGGGTGTCATTACAGTGCTTAGACGGTATATATAAACAATCATTCATGGGGTCGTGGGTGTGTGGGTGTCATTACATTGCTTAGACTGTAAATATCAACAAACATTTATTGGGTGGTGGGTGTGTGGCTGTCATTACAGTGCTTGGACTGTAAATATCGACAGTCAATCATTGGGTGGTGGGTGTGTTGGTGTCATTATAGTGCTTGGACTGAAAATATCAACAGTCATTCATGGGGTGTTGGGTGTGTGGGTGTCATTACAGTGCTTGGACTGTAAATATTAACTGTGATTTATGGGGTGGTGGGTATGTAGGTGTCATTACAGTGTTTGGACTGTAAATATCAAAAGTCTTTCTTGGGGTGGTGTGTGTGTGGGTGTCATTACAATGCTTAGACTGTAAATATCAACAGTCATTTATGGGGTGGTGGGTGTAAAGTAATAACCAGGATCTTTTTTCTTATTTGAGTTCTCACCAATCTGAGGCTGAGGGAAACGAGGAGAAAACTATATACATTTATTTACAATATATATATATTGGATAACATACATATCAGAGGTGTCCCCCACAACATTAATCTTGGAATATACATTAAATCAACTCCCTGCCAGAGCCCTTCCCTGTCATTACACGTACAGGCGTACGGCACTAACACCAGCCACACGGTCACGGAGACTGTTTGGAGGTGCTCTACTGGCCACACCAGCTCGCGTCTGCTATCACCTCACCGGCTCTGGGCCTCACACTCTCCACCACGGACTCCACTGGCAGGGGATATCGCTCCACAAGGTTGAGGGGGTCACTTCCACAAAACATACAGGAGTACAGGAAATCCGGTACAGGATGCCTCTCTCGCCCGGCCCTTGACGAGGGTAGGATCCCGCCTCCTATGTTAAAATCATAGTAATACAAATTAGCACAGTCCCACTATTAATAAATGAGTCACGGATGACACGTACAAAAAGCACTCAGAAAACTAACGTTATACTGGAGAAACACAGTAAATAAGTTTCACTACCCAATACCAATATAAGATCACAGGATGGTCTTACCGTCGTGTTTGGAGGTTGTGAGTCTAGTGAGGAATGGTATGCCCAAGAAACTCCAAGATAACTCGGATGGTGGCTCGAAATGAACTCGAAACGCCGTATAAGGTCCATCCATTAGCTCGAGCCCATATAAGTAATTACTTACTTATTGCCCGTTTGCCTATTCCCTTACAGTGGGTGTGTGGGTGTCATTACAGAGCTTAGACTGTAAATATCAACAGTCATTTATGGGGTGGTGGGTGTGTGGCTATTATTACAGTGCTTGGACTGTAAATATCAACAGTCAATCATGGGGTGGTGGGTGTGTGGGTGTCATTACAGTGCTTGGACTGTAAATATCAACAGTCATTCATGGGGTGGTGGGTGTGTGGGTGTCATAACAGTGTTTTGACTGTAAATATTAACAGTCATTCATATGTTGGTGGGTGTCATTAGAGTGCTTGAACTGTAAATATCAACAATTTTTCATGGGGTGGTGGTAGTGTGGGTGTCATGACAGTGCTTGGACTGTAAATATCAACAGTCATTCATGGGTTGGTGAGTGTGTGGGGGTTATTACAGTTCTTGGACTGTAAATATCAACCATCATTCATTGGGTGGTGGGTGTGTGGGTGTCATTACAGTGCTTAAAATGTAAATATTAACAGTCATTCATGGAGTGGTGGGTGTGTGGCTGTCATTACAGTGCTTGGATTGTAAATATCAACAGTCAATCATGGGGTGGTGGGTGTGCGGGTGTCATTACAGTGTTTTGACTGTAAATATCAAAAGTCATTCATAGGTGGTGGGTGTGTGGGTGTCATTACAGTGTTTTGATTGTAAATATCAACAGTCCATTATAGGTTGGTTGGTGTCATTAGAGTGCTTGGACTGTAAATATCAACAGTCATTCATGGGGTGGTTGGTGTGTGGGTGACATTACATTGCGTGGACTGTAAATTTCAACCATAATTCATGGGGTGATGGGTGTGCGGGTGTCTTTGCAGTGCTTTGACTGTAAATATCAACAGTCATTCATAGGGTGATGGGTGTGAGGGTGTCATTACAGTGCTTAGACTGTAATTATCAACAGTCATTCATGTGGTGGTGGGTGTGTGGATGTCATTATAGTGCTTGGACTGTAAATATAAACAGTCACTGATGGGGTGGTGGGTGTCTGTGTGTCATTAGTGCTTGGACTGTAAATATTAACAGGAATTTATTGGGTGGTGGGTGTGTGAGTGTCATTACAGAGCTTTGACTATAAATATCAACAGTCATTCATAGGGTTGTGGGTTTTTGGGTGTCTATGCAGTGCTTGGAGTGTAAATATCAACAGTCAATCATGGGCTGGTGGGTGTGTGGTTGTCATTACAGTGCTTGGACTCGAAATATCAACAGTCATTCATGGGGTGGTGGGTGTGTGGGTGTCATTACAGTGCTTAGACTGTAAATATTAACAGTCATTTATTAGGTGGTGGGTGTGTGGGTGTCATTACAGAGCTTGGACTGTAAATATCAACGGTCATTCATAGGGTGGTGGGTGTGTGAGTATCATTACAGAGCTTGGACTGTTAATATCAACAGTCATTCAGGGGGTGGTTGGTGTGTAGGTGATATTACAGTGCTTGGACTGTAAATATCAAAAGTCATTCTTGGCGTTGTGGGTGTGTGGGTGTCATTACATTGCTTAGACTGTAAATATCAACAAACATTTATTGGGTGGTGGGTGTGTGGCTGTCATTACAGTGCTTGAACTGTAAACATCAACAGTCAATAACGGGGTGGTGGGTTTGTTGGTGTCATTACAGTGCTTAGACTGTAAATATCAACAGTCATTTATGGGGTGGTGGGTGTGTGGGTGTCATTATAGTGCTTAGACTGTAAATATCAACAGTCCTTTATGGGGTGGTGGGTGTGTGGCTGTCATTACAGTGCTTGGACTGTAAATATCAACAGTCAATCATGGGGTGGTGGGTGTGCGGGTGTCATTACAGTGTTTTGACTGTAAATATCAAAAGTCATTTATAGGTGGTGGGTGTGTGGGTGTCATTACAGTGTTTTGATTGTAAATATCAACAGTCAATTAGAGGTTGGTTGGTGTCATTAGAGTGCTTAGACTGTAAATATCAACAGTCATTCATGGGGTGGTGTGTGTGTGGGTGACATTACATTGCGTGGACTGTAAATATCAACCATAATTCATTGGGTGGTGGGTGTGCGGGTGTCATTACAGTGCTTAGACTGAAATTATCAACAGTCATTTATGTGGTGGTGGGTGTGTGGGTGTCATTATAGTGCTTGGACTGTAAATATCAACAGTCACTCATGGGGTGGTGGGTGTCTGTGTGTCATTAGTGCTTGGACTGTAAATATCAACAGTCATTCAAGGGGTGGAGGGTGGCATTACAGTGCTTGGACTCTAAATATCAACAGTCATTTATAGAGTGGTGGGTGTGTGAGTGTCATTAAATAGCTTTGACTATAAATATCAACAGTCATTCATGGGGTTGTGGGTTTTTGGGTGTCTATGCAGTGCTTGGAGTGTAAATATCAACAGTCAATCATGGGGTGGTGGGTTTGTGGTTGTCATTACAGTGCTTGGACTGTAAATATCGACAGTCATTTACGGGGTGGTGGGTGTGTGGGTGTCATTACAATGTTTTGATTGTAAATGTCAACAGTCATTCATAGGGTGGTGGGTGTTATTAGAGTGCTTGTACTGTAAATATCAACAGTCATTCATGGGGTGGTGGGTGTGTGGGTGTCATTATATTGCTTGAACTGTAAATATCAACAGTCACTCATGTTGTGGTGGGTGTGTTGGTGTCATTACAGTGCTTAGACTGAAAATATCAATAGTCATTCATGGGGTGTTGGGTGTGTGGGTGTCTATGCAGTGCTTGGACTGTAAATATCAACAGTCATTCATGGGGTGGTGGGTGTGTGGGTGTCATTACAGTGCTTGGACTGTAAATATCAACCGTCATTTATGGGTTGGTGTTTGTGTGGGTGTCATTACAGTTCCTGGACTGTAAAAATTAACAGTCATTCATAGGGTGGTGGGTGTGTGAGTGTCATTACAGAGCTTGGACTGTAAATATCAACAGTCATTAATGGGGTGGTGGGTGTGTGGGTGTCATTACAGTGCTTAGACTGAAAATATCAACAGTCAGTTATTGGTTTGTGGGTGTGTGGGTGTCATTACAGTGCCTGGACTGTAAATATTAACAGTCAATCATGGGGTGGTCGGTGTGTGGGTGTCATTACAGTGCTGGGACTGTAATTATCAACAGTCATTCATGGGGGGGGGGTGTTGGTGTCATTACAGTGTTTTAACTATAAATATCAACATTCATTTATTGGGTGTTGGGTGTCATTACAGTGCTTTGACTATAAATATCAACAGTCATTCATGGGGTGGTGCATGTGTGGGTGTAATGACAGTTCTTGGACTGTAAATATCAACAGTCATTAATGGGGTGGTGAGTGTGTGGGTGTCATTACAGTTCTTGAACTGTAAATATCAACCATCATTAATGTGTGGGTGTCATTACAGAGCTCAGATTGTAAATATTAACAGTTATTCCTGGGGTGGTGGGTGTGTTGGTGTCATTACAGTGCGTGGACTATAAATATGAACCATCATTTATGGGGTGGTGAGTGTGTGGGTGTCATTACAGTGCTTTGACTGTAAATATCAACAGTCATTCATAGTGTGATGGGTGTGAGGGTGTCATTACAGTGCTTAGACTGTAATTATCAACAGTTATTCATGTGGTGGTGGGTGTGTGGGTGTCATTATATTGCTTGGACTGTAAATATCAACAGTCACTCATGGGGTGGTGGGTGTCTGTGTGTCATTAGTGCTTGGACTGTAAATATCAAGAGTCATTCAAGGGGTGGTGGGTGGCATTACAGTGCTTGGACTCTAAATATCAACAGTCATTCATAGAGTGGTGGGTGTGTGAGTGTCATTACATCGTTTTGAATATAAATATCAACAGTCATTCATGGGGTTGTGCGTTTTTGGGTGTCTATGCAGTGCTTGGAGTGTAAATATCAACAGTCAATCATGGGGTGGTGGGTGTGTGGTTGTCATTACAGTGCTTGGACTGTAAATATCGACAGTCATTTACGGGGTGGTGGGTGTGTGGGTGTCATTACAATGTTTTGATTGTAAATATCAACAGTCATTCTTAGGGTGGTGGGTGTTATTAGAGTGCTTGAACTGTAAATATCAACAGTCATTCATGGGGTGGTGGGTGTGTGGGTGTCATTATAGTGCTTGGACTGTAAATATCAACAGTCACTCATGGGGTGGTGGGTGTGTGTGTCATTAGTGCTTGGACTGTAAATATCAATAGTCAATCATGGGAAGGTCGGTGTGTGGGTGTCAATATAGTGCTTGGACTGTAAATATCAACAGTCATTCATGAGGTGGTGGGTGGGCGGGTGTCATTACAGTGTTTTAAATATAAATATCAACATTCATTTATTGGGTGGTGGGTGTCATTACAGTGCTTGGAGTGTAAATATTAACAGTCATTCGTGGGGTGGTGCATTTGTGGGTGTCACGACAGTGATTGGACTGTAAATATCAACAGTCATTAATGGGGTGGTGAGTGTGTGAGTGTCATTACAGTTCCTGGACTGCTAATATAAACCATCATACATTAGGTGGTGGGTGTGTGGGTGTCTTTACACTGCTCAGACTGTAAATATTAACAGTCATTTATGGGGTGGTGAGTGTGTGGATGTCAGTACAGTGCTTGGACTGAAAATATCCACAGTCATTCTTAAGGTGGTGGGTGTGTGGGTGTCATTACAGTGATTGGCCTATAAATATTAACCGTCATTTATGGGGTGGTGGGTGTGTGGGTGTCATTACAGTGCTTGGACTGTAAATATCAACAGTCATTCATAGGGTGGTGGGTGTGTGAGTGTAATTACAGAGCTTGGACTGTATATATCAACAGACATTCATGGGGTGGTGGGTGTGTAGGTGTCATTACAGTACTTGGACTGTAAATATCAAAAGTCATTCTTGGGGTGGTCGGTGTGTGGGTTTCATTACAGTGCTTAGACTGTAAATATCAACAGTCATTTATGGGGTGGAGGGTGTGTGGCTGTCATTACAGTGCTTGGACTGTAAATATCAACAGTCATTTATGGGGTGGAGGGTGTGTGGCTGTCATTACAGTGCTTGGACTGTAAATATCAACAGTCAATAATGGGGTGGTGGTTGTGTGGGTGTCATTACAGTGCTTTGACTGTAAATATCAACAGTCATTCTTTGGGTGGTTGTGTGTGGGTGTCATTACAGTGTTTTGATTGTAAATATCAACATTCATTTATTGGGTGTTGGGTGTCATTACAGTGCTTTGACTATAAATATCAACAGTCATTCATGGGGTGGTGCATGTGTGGGTGTAATGACAGTTCTTGGACTGTAAATATCAACAGTCATTAATGGGGTGGTGAGTGTGTGGGTGTCATTGCAGTTCTTGAACTGTAAATATCAACCATCATTAATGTGTGGGTGTCATTACAGAGTTTAGACTGTAAATATTAACAGTTATTCCAGGGGTGGTGGGTGTGTTGGTGTCATTACAGTGCTTTGACTGTAAATATCAACAGTCATTCATAGTGTGATGGGTGTGAGGGTGTCATTACAGTGCTTAGACTGTAATTATCATCAGTCATTCATGTGGTGGTGGGTGTGTGGGTGTCATTATAGTGCTTGGACTGTAAATATCAACAGTCACTCATGGGGTGGTGGGTGTCTGTGTG
Source organism: Petrolisthes cinctipes (assembly GCA_033782935.1). Taxonomy (NCBI): domain Eukaryota; kingdom Metazoa; phylum Arthropoda; class Malacostraca; order Decapoda; family Porcellanidae; genus Petrolisthes; species Petrolisthes cinctipes. The sequence continues at coordinate 758,377 of JAWQEG010000618.1, forward strand.
TCATTAGTGCTTGGACTGTAAATATCAAGAGTCATTCAATGGGTGGTGGGTGGCATTACAGTGCTTGGACTCTAAATATCAACAGTCATTCATAGAGTGGTGGGTGTGTGAGTGTCATTACATCGTTTTGAATATAAATATCAACAGTCATTCATTGGGTTGTGGGTTTTTGGGTGTCTATGCAGTGCTTGGAGTGTAAATATCAACAGTCAATCATGGGGTGGTGGGTGTATGGTTGTCATTACAGTGCTTGGACTGTAAATATCAACAGTCATTTACGGGGTGGTGGGTGTGTGGGTGTCATTACAATGTTTTGATTGTAAATATCAACAGTCATTCATAGGGTGGTGGGTGTTATTAGAGTGCTTGAACTGTAAATATCAACAGTCATTCATGGGGAGGTGGGTGTGTGGGTGTCATTATAGTGCTTGGACTGTAAATATCAACAGTCACTCATGGGGTGGTGGGTGAGTGTGTCATTAGTGCTTGGACTGTAAATATCAACAGTCATTCATGGGGTGGTGGGTGTGTGGGTGTCATTACATTGGTTGGACTGTAATTATCAACAGTCCTTCATGGATTGGTGGGTGTGTGGGTGTCATTACATTGCTTAGACTGTAAATATCAACAGTCATTTATTGGGTGGTGGGTGTGTGGGTGTCATTACAGTGCTTGGACAGTAAATATCAATAGTCAATCATGGGAAGGTCGGTGTGTGGGTGTCATTATAGTGCTTGGACTGTAAATATCAACAGTCATTCATGAGGTGGTGGGTGGGCGGGTGTCATTACAGTGTTTTAACTATAAATATCAACATTCATTTATTGTGTGGTGGGTGTCATTACAGTGCTTGGAGTGTAAATATCAACAGTCATTCGTGGGGTGGTGCATTTGTGGGTGTCACGACAGTGATTGGACTGTAAATATCAACAGTCATTAATGGGGTGGTGAGTGTGTGAGTGTCATTACAGTTCCTGGACTGCTAATATAAACCATCATACATTAGGTGGTGGGTGTGTGGGTGTCTTTACACTGCTCAGACTGTAAATATTAACAGTCATTTATGGGGTGGTGAGTGTGTGGATGTCATTACAGTGCTTGGACTGAAAATATCCAGAGTCATTCTTAAGGTGGTGGGTGTGTGGGTGTCATTACAGTGATTGGCCTATAAATATTAACCGTCATTTATGGGGTGGTGGGTGTGTGGGTGTCATTACAGTGCTAGGACTGTAAATATCAACAGTCATTCATAGGGTGGTGGGTGTGTGAGTGTAATTACAGAGCTTGGACTGTATATATCAACAGACATTCATGGGGTGGTGGGTGTGTAGGTGTCATTACAGTACTTGGACTGTAAATATCAAAAGTCATTCTTGGGGTGGTCGGTGTGTTGGTGTCATTACAGTGCTTAGACTGTAAATATCAACAGTCATTTATGGGGTGGAGGGTGTGTGGCTGTCATTACAGTGATTGGACTGTAAATATCAATAGTCATTTATGGGGTGGAGGGTGTGTGGCTGTCATTACAGTGCTTGGACTGTAAATATCAACAGTCAATCATGGGGTGGTGGGTGTGTGGGTGTCATTACAGTGCTTTGACTGTAAATATCAACAGTCATTCTTTGGGTGGTTGTGTGTGGGTGTCATTACAGTGTTTTGATTGTAAATATCAACAGCCATTTAAAAGGTGGTGGGTGTCATTAGAGTGCTTGAACTGTAAATATCAACAGTCATTCATAAGGTGGTAGGTGTGGGGGTGTCATTACAGTGCTTTGACTGTAAATATCAACAGTCATTCATGGGGTGGTAGGGGTGAAGGTGTCATTACAGTGCTTTGACTGTAAATATCAACAGTCATTCATGGGGTGGTGGGTGTGTGGGTTTCATTATAGTGTTTGAACTGTAAATATCAACAGTCATTCATGGGGTGGTGGGTGTGTGGGTGTCATTACAGTGCTTGGACTATAAATATTAAGTCATTCATGTTGTGGTGGGTGTGTGTGTGTCATTAGTGCTTGGACTGTAATTATCAACAGTCAATCATGGGGTGGTTGGTGTCATTACAGTGCTTGGACTGTAAATATCAACAGTTAATCATGGGGTGTTGAGTGTCATTAGAGTGCTTGGACTGTAAATATCAACTGTCATTCATGGGGTTTTGGTGTTTGGGTGTCTATGCAGTGCTTGGATTGTAAATATCAACAGTCATTAATGGGGTGGTGAGTGTGTGGGTGTCATTACAGTTCTTGAACTGTAAATATCAACCATCATTAATGTGTGGGTGTCATTACAGAGTTTAGACTGTAAATATTAACAGTTATTCCAGGGGTGGTGGGTGTGTTGGTGTCATTACAGTGCGTGGACTATAAATATGAACCATCATTTATGGGGTGGTGGGTGTGTGGGTGTCATTACAGTGCTTTGACTGTAAATATCAACAGTCATTCATAGTGTGATGGGTGTGAGGGTGTCATTACAGTGCTTAGACTGTAATTATCATCAGTCATTCATGTGGTGGTGGGTGTGTGGGTGTCATTATAGTGCTTGGACTGTAAATATCAACAGTCACTCATGGGGTGGTGGGTGTCTGTGTGTCATTAGTGCTTGGACTGTAAATATCAAGAGTCATTCAATGGGTGGTGGGTGGCATTACAGTGCTTGGACTCTAAATATCAACAGTCATTCATAGAGTGGTGGGTGTGTGAGTGTCATTACATCGTTTTGAATATAAATATCAACAGTCATTCATTGGGTTGTGGGTTTTTGGGTGTCTATGCAGTGCTTGGAGTGTAAATATCAACAGTCAATCATGGGGTGGTGGGTGTGTGGTTGTCATTACAGTGCTTGGACTGTAAATATCAACAGTCATTTACGGGGTGGTGGGTGTGTGGGTGTCATTACAATGTTTTGATTGTAAATATCAACAGTCATTCATAGGGTGGTGGGTGTTATTAGAGTGCTTGAACTGTAAATATCAACAGTCATTCATGGGGTGGTGGGTGTGTGGGTGTCATTATAGTGCTTGGACTGTAAATATCAACAGTCACTCATGGGGTGGTGGGTGAGTGTGTCATTAGTGCTTGGACTGTAAATATCAACAGTCATTCATGGGGTGGTGGGTGTGTGGGTGTCATTACAGTGGTTGGACTGTAATTATCAACAGTCCTTCATGGATTGGTGGGTGTGTGGGTGTCATTACATTGCTTAGACTGTAAATATCAACAGTCATTTATTGGGTGGTGGGTGTGTGGGTGTCATTACAGTGCTTGGACAGTAAATATCAATAGTCAATCATGGGAAGGTCGGTGTGTGGGTGTCATTATAGTGCTTGGACTGTAAATATCAACAGTCATTCATGAGGTGGTGGGTGGGCGGGTGTCATTACAGTGTTTTAACTATAAATATCAACATTCATTTATTGGGTGGTGGGTGTCATTACAGTGCTTGGAGTGTAAATATCAACAGGCATTCGTGGGGTGGTGCATTTGTGGGTGTCACGACAGTGATTGGACTGTAAATATCAACAGTCATTAATGGGGTGGTGAGTGTGTGAGTGTCATTACAGTTCCTGGACTGCTAATATAAACCATCATACATTAGGTGGTGGGTGTGTGGGTGTCTTTACACTGCTCAGACTGTAAATATTAACAGTCATTTATGGGGTGGTGAGTGTGTGGATGTCATTACAGTGCTTGGACTGAAAATATCCAGAGTCATTCTTAAGGTGGTGGGTGTGTGGGTGTCATTACAGTGATTGGCCTATAAATATTAACCGTCATTTATGGGGTGGTGGGTGTGTGGGTGTCATTACAGTGCTTGGACTGTAAATATCAACAGTCATTCATAGGGTGGTGGGTGTGTGAGTGTAATTACAGAGCTTGGACTGTATATATCAACAGACATTCATGGGGTGGTGGGTGTGTACGTGTCATTACAGTACTTGGACTGTAAATATCAAAAGTCATTCTTGGGGTGGTCGGTGTGTTGGTGTCATTACAGTGCTTAGACTGTAAATATCAACAGTCATTTATGGGGTGGAGGGTGTGTGGCTGTCATTACAGTGATTGGACTGTAAATATCAACAGTCATTTATGGGGTGGAGGGTGTGTGGCTGTCATTACAGTGCTTGGACTGTAAATATCAACAGTCAATCATGGGGTGGTGGGTGTGTGGGTGTCATTACAGTGCTTTGACTGTAAATATCAACAGTCATTCTTTGGGTGGTTGTGTGTGGGTGTCATTACAGTGTTTTGATTGTAAATATCAACAGCCATTTAAAAGGTGGTGGGTGTCATTAGAGTGCTTGAACTGTAAATATCAACAGTCATTCATAAGGTGGTAGGTGTGGGGGTGTCATTACAGTGCTTTGACTGTAAATATCAACAGTCATTCATGGGGTGGTAGGGGTGAAGGTGTTATTACAGTGCTTTGACTGTAAATATCAACAGTCATTCATGGGGTGGTGGGTGTGTGGGTTTCATTATAGTGTTTGAACTGTAAATATCAACAGTCATTCATGGGGTGGTGGGTGTGTGGGTGTCATTACAGTGCTTGGACTATAAATATTAAGTCATTCATGTTGTGGTGGGTGTGTGTGTGTCATTAGTGCTTGGACTGTAATTATCAACAGTCAATCATGGGGTGGTTGGTGTCATTACAGTGCTTGGACTGTAAATATCAACAGTTAATCATGGGGTGTTGAGTGTCATTAGAGTGCTTGGACTGTAAATATCAACTGTCATTCATGGGGTTTTGGTGTTTGGGTGTCTATGCAGTGCTTGGACTGTAAATATCAACAGTTATTCATGGGGTGGTGGGTGTGTGGGTGTCATTACAGTGCTTGGACTGTAAATATCAACCGTCATTTATGGTGTGGTGTTTGTGTGGGTGTCATTACAGTTCCTGGACTGTAAAAATTAACAGTCATTCATAGGGTGGTGGGTGTGTGAGTGTCATTACAGAGCTTGGACTGTAAATATCAACAGTCATTCATGGGGTGGTGGGTGTGTGGGTGTCATTACAGTGCTTAGACTGTAAATATCAACAGTCAGTTATTGGGTTGTGGGTGTGTGGGTGTCATTACAGTGCTTGGACTGTAAACATTAACAATCAATCATGGGGTGGTCGGTGTGTGGGTGTCATTACAGTGCTGGGACTGTAATTATCAACAGTCATTCATGAGGTGGTGGGTGTGTGGGTGTCATTACAGTGTTTTAACTATAAATATCAACATTCATTTATTGGGTGTTGGGTGTCATTACAGTGCTTTGACTATAATTATCAACAGTCATTCATGGGGTGGTGCATGTGTGGGTGTAATGACAGTTCTTCGACTGTAAATATCAACAGTCATTAATGGGGTGGTGAGTGTGTAGGTGTCATTACAGTTCTTGAACTGTAAATATCAACCATCATTAATATGTGGGTGTCATTACAGAGCTCAGACTGTAAATATTAACAGTTATTCCTGGGGTGGTGGGTGTGTTGGTGTCATTACAGTGCTTGGACTATAAATATCAACAGTCATTCATGGGGTTTTGGTGTTTGGGTGTCTATGCAGTGCTTGGACTGTAAATATCAACAGTCATTCATGGGGTGGTGGGTGTGTGGGTGTCATTACAGTGCATGGACTGTAAATATCAACAGTCATTCATAGAGTGGTGGGTGTGTGGCTGTCATTACAGTGCTTGGACTGTAAATATCAACAGTCAATCATGGGGTGGTGGGTGTGTGGGTGTCATTACAGTGCTTAGACTGTAATTATCAATAGTCCTTCATGGGTTTGTGGGTGTGTGGGTGTCATTACAGTGCTTAGACTGTAAATATCAACAGTCATTTTTTGGGTGGTGGGTGTGTGGGTGTCATTACAGTGCTTGGACTGTAAATATCAATAGTCAATCATGGGATGGTCAGTGTGTGGGTGTCATTACAGTGCTTGGACTGTAAATATCAACAGTCATTCATGAGGTGGTGGGTGTGTGGGTGTCATTACAGTGTTTTAACTATAAATATCAACATTCATTTATTGGGTGGTGGGTGTCATTAGAGTGCTTGGACTGTAAATATCAACTGTCATACATGGGGTGGTGCATGTGTGGGTGTCATGACAGTGCTTGGACTGTAAATAACAACAGTCATTGATGGGGTGTAAGGGAGACTGCGGTGGTGAAAGGACGTGTCTCGTTAGCTCCGTGACATGTATAAACAGTGCTAGTGTTTACATTAACAGTTCAGTGCTAGTGCGCCTGTATATGTTTTGGCACGTCCAGCATGGGTTCTCCAGTTGACGAGCTGTGCCTTGTCTGTCATGAGCGAGATGATGGAAAGGTCAAGTGGCTGAAATGTCTCAAGTGCAAATTGGGCGGCCATAGCACTTGTATGAGAATGACTGGTTTGAAATCAAATGCTTCGGAAGTAAATTGGGTTTGTGATCCTTGTGCTCTAGTGATAAAGAGTGAAGTTCACCTTCGAGAGGAGATTAATGTAATGACTGACGGGGTCACGCTGGCTGTGGAAGAGGCTGTGTCAGTTCAATCGGGCCAGGTGGAAAGAGATGGCATGAACTGGGCTGAGGTGGTGTCGAGATGCAGGAAACGGAAACGCACACAGAAAAATAAGAATCTTCTTATTATTAAAGCAAAGGGTAGCAAAAAAGCGGTTGATATGAAGAAAGAGGTCGAAGAATTGTTGTCGGATGTTCAAATTATGGACTCCAAATTCACTAACAAGGGAAATATTGTTATAAATCTTGAATCTGAAGAGAAGAGAAATGCTGCACAAAATAAGTTACACGAGGTGGGGAATTTAATTGTTTCCAATGGGAAGCGATGGGACCCCAAAATTATGGTATGTAATGTGGCTCGGAATGAGGACAAGGAATCGCTCATTGAAGAAATTATTGTAAGGAATAATTTGGAATCGATTGACGGAGTTATGAATAAAATGAAAATTGTTTCTGAAAGACCAGCTGCGGGAGGGACTGTACATTATGTACTGAAGTGTGATCCAGAGGTACGTGCAAGAATTCACGGGATGAATGACAAGCTGAAGCTGAAGTGGGGCGTTCATCAGGTATACGATCGTTATTTTCCACTACTGTGTTACCACTGCCTGAAATTCGGTCACAAGTCGGATAGTTGCCAATGCAAGGTCAAAGGTCATGCACCCCACTGCTATAAGTGTGCAGGTCAGCATGAAGGTCGCTCTTGCCAGTCTGATGTGAGAAAATGCTTCAACTGTGCTGCTTCAAAATGTCAAAGCGAACACTCTGTAAGTAGTTTGTCTTGCCCCATTTTCACCTCGGAAGTAAATAGGATCAGACTCAACACTAACCATGGCTTTTAATATGCAAAGTGTTAATTGTGGACTATTGAACGTGCAGTCTGCTAAAAATAAAACATTTGAGATACGCCAGACGATTGTTGATGGCTGTTTAGATTTTTATGCCATTACTGAGACGTGGTTAACGAAATTTGACTCAGCTGCTATCCAGGAAATGACTCCGGTGACTCATTCTTTTTTACATAAACCGAGGTGTACGGGTCGAGGCGGAGGTGTTGGTCTATTTGTTTCAAATTCTATAAAGAAGGTGAAGGTATGCAAGTCGCCGGGGTTTGAAAGTTTCGAACTCCTTCAGGTTGAGTGTCAAGCTGGTGGAAGCAAAGTAACGTTTATAACAATATATAGACCCCCTGCTACTAGCCCTGGTTTATTCATTGATGAGCTTGAGCTGTACCTCGAGACGGTTGACATGATTAGCTCTAATGTCATTGTGTTGGGAGATTTTAATTTTTGGCTTGATACTCCAGGAGCCCGCTATGTTCAGCGATTTACAGATATGTTAACCTGGTCAATGTAGTGAACAAGCCCACATCGATTTGTGGCCATATTATTGATTTGGTCTTGGTGGACACATCTGGAGACCTGGTACGTAACCTTCAGGTGGACGATGTATGCTCCCTTTCACCGGTACACAAACTTGTGGTGTTTAATCTGAACCTGTTGTTGAGTAAAAGGCAAGTAAAGAATATTTCTTTTCGGTCCAGAAGAAATTTTAATAGTGATGGTCTACTATCACTCGTTTGTAATAAGATAGTCGAGCAATACGGTGATTTGTGCAATCATGGGTGGGCAGTGAAAGGAGAGTGTCATGACTGTTTGTACAATCTATACAATTACACACTGAAGTCTGAATACGACAAAATGTGTCCTATAGTTGAGAAGAAAATAATAGTGAAAGATGAGTCTCCGTGGTTCAACAATGACATAAATAAAGCGAAAATTAATAAAAAAAAGATGGAAAGACGGTGGCGCAAGTATCGTACTGAGGAATGTAGACATGCATACACTCAAGCACGAAACTACGAATTAAGGCTTGTCACCAAGAGAAAGTGCAGTTATTACAAAGAGAAAACTGAAATGGCGGGATCGAATATACACGAGCTCTACAAGATACTTGACTGCCTGACTGGTGATAAGAGGAAGCACAAGTTGCCGGAGAGCTGTTCGGATAGCAATTTGGCCAATGATTTTGTATATTTTTTCGATAATAAGATCAAGAATATTATATCGACGTTTGTGAGTGATAGTTCGCATATGGTTATGAGTGAACAAACTTCTGATATTAAACTGAGTGAGTTCCGAATTGTGAGTGAATTGACTGTTAGTGAGATGATCAAGAAGGCAAAACCTACTTACTCAGCAATCGACCCTATGCCGTTCAAGCTGTTTAATAGAAACAAAAGGTTTGATCGCCTGGTCAGCGTTATCACAAAAATGGTAAATGTGAGTATTGCTAATAGTGTGTTCCCAAACTCTGAAAAGCAAGCTATTGTAACACCCATATTGAAGGGGAATCTTGACCCCCAATCTTTCAGCTCATTTCGTCCTGTATCCAATTTAACTTTACAATCCAAGATTTTGGAAAAGGTAATTTTAACTCAATTGATGGATTATTTGGATATGGTTGGTGCAATTCATGATAACCAGTCAGCCTACCGTCGTCTGTATTCCACGGAGACTGCTCTGTGTTCTATCGTAAGTGACATGCGCACTTTGATGGATGATGGAAAAAGTGGTCTGTTGGTATTACTGGATTTGAGTGCTGCATTCGACACAGTAGTGCACAGTGTCTTATTGAGTGTCTGTGAACGTATTGGAATAATAGGTGCTGCTCTCTCGTACCTGAAGAGTTACCTGACTGGCCGCAACTACTATGTAAAAATAGGAAATGAATTTTCTGATGCAATACCATTAACAAGAGGTGTGCCTCAGGGTAGTGTTTTAGGCCCAATACTCTTCTGTTTATATACTACAGATCTTTCTGTACTACTTGAAAAGTACGAAGTCAGATTCAAGCTTTTTGCGGATGACACGCAGTTTTACATGTCATTCACAAATATACACGATTCAGAAACTCATTTGAGCTCTGTCCTTACTGACATTAAGCAATGGATGGATTCCAGGCAGCTTAAATTAAATCAAGATAAAACAGAATGTCTGTATGTCGGTCGTAGAACTGACTTCGACAGCTTGGGAGTACGTAAACTGAAAGTGAATGATAGGGAAATCACAATCAACAAATGTGTGAAGAGTCTCGGGGTGATGTTGGACAGTGAGCTAATGATGAGAGATCAGATTGGTCATGTGGTTCAAATTGCTGGATACCACTTGAGGAATTTGGCTTTCGTAAGGAAATACCTTGATCAGAGTGTGATGATGAAACTGGTTTACAATCATGTTCTAAGTAAATTGGATTACTGTAATTCCCTATATTACGGCTTGCCTGATTATCTATTGAAGAAACTCCAGATGATCACGAACAGAGCTGCGAGATTGATACGAGGTCTGTCAAGAAGAGATCGAATAACACCAGCACTCATACAACTACATTGGCTTCCTATTAAGGCACGTATCGTTTACAAGCAGTGTGTTATGGTTCATCAAGCGTTAAATTTTGGCAAACCAGTTTACATGCGAGATATGCTCCTGGACTTTCATGTGGATACCAATGTAGAATTGCGACATAGCAGCGAGGTGAATAGGCTTCTGGAACCAAGATTCAGAAGGGAATGTGGAAAAAGAGTGTTCGCATAGTGCTCCTCGCCTCTACAACAACCTTCCGAGCTTCGTTAGGGCAGTGAAACAGCTGCTCTATTCAAAAAGAGACTGAAGACACACCTCTTCACCGAGTCTTACGACCTCATAAATGAAGAAATGAGACCAAGTTTCCGGCTTTAGTTGATCTACGGAGGGACTTGGAGAGCTGGCAACGGCTGAAAGTCCCTAGAAGCCATCACATAAGTAACATAAGTAAGTAAGAGTGTGTGGGTGTCATTACGGTTCATGGACTGTAAATATAAACCATCATACATTCGGTGGTGGGTGTGTGGGTGTCATTACAGTGCTTGGACTGTATATATCAACAGTCATTCATGGGGTGGTGGGTGTGTGGATGTCATTAAAGTGCTTGGACTGAAAATATCAACAGTCATTCTTGGGGTGGTGGGTGTGTGGATGTCATTACAGTGCTTGGCCAATAAATATTAACCATCATGTATAGGGTGGTGGGTGTGTGGGTGTCATTACAGTGCTTGGACTGTAAATATCAACAGTCATTCATAGGGTGGTGGGTGTGTGAGTGTCATTACAGAACTTAGACTGTAAATATCAACAGTCATTCATTGGTGGTGGGTAAGTAGGTGTCATTATAGTGCTTGGACTGTAAATATCAAAAGTCATTCTTGGGGTGGTCGGTGTGTGGGTGTCATTACAGTGCTTAGACTGTAAATATTATCAGTCATTTATAGGGTGGTGGGTGTGTGGTTGTCATTACAGTGCTTGGACTGTAAATATCAACAGTCAATCATGGGGTGGAAGGTGTGTGGGTGTCATTACATTGCTTTGACAGTAAATATCAACAGACATTCATGGGGTGGTGGGTGTGTGGGTGTCATTACAGTGTTTTGTTATAAATATCAACAGTCATTTATAAGGTTGTAGGTGTCATTAGAGTGATTGGACTGTAAATATCAACAGTCATTCATAAGGTGATGGGTGTGGGGTTGTCATTACATTGTTTTGACTGTAAATATCAACAGTCATTCATGGGATGGTGGGGGTGAGGGTGTTATTACAGTGCTTGGACTGTATATATCAACAGTCATTCATGGGGTGGTGGGTGTGTGGGTGTCATTATAGTGTTTGAACTGTAAATAGCAACAGTCATTCATGGGGTGGTGGGTGTGTGGTTGTCATTACAGTGCTGGGACTATAAAAATTAAGTCATTCATGGTGTGTTGGGTGTGTGAGTGTGTCATTAGTGCTTGGACTGTAAATATCAACAGTCATTCATGGGGTGGTTGGTGTCATTACAGTGCTTGGACTGTAAATATCAACAGTAAATCATGGGGTGTTGGGTGTCATTAGAGTGCTTGGACTGTAAATATCAACAGTCATTCATGGGGTTTTGGGTGTTTGGGTGTCTATGCAGTGCTTGGACTATAAATATCAACAGTCAATCATGGGGTGGTGGGTGTCTGGGTGTCATTACAGTGCTTGGACTGTAAATATCAACAGTGATTCATGGGGTTGTGGGTGTGTGGGTGTCTTTACAGTGTTTTGATTGTAAATATCAGCAGTCATTCATAGGGTGGTAGGTGTCATTAGAGTGATTGGACTGTAAATATTAACAGTCATTCATGAGGTGGTGGGTGTGGGGGTGTCATTACAGTGCTTGGACTGTAAATATCAACCATATTTCACGGGTAGATGGGTGTGTGAGTGTCATTACAGAACTTGGACTTTAAATATCAACAGTCATACATTGGTGGTGGGTGTGTAGGTGTCATAATAGTGCTTGGACTGTAAATATCAAAAGTCATTCTTGGGGTGGTTGGTGTGTGGGGGACATTACAGTGCTTTGACTGAAAATATTAACAGTCATTTATAGGGTGGAGGGTGTGTGGCTGTCATTACAGTGCTTGGACTGTAAATATCAACAGTCAATCATGGGGTGGTAGGTGTGTGGGTGTCATTACATTGTTTTGACTGTAAATATCAACAGACATTCATGGGGTGGTGGGTGTGTGGGTGTCATTACAGTGTTTTGTTTGTAAATATCAACAGTCATTTATAAGGTTGTAGGTGTCATTAGAGTGATTGGACTGTAAATATCAACAGTCATTCATAAGGTGGTGGGTGTGGAGGTGTCATTACATTGTTTTGACTGTAAATATCAACAGTCATTCATGGGGTGGTGGGGGTGAGGGTGTTATTACAGTGCTTGGAATGTATATATCAACAGTCATTCATGGGGTGGTGGGTGTGTGGGTGTCATTATAGTGTTTGAACTGTAAATAGCAACAGTCATTCATGGGGTGGTGGGTGTGTGGTTGTCATTACAGTGCTGGGACTATAAAAATTAAGTCATTCATGGTGTGTAGGGTGTGTCTGTGTGTCATTAGTGCTTGGACTGTAAATATCAACAGTCATTCATGGGGTGGTTGGTGTCATTACAGTGCTTGGACTGTAAATATCAACAGTAAATCATGGGGTGTTGGGTGTCATTAGAGTGCTTGGACTGTAAATATCAACAGTCATTCATGGGGTTTTGGGTTTTTGGGTGTCTATGCAGTGCTTGGACTGTAAATATCAACAGTCAATCATGGGTGTTGGGTGTCTGGGTGTCATTACAGTGGTTGGACTGTAAATATCAACAGTGGTTCATGGGGTTGTGGGTGTGTGGGTGTCTTTGCAGTGTTTTGATTGTAAATATCAGCAGTCATTCATAGGGTGGTGGGTGTCATTAGAGTGATTGGATTGTAAATATTAACAGTCAATCATGGGGTGGTGGGTGTGGGTGTGTCATTACAGTGCTTGGACTGTAAATATCAACCATATTTCACGGGTAGGTGGGTGTGGGGGTGTTATTACAGTACTTGTACTGTAAATATCAACAGTCATTCATTGGTGTTGGACGTGTGTGTGTCATTACAGTGCTTAGACTGTAAATATCAATAGTCATTCATGGGGTGGTGGGTGTGAGGGTGTCATTACAATACTTAGACTGTATATATCAACAATCATTCATAGGGTGGTGGGTGTGTGGGTGTCATTATAGTGTTTAGACTGTAAATATCAACAGTCATTCATGGGGTGGTGGGTGTGTGGGTGTCATTACAATGTTTTAATTGTAAATATCAATAGTCATTCATAGGGTGGTGGGTGTCATTAGAGTGTTTGGACTGTAAATATCAACAGTCATTCATGGGGTGGTATGTGTGTGGGTGTCATTACAGTGCTTGGACTGTAAATATCAACCGTCATTTATGGGGTGGTGTTTGTGTGTGTGTCATTACAGTTCCTGGACTGTAAATATCAACAGTCATTCATAGGGTGGTGGGTGTGTGAGTGTCATTACAGAGCTTCAACTGTAAATATCAACAGTCATTCATGGGGTGGTGGGTGTGTGGGTGTCATTACATTGCTTGGACTGTAAATATCAACAGTCAATCATGGGGTGGTCGGTGTGTGGGTGTCATTACAGTGCTGGGACTGTAATTATCAACAATCATTCATGGGGTGGTGTGTGTGTGGGTGTCATTACAGTGTTTTAACTATAAATATCAACATTCATTTATTGTGTGGTGGGTGTCATTACAGTGCTTTGACTGTAAATATCAACAGTCATTCATGGGGTGGTGCATGTGTGGGTGTCATTACAGAGCATGGACTGTAAATATCAAAAGTAATTTATGGGGTGGTGGGTGTGTGGGTGTTATTACAGTGCATGGACTGTAAATATCAACAGTCATTTATAGAGTGGTGGGTGTGTGGCTGTCATTACAGTGCTTGTACTGTAAATATCAACAGTCAATTATGGGATGGTGGGTGTGTTGGTGTCATTACAATGCTTAGACTGTAATTATCAACCATCCTTCATGGGTTGGTGGGTGTGTGGGTGTCATTACAGTGCTTAGACTGTAAATATCAACAGTCATTTTTTGGGTCGGGGGTGTGTGGGTGTCATTACAGTGCTTGGACTGTAAATATCAATAGTCAATCATGGGATGGTCAGTGTGTGGGTGTCATTACAGTGCTTGGACTATAAATATCAACAGTCATTCATGAGGTGGTGGGTGTGTGGGTGTCATTACAGTGTTTTAACTATAAATATCAACATTCATTTATTGGGTGGTGGGTGTCATTAGAGTGCTTGGACTGTAAATATCAACAGTCATACATGGGGTGGTGGGTGTGTGGGTGTCATGACAGTGCTTGGACTGTAAATATCAAGAGTCATTAATGGTGTGGTGGGTGTGTGGATGTCATTAGAGTGCTTGGACTGTAAATATCAACAGTCATTCATAAGGTGGTGGGTGTGGGGGTGTCATTACAGTGTTTTGACTGTAAATATCAACAGTCATTCATTGAGTGGTGGGGGTTAGGGTGTCATTACAGTGCTTGGACTGTAAATATCAACAGTCATTTATGGGGTGGTGGGTGTGTGGGTGTCATTATAATGCTTGAAATGTTAATATCAACAGTCATTCATGGGGTGGTGGGTGTGTGGTTGTCATTACAGTGCATGGACTATAAATATTAAGTCATTCATTGTGTGGTGGGTGTGTGTGTGTGTCATTAGTGCTTGGACTGTAAATATCAACAGTCATTCATGGGGTGGTTGGTGTCATTACAGTTCTTGGACTGTAAATATCAACAGTCAATCATGGGGTGTTGGTAGTCATTAGAGTGTTTGGACTCTTAATATCAACAGTTATTCATGGGGTTTTAAGTGTTTGGGTGTCTATGCAGTGCTTGGACTGTAAATATCAACAGTCAATCATAGGGTTGTGGCTTTTTGGGTGTCATTACAGTGCTTGGACTGTATATATCAACAGTGAGTCATGGGGTCGTGGGTGTGTGGGTGTCATTATAGTGTTTGGACTGTAAATATCAACAGTCATTCATGGGGTGGTAGGTGTGTGGGTGTCATTTCAGTGCATAGACTGTAAATATCAATAGTCATTCATGGGGTGGTGGGTGTGATGGTGTCATTACAGTGCTTAGACTGTATATATCAACAATCATTCATGGGGTCGTGGGTGTGTGGGTGTCATTATAGTGTTTGGACTGTAAATATCAACAGTCATTCATGGGGTGGTGAATGTGTGGGTGTCATTACATAGCTTGGACTGTAAATATCAAGTTATTCATGGGGTGGTGGGTATGTATTGTCATTATAGTGCTTGAACTGTAAATATCAACAGTCATTTATGGGGTGGTGGGTGTGTGGGTGTCATTACAGTGCTTGGACTATAAATATCAATTTATTCATGGTGTGGTGAGTGTCTGTGTGTCATTAGTGCTTGGACTGTGAATATTAACAGTCATTCATGGGGTGGTGGGTGGCATTACAGTGCTTAGACTCTAATATTAACAGTCATTCATGGGGTGATGGGTGTGTGGGTGTCATTACAGTGCTTGGACTGTAAATATAAACAGTTATTCATGGGGATGTGGGTGTTTGGGTGTCTATGCAGTGCTTGTACTGTAAATATCAACAGTCAATCATGGAGTGGTGAGTGTGTGGGTGTCATTAGAGTGCTTGGACTGTAAATATTAACAGTCATTCATTGGGTGGTGAGTGTGTGGATATCATTAGAGTGCTTGGACTGTAAATATCAACAGTCATTCATAAGGTGGTGGGTGTGGGGGTGTCATTACAGTGTTTTGACTGTAAATATCAACAGTCATTCATTGAGTGGTGGGGGATAGGGTGTCATTACTGTGCTTGGACTGTAAATATCAACAGTCATTCATGGGGTGGTGGGTGTGTGGGTGTCATTATAATGCTTGAAATGTTAATATCAACAGTCATTCATGGGGTGGTGGGTGTGTGGTTGTCATTACAGTGCATGGACTATAAATATTAAGTCATTCATTGTGTGGTGGGTGTGTGTGTGTGTCATTAGTGCTTGGACTGTAAATATCAACAGTCATTCATGGGGTGGTTGGTGTCATTACAGTTCTTGGACTGTAAATATCAACAGTCAATCATGGGGTGTTGGTAGTCATTAGAGTGTTTGGACTCTTAATATCAACAGTTATTCATGGGGTTTTAAGTGTTTGGGTGTCTATGCAGTGCTTGGACTGTAAATATCAACAGTCAATCATAGGGTTGTGGCTTTTTGGGTGTCATTACAGTGCTTGGACTGTATATATCAACAGTGAGTCATGGGGTCGTGGGTGTGTGGGTGTCATTATAGTGTTTGGACTGTAAATATCAACAGTCATTCATGGGGTGGTAGGTGTGATGGTGTCATTACAGTGCTTAGACTGTATATATCAACAATCATTCATGGGGTCGTGGGTGTGTGGGTGTCATTATAGTGTTTGGACTGTAAATATCAACAGTCATTCATGGGGTGGTGAATGTGTGGGTGTCATTACATAGCTTGGACTGTAAATATCAAGTTATTCATGGGGTGGTGGGTATGTATTGTCATTATAGTGCTTGAACTGTAAATATCAACAGTCATTCATGGGGTGGTGGGTGTGTGGGTGTCATTACAGTGCTTGGACTATAAATATCAATTCATTCATGGTGTGGTGAGTGTCTGTGTGTCATTAGTGCTTGGACTGTGAATATTAACAGTCATTCATGGGGTGGTGGGTGGCATTACAGTGCTTAGACTCTAATATTAACAGTCATTCATGGGGTGATGGGTGTGTGGGTGTCATTACAGTGCTTGGACTGTAAATATAAACAGTTATTCATGGGGATGTGGGTGTTTGGGTGTCTATGCAGTGCTTGTACTGTAAATATCAAAAGTCAATCATGGAGTGGTGAGTGTGTGGGTGTCATTAGAGTGCTTGGATTGTAAATATTAACAGTCATTCATTGGGTGGTGAGTGTGTGGATATCATTAGAGTGCTTGGACTGTAAATATCAACAGTCATTCATTGAGTGGTGGGGGTTAGGGTGTCATTACTGTGCTTGGACTGTAAATATCAACAGTCATTCATGGGGTGGTGGGTGTGTGGGTGTCATTATAATGCTTGAAATGTAAATATCAACATTCATTCATGGGGTGGTGGGTGTGTGGTTGTCATTACAGTGCATGGACTATAAATATTAAATCATTCATGATGTGGTGGGTGTGTGTGTGTGTCATTATTGCTTGGACTGTAAATATCAACAGTCATTCATGGGGTGGTGGGTGTGTGGTTGTCATTACAGTGCATGGACTATAAATATTAAGTCATTCATGATGTGGTGGGTGTGTGTGTGTGTCATTATTGCTTGGACTGTAAATATCAACAGTCATTCATGGGGTGGTTGGTGTCATTACAGTTCTTGGACTGTAAATATCAACAGTCAATCATGGGGTGTTGGTAGTCATTAGAGTGTTTGGACTCTTAATATCAACAGTCATTCATGGGGTTTTGGGTGTTTGGGTGTCTATGCAGTGCTTGGACTGTAAATATCAACAGTCAATCATAGGGTTGTGGCTTTCTGGGTGTCATTACAGTGCTTGGACTGTATGTATCAACAGTTAGTCATGGGGTGGTGGGTGTGTGGGTGTCATTACAGTATTTTGATTGTAAATATCAACAGTCATTTATAGGGTGGTGGGTGTCATAGAGTGCTTGGACTATAAATATCAACAGTCATTCATGGGGTGGTAGGTGTGTGGGTGTCATTACAGTGCATAGACTGTAAATATCAATAGTCATTCATGGGGTGGTGGGTGTGAGGGTGTCATTACAGTGCTTAGACTGTATATATAAACAATCATTCATGGGGTCGTGGGTGTGTGGGTGTCATTATAGTGTTTGAACTGTAAATATCAACAGTCATTCAAGGGGTGGTGAATGTGTGGGTGTCATTACATTGCTTGGACTGTAAATATCAAGTCATTCATGGGGTGGTGGGTATGTGGGTGTCATTATAGTGCTTGAACTGTAAATATCAACAGTCATTCATGGGGTGGTGGGTGTGTGGGTGTCATTACAGTGCTTGGACTATAAATATCAATTCATTCATGGTGTGGTGAGTGTCTGTGTGTCATTAGTGCTTGGACTGTGAATATTAACAGTCATTCATGGAATGGTGGGTGGCATTACAGTGATTAGACTCTAATATCAACAGTCATTCATGGGGTGATGGGTGTGTGGGTGTCATTAGAGTGCTTGGACTGTAAATATTAACAGTCATTTATGGGGTGGTGGGTGTGTGGGTGTCATTACAGTGTTTTGACTGTAAATATCAACAGTCATTGATAGGGTGTTGGGTGTCATAACAGTGCTTGGACTGTAAATATCAACAGTTATTCAAGGGGTGGTAAGTGTGTGGGTGTCATGACACTGCTTGGACTGTAAATATCAACAGTCATTCATGGGGTGGTGAGTGTGTGGGTGTTATTACAGTTCTTGGACTGTATATATCAACCATTATTCATTGGTTGGTGGGTGTGTGGGTCTCATTACAGTGCTCGGACTGAAAATATTAATTGTCATTTATAGGGTGGTGGTTGTGTGGGTGTTATTACAGTGGTTGGACTGTAAATATCAACAGTCATTCATAAAGTGCTGGGTGTGTGAGTGTCATTACAGATCTTGGACTGCAAATATCAACAGTCATTAATGGAGTGGTGGGTGTGTGGGAGTCATTACAGTGCTTGGACTGTAAATATCAACAGTCATTCATGGGGTTAGGGTTTGCGGGTGTCATTACACTGCTTAGACTGTAAATATCAACAGTCATTAATTGGGTGGTGGGTGTGTGGGTGTCATTACAGTGTTTGGACTGTAAATATCAACAGTCAATCATGGGGTGGACGGTGTGTGGGTGTCATTACAGTGCTTGGACTGTAAATATCAACTGTCATTCATGGGGTGGTGCGTGTATTGGTATAATGACAGTGCTTGGACTGTAAATATCAACAGTCATTCATGGGGTGGTAAGTGTGTGGGTGTCATTACAGTTCTTGGACTATAAATATCAACCCTTATTCATTAGGTGGTGGGTTTGTGGGTGTCATTACAGTGCTCAGACTGTAAATGTTAACAGTCATTCATGGGGTGGTGGGTGTGTGGATGTCTCTACAGTGCTTAGACTGTAAACATCAACAGTCATTTATGGGGTGGTGTGTGTGTGAGTGTGATTACAGTGCTTGGACTATAAATATTAACCGTCATTTATGTGATTGTGGGTGTTTGGGTGTCATTACAGTGCATGGACTGTAAATATCGTCAGTCATTTATGGGGTTGTGGGTGTGTAGGTGTCATTACAGTGCTTGGAGTGTAAATATCAAAATTAATTCTTGAGGTGGTGGGTCTGTGGGTATCATTACAGTGCTTAGACTGAAAATATCAACAGTCATTTATGGGGTGGTGGGTGTGTGGCTGTCATTATAGTGCATGGACTGTAAATATCAACAGTCATTCATAGAGTGGTGGGTGTGTGGCTGTCATTACAGAGCTTGGACTGTAAATATCAAGAGTCAATCATGGGGTGGTGGGTGTGTGGGTGTCATTACAGTGCTTAGAATGTAATTATCAACAGTCCTTCATGGGTTTGTGGGTGTGTGGGTGTCATTACAGTGCTTAGACTGTAAATATCAACAGTCATTTTTTGGGTGGTGGGTGTGTGGGTGTCATTACAATGCTTGGACTGTAAATATCAATAGTCAATCATGGGATGGTCAGTGTGTGGGTGTCATTACAGTGCTTGGACTGTAAATATCAACAGTCATTTACGGGGTGGTGTGTGTGTGAGTGTCATTACAGTGCTTGGACTGTAAATATCAACAGTCAATCATGGGGTGGTGGGTGTGCGGGTGTCATTACAGTGTTTTGACTGTAAATATCAAAAGTCATTTATAGGTGATGGGTGCGTGGGTGTCATTACAGTGTTTTGATTGTAAATATCAACAGTCAATTATAGGTTGGTTTGTGTCATTAGATTGCTTGGACTGTAAATATCAACAGTCATTCATAGGGTGGTGGGTGTGTGGGTGACATTACATTGCGTGGACTGTAAATATCAACAGTCATTTATGGGGTGGTGGGTGTGTGGGTGTCATTACAGTGCTTGGACTGTAAATATCAACAGTCATTTATGAAGTGGTGGGTGTGTGGGTGTCATTACAGTGCTTGGACTCTAAATATAAACAAGCATTCATGGGGTGGTGGCTGTGTGGGTGTCATTACAGTGCTTAGACTGTATATATTAACAGTCATTTATTGGGTGGTGGGTGTGTGGGTGTCATTACAGAGCTTAGACTGTAAATATCAACAGTCATTCATAGGGTGGTGGGTGTGTGAGTATCAATTCAGAGCTTGGACTGTAAATATCAACAGTCATTCAGGGTGTGGTTGGTGTGTAGGTGTCATTACAGTGCTTGGACTGTAAATATCAAAAGTCATTCTTGGGGTTATGGGTGTGTAGGTGTCATTACATTGCTTAGACTGTAAATATCAACAAACATTTATTGGGTGGTGGGTGTGTGGCTGTCATTACAGTGCTTGGACTGTAAATATCGACAGTCAATCATTGGGTGGTGGGTGTGTTGGTGTCATTATAGTGCTTGGACTGAAAATATCAACAGTCATTCATGGGGTGTTGGGTGTGTGGGTGTCATTACAGTGCTTGGACTGTAAATATCAACAGTCATTTATGGGGTGGTGGGTGTGTGGGTGTTATTACAGTGCATGGACTGTAAATATCAACAGTCATTTATAGAGTGGTGGGTGTGTGGCTGTCATTACAGTGCTTGGACTGTAAATATCAACAGTCAATTATGGGATGGTGGGTGTGTTGGTGTCATTACAATGCTTAGACTGTAATTATCAACCATCCTTCATGGGTTGGTGGGTGTGTGGGTGTCATTACAGTGCTTAGACTGTAAATATCAACATCCATTTTTTGGGTCGGGGGTGTGTGGGTGTCATTACAGTGCTTGGACTGTAAATATCAATAGTCAATCATGGGATGGTCAGTGTGTGGGTGTCATTACAGTGCTTGGACTGTAAATATCAACAGTCATTCATGAGGTGGTGAGTGTGTGGGTGTCATTACAGTGTTTTAACTATAAATATCAACATTCATTTATTGGGTGGTGGGTGTCATTAGAGTGCTTGGACTGTAAATATCAACAGTCATACATGGGGTGGTGCATGTGTGGGTGTCATGACAGTGCTTGGACTGTAAATATCAACAGTCATTCATGGGGTGGTGAGTGTGTGGGTGTCATTACATTTCCTGGACTGTAAATATAAACCATCATACATTAGGTGGTGGGTGTGTGGGTGTCATTACAGTGCTTGGACTGTAAATATCAAGAGTCATTAATGGTGTGGTGGGTGTGTGGATGTCATTAGAGTGCTTGGACTGTAAATATCAACAGTCATTCATAAGGTGGTGGGTGTGGGGGTGTCATTACAGTGTTTTGACTGTAAATATCAACAGTCATTCATTGAGTGGTGGGGGTTAAGGTGTCATTACAGTGCTTGGACTGTAAATATCAATAGTCATTTATGGGGTGGTGGGTGTGTGGGTGTCATTATAATGCTTGAAATGTAAATATCAACAGTCATTCATGGGGTGGTGGGTGTGTGGTTGTCATTACAGTGCATGGACTATAAATATTAAGTCATTCATTGTGTGGTGGGTGTGTGTGTGTGTCATTAGTGCTTGGACTGTAAATATCAACAGTCATTTATGGAGTGGTGGGAGTGTGGGTGTCATTACAGTGCTTGGACTCTAAATATAAACCAGCATTCATGGGGTGGTGGGTGTGTGGGTGTCATTACAGTGCTTAGACTGCATATATTAACAGTCATTTATTGGGTGGTGGGTGTGTGGGTGTCATTACAGAGCTTGGACTGTAAATATCAACAGTCATTCATAGGGTAGTGGGTGTGTGAGTATCATTTCAGAGCTTGGACTGTAAATATCAACAGTCATTCAGGGTGTGGTTGGTGTGTAGGTGTCATTACAGTGCTTGGACTGTAAATATCAAAAGTCATTCTTGGGGTTATGGGTGTGTGAGTGTCATTACATTGCTTAGACTGTAAATATCAACAAACATTAATTGGGTGGTGGGTGTGTGGCTGTCATTACAGTGCTTGGACTGTAAATATCGACAGTCAATCATTGGGTGGTGGGTGTGTTAGTTTCATTATAGTGCTTGGACTGAAAATATCAACAGTCATTCATGGGGTGTTGGGTGTGTGGGTGTCATTACAGTGCTTGGACTGTAAATATTAACTGTGATTTATGGGGTGGTGGGTATGTAGGTGTCATTACAGTGTTTGGACTGTAAATATCAAAAGTCATTCTTGGGGTGGTGTGTGTGTGGGTGTCATTACAATGCTTAGACTGTAAATATCAACAGTCATTTATGGGGTGGTGGGTGTGTGGGTGTCATTACAGAGCTTAGACTGTAAATATCAACAGTTATTTATGGGGTGGTGGGTGTGTGGCTATTATTACAGTGCTTGGACTGTAAATATCAACAGTCAATCATGGGGTGGTGGGTGTGTGGGTGTCATTACAGTGCTTGGACTGTAAATATCAACAGTCATTCATGGGGTGGTGGGTGTGTGGGTGTCATAACAGTGTTTTGACTGTAAATATTAACAGTCATTCATATGTTGGTGGGTGTCATTAGAGTGCTTGAACTGTAAATATCAACAATTTTTCATGGGGTGGTGGTAGTGTGGGTGTCATGACAGTGCTTGGACTGTAAATATCAACAGTCATTCATGGGTTGGTGAGTGTGTGGGGGTTATTACAGTTCTTGGACTGTAAATATCAACCATCATTCATTGGGTGGTGGGTGTGTGGGTGTCATTACAGTGCTTAAAATGTAAATATTAACAGTCTTTCATGGAGTGGTGGGTGTGTGGCTGTCATTACAGTGCTTGGATTGTAAATATCAACAGTCAATTATGGGGTGGTGGGTGTGCGGGTGTCATTACAGTTTTTTGACTGTAAATATCAAAAGTCATTCATAGGTGGTGGATGTGTGGGTGTCATTACAGTGTTTTGATTGTAAATATCAACAGTCAATTATAGGTTGGTTGGTGTCATTAGAGTGCTTGGACTGTAAATATCAACAGTCATTCATGGGGTGGTTGGTGTGTTATTGACATTACATTGAGTGGACTATAAATATCAACCATAATTCATGGGGTGATGGGTGTGCAGGTGTCTTTACAGTGCTTTGACTGTAAATATCAACAGTCATTCATAGGGTGATGGGTGTGAGGGTGTCATTACAGTGCTTAGACTGTAATTATCAACAGTCATTCATGTGGTGGTGGGTGTGTGGGTGTCATTATAGTGCTTGGACTGTAAATATAAACAGTCACTCATGGGGTGGTGGGTGTCTGTGTGTCATTAGTGCTTGGACTGTAAATATTAACAGGAATTTATTGGGTGGTGGGTGTGTGAGTGTCATTACAGAGCTTTGACTATAAATATCAACAGTCATTCATGGGGTTGTAGGTTTTTGGGTGTCTATGCAGTGCTTGGAGTGTAAATATCAACAGTCAATCATGGGCTGGTGGGTGTGTGGTTGTCATTACAGTGCTTGGACTCGAAATATCAACAGTCATTCATGGGGTGGTGGGTGTGTGGGTGTCATTACAGTGCTTAGACTGTAAATATTAACAGTCATTTATTAGGTGGTGGGTGTGTGGGTGTCATTACAGAGCTTGGACTGAAAATATCAACGGTCATTCATAGGGTGGTGGGTGTGTTAGTATCATTACAGAGCTTGGACTGTTAATATCAACAGTCATTCAGGGGGTGGTTGGTGTGTAGGTGTTATTACAGTGCTTGGACTGTAAATATCAAAAGTCATTCTTGGCGTTGTGGGTGTGTGGGTGTCATTACATTGCTTAGACTGTAAATATCAACAAACATTTATTGGGTGGTGGGTGTGTGGCTGTCATTACAGTGCTTGAACTGTAAACATCAACAGTCAATCATGGGGTGGTGGGTTTGTTGGTGTCATTACAGTGCTTAGACTGTAAATATCAACAGTCATTTATGGGGGGGTGGGTGTGTGGGTGTCATTATAGTGCTTAGACTGTAAATATCAACAGTCCTTTATGGGGTGGTGGGTGTGTGGCTGTCATTACAGTGCTTGGACTGTAAATATCAACAGTCAATCATGGGGTGGTGGGTTTGCGGGTGTCATTACAGTGTTTTGACTGTAAATATCAAAAGTCATTTATAGGTGGTGGGTGTGTGGGTGTCATTACAGTGTTTTGATTGTAAATATCAACAGTCAATTATAGGTTGGTTGGTGTCATTAGAGTGCTTAGACTGTAAATATCAACAGTCATTCATGGGGTGGTGTGTGTGTGGGTGACATTACATTGCGTGGACTGTAAATATCAACCATAATTCATTGGGTGGTGTGTGTGCGGGTGTCATTACAGTGCTTTGACTCTAAATATCAACAGTCATTCATAGGGTGATGGGTGTGAGGGTGTCATTACAGTGCTTAGACTGAAATTATCAACAGTCATTTATGTGGTGGTGGGTGTGTGGGTGTCATTATAGTGCTTGGACTGTAAATATCAACAGTCACTCATGGGGTGGTGGGTGTCTGTGTGTCATTAGTGCTTGGACTGTAAATATCAACAGTCATTCAAGGGGTGGAGGGTGGCATTACAGTGCTTGGACTCTAAATATCAACAGTCATTTATAGAGTGGTGGGTGTGTGAGTGTCATTAAATAGCTTTGACTATAAATATCAACAGTCATTCATTGAGTGGTGGGGGTTAGGGTGTCATTACTGTGCTTGGACTGTAAATATCAACAGTCATTCATGGGGTGGTGGGTGTGTGGGTGTCATTATAATGCTTGAAATGTTAATATCAACAGTCATTCATGGGGTGGTGGGTGTGTGGTTGTCATTACAGTGCATGGACTATAAATATTAAGTCATTCATTGTGTGGTGGGTGTGTGTGTGTGTCATTAGTGCTTGGACTGTAAATATCAACAGTCATTCATGGGATGGTTGGTGTCATTACAGTTCTTGGACTGTAAATATCAACAGTCAATCATGGGGTGTTGGTAGTCATTAGAGTGTTTGGACTCTTAATATCAACAGTTATTCATGGGGTTTTAAGTGTTTGGGTGTCTATGCAGTGCTTGGACTGTAAATATCAACAGTCAATCATAGGGTTGTGGCTTTTTGGGTGTCATTACATAGCTTGGACTGTAAATATCAAGTTATTCATGGGGTGGTGGGTATGTATTGTCATTATAGTGCTTGAACTGTAAATATCAACAGTCATTCATGGGGTGGTGGGTGTGTGGGTGTCATTACAGTGCTTGGACTATAAATATCAATTCATTCATGGTGTGGTGAGTGTCTGTGTGTCATTAGTGCTTGGACTGTGAATATTAACAGTCATTCATGGGGTGGTGGGTGGCATTACAGTGCTTAGACTCTAATATTAACAGTCATTCATTGGGTGATGGGTGTGTGGGTGTCATTACAGTGCTTGGACTGTAAATATAAACAGTTATTCATGGGGATGTGGGTGTTTGGGTGTCTATACAGTGCTTGTACTGTAAATATCAACAGTCAATCATGGAGTGGTGAGTGTGTGGGTGTCATTAGAGTGCTTGGACTGTAAATATTAACAGTCATTCATTGGGTGGTGAGTGTGTGGATATCATTAGAGTGCTTGGACTGTAAATATCAACAGTCATTCATTGAGTGGTGGGGGTTAGGGTGTCATTACTGTGCTTGGACTGTAAATATCAACAGTCATTCATGGGGTGGTGGGTGTGTGGGTGTCATTATAATGCTTGAAATGTAAATATCAACAGTCATTCATGGGGTGGTGGGTGTGTGGTTGTCATTACAGTGCATGGACTATAAATATTAAGTCATTCATGATGTGGTGGGTGTGTGTGTGTGTCATTATTGCTTGGACTGTAAATATCAACAGTCATTCATGGGGTGGTGGGTGTGTGGTTGTCATTACAGTGCATGGACTATAAATATTAAGTCATTCATGATGTGGTGGGTGTGTGTGTGTGTCATTATTGCTTGGACTGTAAATATCAACAGTCATTCATGGGGTGGTTGGTGTCATTACAGTTCTTGGACTGTAAATATCAACAGTCAATCATGGGGTGTTGGTAGTCATTAGAGTGTTTGGACTCTTAATATCAACAGTCATTCATGGGGTTTTGGGTGTTTGGGTGTCTATGCAGTGCTTGGACTGTAAATATCAACAGTCAATCATAGGGTTGTGGCTTTCTGGGTGTCATTACAGTGCTTGGACTGTATATATCAACAGTGAGTCATGGGGTGGTGGGTGTGTGGGTGTCATTACAGTGTTTTGATTGTAAATATCAACAGTCATTTATAGGGTGGTGGGTGTCATAGAGTGCTTGGACTATAAATATCAACAGTCATTCATGGGGTGGTAGGTGTGTTTGTGTCATTACAGTGCATAGACTGTAAATATCAATAGTCATTCATGGGGTGGTGGGTGTGAGGGTGTCATTACAGTGCTTAGACTGTATATATAAACAATCATTCATGGGGTCGTGAGTGTCTGTGTGTCATTAGTGCTTGGACTGTGAATATTAACAGTCATTCATGGAATGGTGGGTGGCATTACAGTGATTAGACTCTAATATCAACAGTCATTCATGGGGTGATGGGTGTGTGGGTGTCATTACAGTGCTTGGACTGTAAATATAAACAGTTATTCATGGGGATGTGGGTGTTTGGGTGTCTATGCAGTGCTTGTACTGTAAATATCAACAGTCAATCATGAAGTGGTGGGTGTGTGGGTGTCATTAGAGTGCTTGGACTGTAAATATTAACAGTCATTTATGGGGTGGTGGGTGTGTGGGTGTCATTACAGTGTTTTGACTGTAAATATCAACAGTCATTGATAGGGTGTTGGGTGTCATAACAGTGCTTGGACTGTAAATATCAACAGTTATTCAAGGGGTGGTAAGTGTGTGGGTGTCATGACACTGCTTGGACTGTAAATATCAACAGTCATTCATGGGGTGGTGAGTGTGTGGGTGTTATTACAGTTCTTGGACTGTATATATCAACCATTATTCATTGGTTGGTGGGTGTGTGGGTGTCATTACATTGCTCGGACTGAAAATATTAATTGTCATTTATAGGGTGGTGGTTGTGTGGGTGTTATTACAGTGGTTGGACTGTAAATATCAACAGTCATTCATAAAGTGCTGGGTGTGTGAGTGTCATTACAGATCTTGGACTGCAAATATCAACAGTCATTAATGGAGTGGTGGGTGTGTGGGAGTCATTACAGTGCTTGGACTGTAAATATCAACAGTCATTCATGGGGTTAGGGTTTGCGGGTGTCATTACAGTGCTTAGACTGTAAATATCAACAGTCATTAATTGGGTGGTGGGTGTGTGGGTGTCATTACAGTGTTTGGACTGTAAATATCAACAGTCAATCATGGGGTGGACGGTGTGTGGGTGTCATTACAGTGCTTGGACTGTAAATATCAACTGTCATTCATGGGGTGGTGCATGTATTGGTATAATGACAGTGCTTGGACTGTAAATATCAACAGTCATTCATGGGGTGGTAAGTGTGTGGGTGTCATTACAGTTCTTGGACTATAAATATCAACCCTTATTCATTAGGTGGTGGGTTTGTGGGTGTCATTACAGTGCTCAGACTGTAAATGTTAACAGTCATTCATGGGGTGGTGGATGTGTGGATGTCTCTACAGTGCTTAGACTGTAAACATCAACAGTCATTTATGGGGTGGTGTGTGTGTGATTGTGATTACAGTGCTTGGACTATAAATATTAACCGTCATTTATGTGATTGTGGGTGTTTGGGTGTCATTACAGTGCATGGACTGTAAATATCGTCAGTCATTTATGGGGTTGTGGGTGTGTAGGTGTCATTACAGTGCTTGGAGAGTAAATATCAAAATTAATTCTTGAGGTGGTGGGTCTGTGGGTATCATTACAGTGCTTAGACTGAAAATATCAACAGTCATTTATGGGGTGGTGGGTGTGTGGCTGTCATTATAGTGCATGGACTGTAAATATCAACAGTCATTCATAGAGTGGTGGGTGTGTGGCTGTCATTACAGAGCTTGGACTGTAAATATCAAGAGTCAATCATGGGGTGGTGGGTGTGTGGGTGTCATTACAGTGCTTAGAATGTAATTATCAACAGTCCTTCATGGGTTTGTGGGTGTGTGGGTGTCATTACAGTGCTTAGACTGTAAATATCAACAGTAATTTTTTGGGTGGTGGGTGTGTGGGTGTCATTACAATGCTTGGACTGTAAATATCAATAGTCAATCATGGGATGGTCAGTGTGTGGGTGTCATTACAGTGCTTGGACTGTAAATATCAACAGTCATTTACGGGGTGGTGGATGTGTGAGTGTCATTACAGTGCTTGGACTGTAAATATCAACAGTCAATCATAGGGTGGTGGGTGTGCGGGTGTCATTACAGTGTTTTGACTGTAAATATCAAAAGTCATTTATAGGTGATGGGTGCGTGGGTGTCATTACAGTGTTTTGATTGTAAATATCAACAGTCAATTATAGGTTGGTTTGTGTCATTAGAGTGCTTGGACTGTAAATATCAACAGTCATTCATAGGGTGGTGGGTGTGTGGGTGACATTACATTGCGTGGACTGTAAATATCAACAGTCATTTATGGGGTGGTGGGTGTGTGGGTGTCATTACAGTGCTTGGACTGTAAATATCAACAGTCATTTATGGAGTGGTGAGTGTGTGGGTGTCATTACAGTGCTTGGACTCTAAATATAAACAAGCATTCATGGGGTGGTGGCTGTGTGGGTGTCATTACAGTGCTTAGACTGTATATATTAACAGTCATTTATTGGGTGGTGGGTGTGTGGGTGTCATTACAGAGCTTAGACTGTAAATATCAACAGTCATTCATAGGGTGGTGGGTGTGTGAGTATCAATTCAGAGCTTGGACTGTAAATATCAACAGTCATTCAGGGTGTGGTTGGTGTGTAGGTGTCATTACAGTGCTTGGACTGTAAATATCAAAAGTCATTCTTGGGGTTATGGGTGTGTAGGTGTCATTACATTGCTTAGACTGTAAATATCAAAAAAACATTTATTGGGTGGTGGGTGTGTGGCTGTCATTACAGTGCTTGGACTGTAAATATCGACAGTCAATCATTGGGTGGTGGGTGTGTTGGTGTCATTATAGTGCTTGGACTGAAAATATCAACAGTCATTCATGGGGTGTTGGGTGTGTGTGTGTCATTACAGTGCTTGGACTGTAAATATCAACAGTCATTTATGGGGTGGTGGGTGTGTGGGTGTTATTACAGTGCATGGACTGTAAATATCAACAGTCATTTATAGAGTGGTGGGTGTGTGGCTGTCATTACAGTGCTTGGACTGTAAATATCAACAGTCAATTATGGGATGGTGGGTGTGTTGGTGTCATTACAATGCTTAGACTGTAATTATCAACCATCCTTCATGGGTTGGTGGGTGTGTGGGTGTCATTACAGTGCTTAGACTGTAAATATCAACAGTCATTTTTTGGGTGGTGGGTATGTGGGTGTCATTACAATGCTTGGACTGTAAATATCAATAGTCAATCATGGGATGGTCAGTGTGTGGGTGTCATTACAGTGCTTGGACTGTAAATATCAACAGTCATTTACGGGGTGGTGGGTGTGTGAGTGTCATTACAGTGCTTGGACTGTAAATATCAACAGTCAATCATGGGGTGGTGGGTGTGCGGGTGTCATTACAGTGTTTTGACTGTAAATATCAAAAGTCATTTATAGGTGATGGGTGCGTGGGTGTCATTACAGTGTTTTGATTGTAAATATCAACAGTCAATTATAGGTTGGTTTGTGTCATTAGAGTGCTTGGACTGTAAATATCAACAGTCATTCATAGGGTGGTGTGTGTGTGGGTGACATTACATTGCGTGGACTGTAAATATCAACAGTCATTTATGGGGTGGTGGGTGTGTGGGTGTCATTACAGTGCTTGGACTGTAAATATCAACAGTCATTTATGGAGTGGTGAGTGTGTGGGTTTCATTACAGTGCTTGGACTCTAAATATAAACAAGCATTCATGGGGTGGTGGCTGTGTGGGTGTCATTACAGTGCTTAGACTGTATATATTAACAGTCATTTATTGGGTGGTGGGTGTGTGGGTGTCATTACAGAGCTTAGACTGTAAATATCAACAGTCATTCATAGGGTGGTGGGTGTGTGAGTATCAATTCAGAGCTTGGACTGTAAATATCAACAGTCATTCAGGGTGTGGTTGGTGTGTAGGTGTCATTACAGTGCTTGGACTGTAAATATCAAAAGTCATTCTTGGGGTTATGGGTGTGTAGATGTCATTACATTGCTTAGACTGTAAATATCAACAAACATTTATTGGGTGGTGAGTGTGTGGCTGTCATTACAGTGCTTGGACTGTAAATATCGACAGTCAATCATTGGGTGGTGGGTGTGTTGGTGTCATTACAGTGCTTGGACTGTAAATATCGACAGTCAATCATTGGGTGGTGGGTGTGTTGGTGTCATTATAGTGCTTGGACTGAAAATATCAACAGTCATTCATGGGGTGTTGGGTGTGTGGGTGTCATTACAGTGCTTGGGCTGTAAATATCAACAGTCATTTATGGGGTGGTGGGTGTGTGGGTGTTATTACAGTGCATGGACTGTAAATATCAACAGTCATTTATAGAGTGGTGGGTGTGTGGCTGTCATTACAGTGCTTGAACTGTAAATATCTACAGTCAATTATGGGATGGTGGGTGTGTTGGTGTCATTACAATGCTTAGACTGTAATTATCAACCATCCTTCATGGGTTGGTGGGTGTGTGGGTGTCATTACAGTGCTTAGACTGTAAATATCAACAGCCATTTTTTGGGTCGGGGGTGTGTGGGTGTCATTACAGTGCTTGGACTGTAAATATCAATAGTCAATCATGGGATGGTCAGTGTGTGGGTGTCATTACAGTGCTTGGACTGTAAATATCAACAGTCATTCATGAGGTGGTGAGTGTGTGGGTGTCATTACAGTGTTTTAACTATAAATATCAACATTCATTTATTGGGTGGTGGGTGTCATTAGAGTGCTTGGACTGTAAATATCAACAGTCATACATGGGGTGGTGCATGTGTGGGTATCATGACAGTGCTTAGACTGTAAATATCAACAGTCATTCATGGGGTGGTGAGTGTGTGGGTGTCATTACATTTCCTGGACTGTAAATATAAACCATCATACATTAGGTGGTGGGTGTGTGGGTGTCATTACAGTGCTTGGACTGTAAATATCAAGAGTCATTAATGCTGTGGTGGGTGTGTGGATGTCATTAGAGTGCTTGGACTGTAAATATCAACAGTCATTCATAAGGTGGTGGGTGTGGGGGTGTCATTACAGTGTTTTGACTGTAAATATCAACAGTCATTCATTGAGTGGTGGGGGTTAGGGTGTCATTACAGTGCTTGGACTGTAAATATCAATAGTCCATTTATGGGGTGGTGGGTGTGTGGGTGTCATTATAATGCTTGAAATGTAAATATCAACAGTCATTCATGGGGTGGTGGGTGTGTGGTTGTCATTACAGTGCATGGACTATAAATATTAAGTCATTCATTGTGTGGTGGGTGTGTGTGTGTGTCATTAGTGCTTGGACTGTAAATATCAACAGTCATTTATGGAGTGGTGGGTGTGTGGGTGTCATTACAGTGCTTGGACTCTAAATATAAACCAGCATTCATGTGGTGGTGGGTGTGTGGGTGTCATTACAGTGCTTAGACTGCATATATTAACAGTCATTTATTGGGTGGTGGGTGTGTGGGTGTCATTACAGAGCTTGGACTGTAAATATCAACAGTCATTCATAGGGTGGTGGGTGTGTGAGTATCATTTCAGAGCTTGGACTGTAAATATCAACAGTCATTCAGGGTGTGGTTGGTGTGTAGGTGTCATTACAGTGCTTGGACTGTAAATATCAAAAGTCATTCTTGGGGTTATGGGTGTGTGAGTGTCATTACATTGCTTAGACTGTAAATATCAACAAACATTTATTGGGTGGTGGGTGTGTGGCTGTCATTACATTGCTTGGACTGTAAATATCAAGTCATTCATGGGGTGGTGGGTATGTGGATGTCATTATAGTGCTTGAACTGTAAATATCAACAGTCATTCATGGGGTGGTGGGTGTGTGGGTGTCATTACAGTGCTTGGACTATAAATATCAATTCATTCATGGTGTGGTGAGTGTCTGTGTGTCATTAGTGCTTGGACTGTGAATATTAACAGTCATTCATGGAATGGTGGGTGGCATTACAGTGATTAGACTCTAATATCAACAGTCATTCATGGGGTGATGGGTGTGTGGGTGTCATTACAGTGCTTGGACTGTAAATATAAACAGTTATTCATGGGGATGTGGGTGTTTGGGTGTCTATGCAGTGCTTGTACTGTAAATATCAACAGTCAATCATGGAGTGGTGGGTGTGTGGGTGTCATTAGAGTGCTTGGACTGTAAATATTAACAGTCATTTATGGGGTGGTGGGTGTGTGGGTGTCATTACAGTGTTTTGACTGTAAATATCAACAGTCATTGATAGGGTGTTGGGTGTCATTACAGTGCTTGGACTGTAAATATCAACAGTTATTCAAGGGGTGGTAAGTGTGTGGGTGTCATGACACTGCTTGGACTGTTAATATCAACAGTCATTCATGGGGTGGTGAGTGTGTGGGTGTTATTACAGTTCTTGGACTGTATATATCAACCATTATTCATTGGTTGGTGGGTGTGTGGGTGTCATTACAGTGCTCGGACTGAAAATATTAATTGTCATTTATAGGGTGGTGGTTGTGTAGGTGTTATTACAGTGGTTGGACTGTAAATATCAACAGTCATTCATAAAGTGCTGGGTGTGTGAGTGTCATTACAGATCTTGGACTGCAAATATCAACAGTCATTAATGGAGTGGTGGGTGTGTGGGAGTCATTACAGTGCTTGGACTGTAAATATCAACAGTCATTCATGGGGTTAGGGTTTGCGGGTGTCATTACAGTGCTTAGACTGTAAATATCAACAGTCATTAATTGGGTGGTGGGTGTGTGGGTGTCATTACAGTGTTTGGACTGTAAATATCAACAGTCATTCAAGGGGTGGTGAATGTGTGGGTGTCATTACATTGCTTGGACTGTAAATATCAAGTCATTCATGGGGTGGTGGGTATGTGGATGTCATTATAGTGCTTGAACTGTAAATATCAACAGTCATTCATGGGGTGGTGGGTGTGTGGGTGTCATTACAGTGCTTGGACTATAAATATCAATTCATTCATGGTGTGGTGAGTGTCTGTGTGTCATTAGTGCTTGGACTGTGAATATTAACAGTCATTCATGGAATGGTGGGTGGCATTACAGTGATTAGACTCTAATATCAACAGTCATTCATGGGGTGATGGGTGTGTGGGTGTCATTACAGTGCTTGGACTGTAAATATAAACAGTTATTCATGGGGATGTGGGTGTTTGGGTGTCTATGCAGTGCTTGTACTGTAAATATCAACAGTCAATCATGGAGTGGTGGGTGTGTGGGTGTCATTAGAGTGCTTGGACTGTAAATATTAACAGTCATTTATGGGGTGGTGGGTGTGTGGGTGTCATTACAGTGTTTTGACTGTAAATATCAACAGTCATTGATAGGGTGTTGGGTGTCATTACAGTGCTTGGACTGTAAATATCAACAGTTATTCAAGGGGTGGTAAGTGTGTGGGTGTCATGACACTGCTTGGACTGTTAATATCAACAGTCATTCATGGGGTGGTGAGTGTGTGGGTGTTATTACAGTTCTTGGACTGTATATATCAACCATTATTCATTGGTTGGTGGGTGTGTGGGTGTCATTACAGTGCTCGGACTGAAAATATTAATTGTCATTTATAGGGTGGTGGTTGTGTAGGTGTTATTACAGTGGTTGGACTGTAAATATCAACAGTCATTCATAAAGTGCTGGGTGTGTGAGTGTCATTACAGATCTTGGACTGCAAATATCAACAGTCATTAATGGAGTGGTGGGTGTGTGGGAGTCATTACAGTGCTTGGACTGTAAATATCAACAGTCATTCATGGGGTTAGGGTTTGCGGGTGTCATTACAGTGCTTAGACTGTAAATATCAACAGTCATTAATTGGGTGGTGGGTGTGTGGGTGTCATTACAGTGTTTGGACTGTAAATATCAACAGTCAATCATGGGGTGGACGGTGTGTGGGTGTCATTACAGTGCTTGGACTGTAAATATCAACCTTCATTCATGAGGTGGTGCGTGTATTGGTATAATGACAGTGCTTGGACTGTAAATATCAACAGTCATTCATGGGGTGGTAAGTGTGTGGGTGTCATTACAGTTCTTGGACTATAAATATCAACCCTTATTCATTAGGTGGTGGGTTTGTGGGTGTCATTACAGTGCTCAGACTGTAAATGTTAAGAGTCATTCATGGGGTGGTGGGTGTGTGGATGTCTCTACAGTGCTTAGACTGTAAACATCAACAGTCATTTATGGGGTGGTGTGTGTGTGAGTGTGATTACAGTGCTTGGACTATAAATATTAACCGTCATTTATGTGATTGTGGGTGTTTGGGTGTCATTACAGTGCATTGACTGTAAATATCGTCAGTCATTTATGGGGTTGTGGGTGTGTAGGTGTCATTACAGTGCTTGGAGTGTAAATATCAAAATTAATTCTTGAGGTGGTGGGCCTGTGGGTATCATTACAGTGCTTAGACTGAAAATATCAACAGTCATTTATATGGTGGTGGGTGTGTGGCTGTCATTATAGTGCATGGACTGTAAATATCAACAGTCATTCATAGAGTGGTGGGTGTGTGGCTGTCATTACAGAGCTTGGACTGTAAATATCAAGAGTCAATCATGGGGTGGTGTGTGTGTGGGTGTCATTACAGTGCTTAGAATGTAATTATCAACAGTCCTTCATGGGTTTGTGGGTGTGTGGGTGTCATTACAGTGCTTAGACTGTAAATATCAACAGTCATTTTTTGGGTGGTGGGTGTGTGGGTGTCATTACAATGCTTGGACTGTAAATATCAATAGTCAATCATGGGATGGTCAGTGTGTGGGTGTCATTACAGTGCTTGGACTGTAAATATCAACAGTCATTTACGGGGTGGTGGGTGTTTGAGTGTCATTACAGTGCTTGGACTGTAAATATCAACAGTCAATCATGGGGTGGTGGGTGTGCGGGTGTCATTACAGTGTTTTGACTGTAAATATCAAAAGTCATTTATAGGTGATGGGTGCGTGGGTGTCATTACAGTGTTTTGATTGTAAATATCAACAGTCAATTATAGGTTGGTTTGTGTCATTAGAGTGCTTGGACTGTAAATATCAACAGTCATTCATAGGGTGGTGGGTGTGTGGGTGACATTACATTGCGTGGACTGTAAATATCAACAGTCATTTATGGGGTGGTGGGTGTGTGGGTGTCATTACAGTGCTTGGACTGTAAATATCAACAGTCATTTATGGAGTGGTGGGTGTGTGGGTGTCATTACAGTGCTTGGACTCTAAATATAAACAAGCATTCATGGGGTGGTGGCTGTGTGGGTGTCATTACAGAGCTTAGACTGTAAATATCAACAGTCATTCATAGGGTGGTGGGTGTGTGAGTATCAATTCAGAGCTTGGACTGTAAATATCAACAGTCATTCAGGGTGTGGTTGGTGTGTAGGTGTCATTACAGTGCTTGGACTGTAAATATCAAAAGTCATTCTTGGGGTTATGGGTGTGTAGGTGTCATTACATTGCTTAGACTGTAAATATCAACAAACATTTATTGGGTGGTGGGTGTGTGGCTGTCATTACAGTGCTTGGACTGTAAATATCGACAGTCAATCATTGGGTGGTGGGTGTGTTGGTGTCATTATAGTGCTTGGACTGAAAATATCAACAGTCATTCATGGGGTGTTGGGTGTGTGGGTGTCATTACAGTGCTTGGACTGTAAATATCAACAGTCATTTATGGGGTGGTGGGTGTGTGGGTGTTATTACAGTGCATGGACTGTAAATATCAACAGTCATTTATAGAGTGGTGGGTGTGTGGCTGTCATTACAGTGCTTGGACTGTAAATATCAACAGTCAATTATGGGATGGTGGGTGTGTTGGTGTCATTACAATGCTTAGACTGTAATTATCAACCATCCTTCATGGGTTGGTGGGTGTGTGGGTGTCATTACAGTGCTTAGACTGTAAATATCAACAGTCATTTTTTGGGTCGGGGGTGTGTGGGTGTCATTACAGTGCTTGGACTGTAAATATCAATAGTCAATCATGGGATGGTCAGTGTGTGGGTGTCATTACAGTGCTTGGACTGTAAATATCAACAGTCATTCATGAGGTGGTGAGTGTGTGGGTGTCATTACAGTGTTTTAACTATAAATATCAACATTCATTTATTGGGTGGTGGGTGTCATTAGAGTGCTTGGACTGTAAATATCAACAGTCATACATGGGGTGGTGCATGTGTGGGTGTCATGACAGTGCTTGGACTGTAAATATCAACAGTCATTCATGGGGTGGTGAGTGTGTGGGTGTCATTACATTTCCTGGACTGTAAATATAAACCATCATACATTAGGTGGTGGGTGTGTGGGTGTCATTACAGTGCTTGGACTGTAAATATCAAGAGTCATTAATGGTGTGGTGGGTGTGTGGATGTCATTAGAGTGCTTGGACTGTAAATATCAACAGTCATTCATAAGGTGGTGGGTGTGGGGGTGTCATTACAGTGTTTTGACTGTAAATATCAACAGTCATTCATTGAGTGGTGGGGGTTAGGGTGTCATTACAGTGCTTGGACTGTAAATATCAATAGTCATTTATGGGGTGGTGGGTGTGTGGGTTTCATTATAATGCTTGAAATGTAAATATCAACAGTCATTCATGGGGTGGTGGGTGTGTGGTTGTCATTACAGTGCATGGACTATAAATATTAAGTTATTCATTGTGTGGTGGGTGTGTGTGTGTGTCATTAGTGCTTGGACTGTAAATATCAACAGTCATTTATGGAGTGGTGGGTGTGTGGGTGTCATTACAGTGCTTGGACTCTAAATATAAACCAGCATTCATGGGGTGGTGGGTGTGTGGGTGTCATTACAGTGCTTAGACTGTATATATTAACAGTCATTTATTGGGTGG
The DNA here is from genome assembly GCA_033782935.1 of Petrolisthes cinctipes. Lineage (NCBI taxonomy): Eukaryota > Metazoa > Arthropoda > Malacostraca > Decapoda > Porcellanidae > Petrolisthes > Petrolisthes cinctipes. The sequence goes on from JAWQEG010000618.1 coordinate 795,648, forward strand.
TGGGTGTGTGGGTGTCATTACAGAGCTTGGACTGTAAATATCAACAGTCATTCATAGGGTGGTGGGTGTGTGAGTATCAATTCAGAGCTTGGACTGTAAATATCAACAGTCATTCAGGGTGTGGTTGGTGTGTAGGTGTCATTACAGTGCTTGGACTGTAAATATCAAAAGTCATTCGTGGGGTTATGGGTGTGTGAGTGTCATTACATTGCTTAGACTGTAAATATCAACAAACATTTAATGGGTGGTGGGTGTGTGGCTGTCATTACAGTGCTTGGACTGTAAATATCGACAGTCAATCATTGGGTGGTGGGTGTGTTGGTGTCATTATAGTGCTTGGACTGAAAATATCAACAGTCATTCATGGGGTGTTGGGTGTGTGGGTGTCATTACAGTGCTTGGACTGTAAATATTAACTGTGATTTATGGGGTGGTGGGTATGTAGGTGTCATTACAGTGTTTGGACTGTAAATATCAAAAGTCATTCTTGGGGTGGTGTGTGTGTGGGTGTTATTACAATGCTTAGACTGTAAATATCAACAGTCATTTATGGGGTGGTGGGTGTGTGGGTGTCATTACAGAGCTTAGACTGTAAATATCAACAGTCATTTATGGGGTGGTGGGTGTCATTAGAGTGCTTGAACTGTAAATATCAACAATTTTTCATGGGGTGGTGGTAGTGTGGGTGTCATGACAGTGCTTGGACTGTAAATATCAACAGTCATTCATGGGTTGGTGAGTGTGTGGGGGTTATTACAGTTCTTGGACTGTAAATATCAACCATCATTCATTGGGTGGTGGGTTTGTGGGTGTCATTACAGTGCTTAAAATGTAAATATTAACAGTCATTCATGGAGTGGTGGGTGTGTGGCTGTCATTACAGTGCTTGGATTGTAAATATCAACAGTCAATCATGGGGTGGTGGGTGTGCGGGTGTCATTACAGTGTTTTGACTGTAAATATCAAAAGTCATTCATAGGTGGTGGGTGTGTGGGTGTCATTACAGTGTTTTGATTGTAAATATCAACAGTCAATTATAGGTTGGTTGGTGTCATTAGAGTGCTTGGACTGTAAATATCAACAGTCATTTATGGGGTGGTTGGTGTGTTGGTGACATTACATTGAGTGGACTGTAAATATCAACCATAATTCATGGGGTGATGGGTGTGCGGGTGTCTTTACAGTGCTTTGACTGTAAATATCAACAGTCATTCATAGGGTGATGGGTGTGAGGGTGTCATTACAGTGCTTAGACTGTAATTATCAACAGTCATTCATGTGGTGGTGGGTGTGTGGGTGTCATTATAGTGCTTGGACTGTAAATATAAACAGTCACTCATGGGGTGGTGGGTGTCTGTGTGTCATTAGTGCTTGGACTGTAAATATTAACAGGAATTTATTGGGTGGTGGGTGTGTGAGTGTCAATACAGAGCTTTGACTATAAATATCAACAGTCATTCATGGGGTTGTGGGTTTTTGGGTGTCTATGCAGTGCTTGGAGTGTAAATATCAACAGTCAATCATGGGCTGGTGGGTGTGTGGTTGTCATTACAGTGCTTGGACTCGAAATATCAACAGTCATTCATGGGGTGGTGGGTGTGTGGGTGTCATTACAGTGCTTAGACTGTAAATATTAACAGTCATTTATTAGGTGGTGGGTGTGTGGGTGTCATTACAGAGCTTGGACTGAAAATATCAACGGTCATTCATAGGGTGGTGGGTGTGTGAGTATCATTACAGAGCTTGGACTGTTAATATCAACAGTCATTCAGGGGGTGGTTGGTGTGTAGGTGTTATTACAGTGCTTGGACTGTAAATATCAAAAGTCATTCTTGGCGTTGTGGGTGTGTGGGTGTCATTACATTGCTTAGACTGTAAATATCAACAAACATTTATTGGGTGGTGGGTGTGTGGCTGTCATTACAGTGCTTGAACTGTAAACATCAACAGTCAATCATGGGGTGGTGGGTTTGTTGGTGTCATTACAGTGCTTAGACTGTAAATATCAACAGTCATTTATGGGGGGGTGGGTGTGTGGGTGTCATTATAGTGCTTAGACTGTAAATATCAACAGTCCTTTATGGGGTGGTGGGTGTGTGGCTGTCATTACAGTGCTTGGACTGTAAATATCAACAGTCAATCATGGGGTGGTGGGTTTGCGGGTGTCATTACAGTGTTTTGACTGTAAATATCAAAAGTCATTTATAGGTGGTGGGTGTGTGGGTGTCATTACAGTGTTTTGATTGTAAATATCAACAGTCAATTATAGGTTGGTTGGTGTCATTAGAGTGCTTAGACTGTAAATATCAACAGTCATTCATGGGGTGGTGTGTGTGTGGGTGACATTACATTGCGTGGACTGTAAATATCAACCATAATTCATTGGGTGGTGTGTGTGCGGGTGTCATTACAGTGCTTTGACTCTAAATATCAACAGTCATTCATAGGGTGATGGGTGTGAGGGTGTCATTACAGTGCTTAGACTGAAATTATCAACAGTCATTTATGTGGTGGTGGGTGTGTGGGTGTCATTATAGTGCTTGGACTGTAAATATCAACAGTCACTCATGGGGTGGTGGGTGTCTGTGTGTCATTAGTGCTTGGACTGTAAATATCAACAGTCATTCAAGGGGTGGAGGGTGGCATTACAGTGCTTGGACTCTAAATATCAACAGTCATTTATAGAGTGGTGGGTGTGTGAGTGTCATTAAATATCAACAGTCATTCATGGGGTTGTGGGTTTTTGGGTGTCTATGCAGTACTTGGAGTGTAAATATCAACAGTCAATCATGGGGTGGTGGGTTTGTGGTTGTCATTACAGTGCTTGGACTGTAAATATTGACAGTCATTTACGGGGTGGTGGGTGTGTGGGTGTCATTACAATGTTTTGATTGTAAATATCAACAGTCATTCATAGGGTGGTGGGTGTTATTAGAGTGCTTGTACTGTAAATATCTACAGTCATTCATGGGGTGGTGGGTGTGTGGGTGTCATTATAGTGCTTGAACTGTAAATATCAACAGTCACTCATGGGGTGGTGGGTGTGTTAGTGTCATTACAGTGCTTGGACTGTAAATATCAACCGTCATTTATGGGTTGGTGTTTGTGTGGGTGTCATTACAGTTCCTGGACTGTAAAAATTAACAGTCATTCATAGGGTGGTGGGTGTGTGAGTGTCATTACAGAGCTTGGACTGTAAATATCAACAGTCATTCATGGGGTGGTGGGTGTGTGGGTGTCATTACCGTGCTTAGACTGTAAATATCAACAGTCAGTTATTGGTTTGTGGGTGTGTGGGTGTCATTACAGTGCTTGGACTGTAAATATTAACAGTCAATCATGGGGTGGTCGGTGTGTGGGTGTCATTACAGTGCTGGGACTGTAATTATCAACAGTCATTCATGGGGTGGTGTGTGTGTTGGTGTCATTACAGTGTTTTAACTATAAATATCAACATTCATTTATTGGGTGTTGGGTGTCATTACAGTGCTTTGACTATAAATATCAACAGTCATTCATGGGGTGGTGCATGTGTGGGTGTAATGACAGTTCTTGGACTGTAAATATCAACAGTCATTAATGGGGTGGTGAGTGTGTGGGTGTCATTACAGTTCTTGAACTGTAAATATCAACCATCATTAATGTGTGGGTGTCATTACAGAGCTCAGACTGTAAATATTAACAGTTATTCATGGGGTGGTGGGTGTGTTGGTGTCATTACAGTGCGTGGACTATAAATATGAATCATCATTTATGGGGTGGTGGGTGTGTGGGTGTCATTACAGTGCTTTGACTGTAAATATCAACAGTCATTCATAGTGTGATGGGTGTGAGGGTGTCATTACAGTGCTTAGACTGTAATTATCAACAGTCATTCATGTGGTGGTGGGTGTGTGGGTGTCATTATAGTGCTTGGACTGTAAATATCAACAGTCACTCATGGGGTGGTGGGTGTCTGTGTGTCATTAGTGCTTGGACTGTAAATATCAAGAGTCATTCAAGGGGTGGTGGGTGGCATTACAGTGCTTGGACTCTAAATATCAACAGTCATTCATAGAGTGGTGGGTGTGTGAGTGTCATTACATCGTTTTGAATATAAATATCAACAGTCATTCATTGGGTTGTGGGTTTTTGGGTGTCTATGCAGTGCTTGGAGTGTAAATATCAACAGTCAATCATGGGGTGGTGGGTGTGTGGTTGTCATTACAGTGCTTGGACTGTAAATATCGACAGTCATTTACGGGGTGGTGGGTGTGTGGGTGTCATTACAATGTTTTGATTGTAAATATCAACAGTCATTCATAGGCTGGTGGGTGTTATTAGAGTGCTTGAACTGTAAATATAAACAGTCATTCATGGGGTGGTGGGTGTGTGGGTGTCATTATAGTGCTTGGACTGTAAATATCAACAGTCACTCATGGGTTGGTGGGTGTGTGTGTCATTAGTGCTTGGACTGTAAATATAAACAGTCATTCATGGGGTGGTGGGTGTGTGGGTGTCATTACAGTGGTTGGACTGTAATTATCAACAGTCCTTTATGGATTGGTGGGTGTGTGGGTGTCATTACAGTGCTTAGACTGTAAATATCAACAGTCATTTATTGGGTGGTGGGTGTGTGGGTGTCATTACAGTGCTTGGACAGTAAATAACAATAGTCAATCATGGGAAGGTCGGTGTGTGGGTGTCATTATAGTGCTTGGACTGTAAATATCAACAGTCATTCATGAGGTTGTGGGTGGGCGGGTGTCATTACAGTGTTTTAATTATAAATATCAACATTCATTTATTGGGTGGTGGGTGTCATTACAGTGCTTGGAGTGTAAATATCAACAGTCATTCGTGGGGTGGTGCATTTGTGGGTGTCACGACAGTGATTGGACTGTAAATATCAACAGTCATTAATGGGGTGGTGAGTGTGTGAGTGTCATTACAGTTCCTGGACTGCTAATATAAACCATCATACATTAGGTGGTGGGTGTGTGGGTGTCTTTACACTGCTCAGACTGTAAATATTAACAGTCATTTATGGGGTGGTGAGTGTGTGGATGTCATTACAGTGCTTGGACTGAAAATATCCAGAGTCATTCTTAAGGTGGTGGGTGTGTGGGTGTCATTACAGTGATTGGCCTATAAATATTAACCGTCATTTATGGGGTGGTGGGTGTGTGGGTGTCATTACTGTGCTTGGACTGTAAATATCAACAGTCATTCATAGGGTGGTGGGTGTGTGAGTGTAATTACAGAGCTTGGACTGTATATATCAACAGACATTCATGGGGTGGTGGGTGTGTAGGTGTCATTACAGTACTTGGACTGTAAATATCAAAAGTCATTCTTGGGGTGGTCGGTGTGTGGGTGTCATTACAGTGCTTAGACTGTAAATATCAACAGTCATTTATGGGGTGGAGGGTGTGTGGCTGTCATTACAGTGCTTGGACTGTAAATATCAACAGTCATTTATGGGGTGGAGGGTGTGTGGCTGTCATTACAGTGCTTGGACTGTAAATATCAACAGTCAATCATGGGGTGGTGGGTGTGTGGGTGTCATTACAGTGCTTTGACTGTAAATATTAACAGTCATTCTTTGGGTTGTTGTGTGTGGGTGTCATTACAGTGTTTTGATTGTAAATATCAACAGCCATTTAAAAGGTGGTGGGTGTCATTAGAGTGCTTGAACTGTAAATATCAACAGTCATTCATAAGGTGGTAGGTGTGGGGGTGTCATTACAGTGCTTTGACTGTAAATATCAACAGTCATTCATGGGGTGGTTGGGGTGAAGGTGTCATTACAGTGCTTGGACTGTAAATATCAACAGTCATTCATGGGGTGGTGGGTGTGTAGGTTTTATTATAGTGTTTGAACTGTAAATATCAACAGTCATTCATGGGGTGGTGGGTGTGTGGGTGTCATTACAGTGCTTGGACTATAAATATTAAGTCATTCATGGTGTGGTGGGTGTGTGTGTGTCATTAGTGCTTGGACTGTAATTATCAACTGTCAATCATGGGGTGGTTGGTGTCATTACAGTGCTTGGACTGTAAATATCAACAGTTAATCATGGGGTGTTGGGTGTCATTAGAGTGCTTGGACTGTAAATATCAACTGTCATTCATGGGGTTTTGGTGTTTGGGTGTCTATGCAGTGCTTGGACTGTAAATATCAACAGTCATTCATGGGGTGGTGGGTGTGTGGGTGTCATTACAGTGCTTGGACTGTAAATATCAACCGTCATTTATGGGGTGGTGTTTGTGTGGGTGTCATTACAGTTCCTGGACTGTAAAAATTAACAGTCATTCATAGGGTGGTGGGTGTGTGAGTGTCATTACAGAGCTTGGACTGTAAATATCAACAGTCATTCATGGGGTGGTGGGTGTGTGGGTGTCATTACAGTGCTTAGACTGTAAATATCAACAGTCAGTTATTGGGTTGTGGGTGTGTGGGTGTCATTACAGTGCTTGGACTGTAAACATTAACAATCAATCATGGGGTGGTCGGTGTGTGGGTGTCATTACAGTGCTGGGACTGTAATTATCAACAGTCATTCATGAGGTGGTGGGTGTGTGGGTGTCATTACAGTGTTTTAACTATAAATATCAACATTCATTTATTGGGTGTTGGGTGTCATTACAGTGCTTTGACTATAATTATCAACAGTCATTCATGGGGTGGTGCATGTGTGGGTGTAATGACAGTTCTTCGACTGTAAATATCAACAGTCATTAATGGGGTGGTGAGTGTGTAGGTGTCATTACAGTTCTTGAACTGTAAATATCAACCATCATTAATGTGTGGGTGTCATTACAGAGCTCAGACTGTAAATATTAACAGTTATTCCTGGGGTGGTGGGTGTGTTGGTGCCATTACAGTGCTTGGACTGTAAATATCAACTGTCATTCATAGGGTTTGGGTGTTTGGGTGTCTATGCAGTGCTTGGACTGTAAATATCAACAGTCATTCATGGGGTGGTGGGTGTGTGGTTGTCATTACAGTGCTTGGACTGTAAATATCAACCGTCATTTATGGGGTGGTGTTTGTGTGTGTGTCATTACAGTTCCTGGACTGTAAAAATTAACAGTCATTCATAGGGTGGTAGGTGTGTGAGTGTCATTACAGAGCTTGGACTGTAAATATAAACAGTCATTCATGGGGTGGTGGGTGTGTGGGTGTCATTACAGTGCTTAGACTGTAAATATCAACAGTCAGTTATTGGGTTGTGGGTGTGTGGGTGTCATTACAGTGTTTTAACTATAAATATCAACATTCATTTATTGGGTGTTGGGTGTCATTACAGTGCTTTGACTATAATTATCAACAGTCATTCATGGGGTGGTGCATGTGTGGGTGTAATGACAGTTCTTTGACTGTAAATATCAACAGTCATTCATGGGGTGGTATGTGTGTAGGTGTCATTACAGTGCTTGGACTGTAATTATCAAAAGTCATTTTTGGGGTGGTCGGTGTGTGGGTGTCATTACAGTGCTTAGACTGTAAATATTAACAGTCATTTATGGGGTGGTGGGTGTGTGGCTGTCATTACAGTGCTTGGAATGTAAATATCAAAAGTCAATCATGGGGTGGTGGGTGTGTGGGTGTCATTACAATGCTTTGACTGTAAATATCAACAGACATTCATGGGGTGGTGGGAGTGTGGGTGTCATTACAGTGTTTTGTTTGTAAATATCAACAGTCATTTATAAGCTTGTGGGTGTCATTAGAGTGATTGGACTGTAAATATTAACAGTCATTCATAAGGTTGTGGGTGTGGGTGTATCATTACAGTGTTTTGACTGTAAATATCAACAATCATTCATGGGGTGGTGGGGGTGAGGGTGTCATTACAGTGCTTGGACTGTAAATATCAACAGTCATTCATGGGGTGGTGGGTGTGTGGGTGTCATTATAATGCTTGAAATGTAAATATCAACAGTCATTCATGGGGTGGTGGGTGTGTGGTTGTCATTACAGTGCATGGATTATAAATATTAAGTCATTCATGGTGTGGTAGGTGTGTGTGTATGTCATTAGTGCTTGGACTGTAAATATCAACAGTCATTCATGTGGTGGTTGGTATCATTACAGTGCTTGGACTGTAAATATCAACAGTTAATCATGGGGTGTTGGTAGTCATTAGAGTGTTTGGACTCTAAATATCAACAGTCAATCATGGGGTGGTGGGTGTGTGGGTGTCATTACAGTGTTTTGATTGTAAATATCAACAGTCATTCATAGGGTGGTGTGTGTCATTAGAGTGCTTGGACTGTAAATATCAACAGTCATTCATGGGGTGGTGGGTGTGTGGGTGTCATTACAGTGCTTAGACTGTAAATATCAATAGTCATTCATAGGGTGGTGGGTGTGAGGGTGTCATTACAGTGCTTAGACTGTATATATCAACAATCATTCATGGGGTCGTGGGTGTGTGGGTGTCATTATAGTGTTTGGACTGTAAATATCAACAGTCATTCATGGGGTGGTGAATGTGTGGGTGTCATTACATTGCTTGGACTGTAAATATCAAGTCATTCATGGGATGGTGGGTGTCTGTGTGTCATTAGTGCTTGGACTGTGAATATTAACAGTCATTTATGGGGTGGTGGGTGGCATTACACTGCTTAGACTCTAATATCAACAGTCATTCATGGGGTGATGGGTGTGTGGGTGTCATTACAGTGCTTGGACTGTAAATATAAATAGTTATTCATGGGGATGTGGGTGTTTGGGTGTCTATGCAGTGCTTGGACTGTAAATATTAATAGTCATTCATATGGTGGTGGGTGTGTGAGTGTCATTACAGTGTTTTGACTGTAAATATCAACAGTCATTCATAGGGTGTTGGGTGTCATTACAGTGCTTTTACTGTAAATATCAACAGTTATTCAAGGGGTGGTCGGTGTGTGGGTGTCATGACAATGCTTGGACTGTAAATATTAACAGTCATTCATGGGGTGGTGAGTGTGTGTGTGTTATTACAGTTCTTGGACTGTATATATCAACCATTATTCATTGGTTGGTGGGTGTGTGGGTGTCATTACAGTGCTGGGACTGTAAATATCAACAGTCATTCATAGGGTGGTGGGTGTTTGAGTGTAATTACAGAGCTTGGACTGTAAATATCAACAGTCATTTATAGGGTGGTGGGTGTTTGAGTGTCATTACAGAGCTTGGACTGTAAATATCAACAGTCATTTATAGGGTGGTGGGTTTGTGGGTGTCATTACAGTGCTTTGACTGTAAATATTAACCATAATGCATGGGGTGGTTAGTGTGGGTCGTCATTACAGTGCTTTCAGTGTAAAAATCAACAGTCATTCATGGGGTGGTGTGGGTGAGGGTGTCATTACAGTTCTTGGACTTTAAATATCAACCATCATTCATTAGGTGGTGGGTTTGTGGGAGTCATTACAGTGCTTAGACTGTAAATATTAACAGTCATTCATGAGATGGGGGTGTGTTGATGTCATTACATTGCTTAGACTGTAAATATCAACAGTCATTCATGGGGTGGTGTGTGTGTTGGTGTCATTACAGTGTTTTAACTATAAATATCAACATTCATTTATTGGGTGTTGGGTGTCATTACAGTGCTTTGACTATAAATATCAACAGTCATTCAAGGGGTGGTGCATGTGTGGGTGTAATGACAGTTCTTGGACTGTAAATATCAACAGTCATTAATGAGGTGGTGAGTGTGTGGGTGTCATTACAGTTCTTGAACTGTAAATATCAACCATCATTAATGTGTGGGTGTCATTACAGAGCTCAGACTGTAAATATTAACAGTTATTCCTGGGGTGGTGGGTGTGTTGGTGTCATTACAGTGCATGGACTATAAATATGAACCATCATTTATGGGGTGGTCGGTGTGTGGGTGTCATTACAGTGCATGGACTGTAAATATCAACAGTCATTCATAGAGTGGTGGGTGTGTGGCTGTCATTACAGTGCTTGGACTGTAAATATCAACAGTCAATCATAGGGTGGTGGGTGTGTTGGTGTCATTACAGTGCTTAGACTGTAATTATCAACAGTCCTTCATGGGTTTGTGGGTGTGTGGGTGTCATTACAGTGCTTAGACTGTAAATATCAACAGTCATTTTTTGGGTGGTGGGTGTGTGGGTGTCATTACAGTGCTTGGACTGTAAATATCAATAGTCAATCATGGGATGGTCAGTGTGTCAGTGTGTCATTACAGTGCTTGGACTGTAAATATCAATAGTCATTTACGGGGTGGTGAGTGTGTGGGTGTCATTACAATGTTTTGATTGTAAATATCAACAGTCATTCATGGGGTGGTGGGTGTGTGGGCGTCATTATAGTGTTTGGACTGTAAATATCAACAGTCTCTCATGGGGTGGTGGGTGTGTTGGTGTCATTACAGTGCTTAGACTGAAAATATCAACAGTCATTCATGGGGTGTTGGGTGTGTGGGTGTCATTACAGTGCTTGGACTGTAAATATTAACAGTGATTTATGGGGTGGTGGGTGTGTAGGTGTCATTACAGTGTTTGGACTGTAAATATCAAAAGTCATTCATGAGGTGGTGAGTGTGTGGTTGTCATTACAATGCTTAGACTGTAAATATCAACAGTCATTCATGGGGTGGTGGGTGTGTGGGTGATATTACATTGCGTGGACTGTAAATATCAACAATAATTCATGGGGTGGTGAGTGTGCGGGTGTCATTACAGTGCTTTGACTGTAAATATCAACAGTCATTCATAGTGTGATGGGTGTGAGGGTGTCATTACAGTGCTTAGACTATAATTATCAACAGTCATTCATGTGGTGGTGGGTGTGTGGGTGTCATTATAGTGCTTGGACTGTAAATATCAACAGTCACTCATGGGGTGGTGGGTGTCTGTGTGTCATTAGTGCTTGGACTGTAAATATCAACAGTCATTCGAGGGGTGGTGGGTGGCATTACAGTGCTTGGACTCTAAATATCAACAGTCATTCATAGAGTTGTGGGTGTGTGAGTGTCATTACATCGTTTTGACTATAAATATCAACAGTCATTCATGGGGTTGTGGGTTTTTGGGTGTCTATGCAGTGCTTGAAGTGTAAATATCAACAGTCAATCATTGGGTGGTGGGTGTGTGGTTGTCATTACAGTGCTTGGACTGTAAATATCGACAGTTATTTACGGGATGGTGGGTGTGTGGGTGTCATTACAATGTTTTGATTGTAAATATCAACAGTCATTCAAAGGGTGGTGGGTGTTATTAGATTGCTTGAACTGTAAATATCAACAGTCATTCATGGGGTGGTGGGTGTGTAGGTGTCATTATAGTGCTTGGACTGTAAATATCAACAGTCACTCATGGGGTGGTGGGTGTGTGTGTCATTAGTGCTTGGACTGTAAATATCAAAAGTCATTCATGGGGTGGTGGGTGTGTGGGTGTCATTACAGTGGTTGGACTGTAATTATCAACAGTCCTTCATGGATTGGTGGGTGTGTGGGTGTCATTACAGTGCTTAGACTGTAAATATCAACAGTCATTTATTGGGTGGTGGGTGTGTGGGTGTCATTACAGTGCTTGGACAGTAAATATCAATAGTCAATCATGGGAAGGTCGGTGTGTGGGTGTCATTATAGTGCTTGGACTGTAAATATCAACAGTCATTCATGAGGTGGTGGGTGGGCGGGTGTCATTACGGTGTTTTAACTAAAAATATCAACATTCATTTATTGGGTGGTGGGTGTCATTAGAGTGCTTGGAGTGTAAATATCAACAGTCATTCATGGGGTGGTGCATGTGTGGGTGTCACAACAGTGATTGGACTGTAAATATCAACAGTCAGTTATTGGGTTGTGGGTGTGTGGGTGTCAATACAGTGATTAGACTGTAAATATTAACAGTCAATCATGGGGTGGTCGGTGTGTGGGTGTCATTACAGTGCTGGGACTGTAATTATCAACAGTCATTCATGAGATGGTGGGTGTGTGGGTGTCATTACAGTGTTTTAACTATAAATATCAACATTCATTTATTGGGTGTTGGGTGTCATTACAGTGCTTTGACTATAAATATCAACAGTCATTCATGGGGTGGTGCATGTGTGGGTGTAATGACAGTTCTTGGACTGTAAATATCAACAGTCATTAATGGGGTGGTGAGTGTGTGGGTGTCATTACAGTTCTTGAACTGTAAATATCAACCATCATTAATGTGTGGGTGTCATTACAGAGCTCAGACTGTAAATATTAACAGTTATTCCTGGGGTGGTGGGTGTGTTGGTGTCATTACAGTGCTTGGACTTTAAATATCAACCGTCATTCATGGGGTTTTGGTGTTTAGGTGTCTATGCAGTGCTTGGACTGTAAATATCAACAGTCATTCATGGGGTGGTGGGTGTGTGGGTGTCATTACAGTGCATGGACTATAAATATCAACAGTCAATCATGGGGTGGTGGGTGTGTGGGTGTCATTACAGTGCTTAGACTGTAATTATCAACAGTCCTTCATGGGTTTGTGGGTGTGTGGGTGTCATTACAGTGCTTAGACTGTAAATATCAACAGTCATTTTTTGGGTGGTGGGTGTGTGGGTGTCATTACAGTGCTTGGACTGTAAATATCAATAGTCAATCATGGGATGGTCAGTGTGTGGGTGTCATTACAGTGCTTGGACTGTAAATATCAACAGTCATTCATGAGGTGGTGGGTGTGTGGGTGTCATTACAGTGTTTTAACTATAAATATCAACATTCATTTATTGGGTGGTGGGTGTCATTAGAGTGCTTGGACTGTAAATATCAACAGTCATACATGGGGTGGTACATGTGTGGGTGTCATGACAGTGCTTGGACTGCAAATATCAACAGTCATTCATCGGGTGGTGAGTGTGTGGGTGTCATTACATTTCCTGGACTGTAAATATAAACCATCATACATTAGGTGGTGGGTGTGTGGGTGTCATTACAGTGCTTGGACTGTAAATATCAAGAGTCATTAATGGTGTGGTGGGTGTGTGGATGTCATTAGAGTGCTTGGACTGTAAATATCAACAGTCATTCATGGGGTGGTGGGTGTGTGGTTGTCATTACAGTGCATGGACTATAAATATTAAGTCATTCATTGTGTGGTGGGTGTGTGTGTGTGTCATTAGTGCTTGGACTGTAAATATCAACAGTCATTCATGGGGTGGTTGGTGTCATTACAGTTCTTGGACTGTAAATATCAACAGTCAATCATGGGGTGTTGGTAGTCATTAGAGTGTTTGGACTCTTAATATCAACAGTTATTCATGGGGTTTTAAGTGTTTGGGTGTCTATGCAGTGCTTGGACTGTAAATATCAACAGTCAATCATAGGGTTGTGGCTTTTTGGGTGTCATTACAGTGCTTGGACTATATATATCAACAGTGAGTCATGGGGTCGTGGGTGTGTGGGTGTCATTATAGTGTTTGGACTGTAAATATCAACAGTCATTCATGGGGTGGTAGGTGTGTGGGTGTCATTTCAGTGCATAGACTGTAAATATCAATAGTCATTCATGGGGTGGTGGGTGTGATGGTGTCATTACAGTGCTTAGACTGTATATATCAACAATCATTCATGGGGTTGTGGGTGTGTGGGTGTCATTATAGTGTTTGGACTGTAAATATCAACAGTCATTCATGGGGTGGTGAATGTGTGGGTGTCATTACATAGCTTGGACTGTAAATATCAAGTTATTCATGGGGTGGTGGGTATGTATTGTCATTATAGTGCTTGAACTGTAAATATCAACAGTCATTCATGGGGTGGTGGGTGTGTGGGTGTCATTACAGTGCTTGGACTATAAATATCAATTTATTCATGGTGTGGTGAGTGTCTGTGTGTCATTAGTGCTTGGACTGTGAATATTAACATTCATTCATGGGGTGGTGGGTGGCATTACAGTGCTTAGACTCTAATATTAACAGTCATTCATGGGGTGATGGGTGTGTGGGTGTCATTACAGTGCTTGGACTGTAAATATAAACAGTTATTCATGGGGATGTGGGTGTTTGGGTGTCTATGCAGTGCTTGTACTGTAAATATCAACAGTCAATCATGGAGTGGTGAGTGTGTGGGTGTCATTAGAGTGCTTGGACTGTAAATATTAACAGTCATTCATTGGGTGGTGAGTGTGTGGATATCATTAGAGTGCTTGGACTGTAAATATCAACAGTCATTCATAAGGTGGTGGGTGTGGGGGTGTCATTACAGTGTTTTGACTGTAAATATCAACAGTCATTCATTGAGTGGTGGGGGTTAGGGTGTCATTACTGTGCTTGGACTGTAAATATCAAGAGTCATTAATGGTGTGGTGGGTGTGTGGATGTCATTAGAGTGCTTGGACTGTAAATATCAACAGTCATTCATGGGGTGGTGGGTGTGTGGTTGTCATTACAGTGCATGGACTATAAATATTAAGTCATTCATTGTGTGGTGGGTGTGTGTGTGTGTCATTATTGCTTGGACTGTAAATATCAACAGTCATTCATGGGGTGGTTGGTGTCATTACAGTTCTTGGACTGTAAATATCAACAGTCAATCATGGGGTGTTGGTAGTCATTAGAGTGTTTGGACTCTTAATATCAACAGTCATTCATGGGGTTTTGGGTGTTTGGGTGTCTATGCAGTGCTTGGACTGTAAATATCAACAGTCAATCATAGGGTTGTGGCTTTCTGGGTGTCATTACAGTGCTTGGACTGTATATATCAACAGTGAGTCATGGGGTGGTGGGTGTGTGGGTGTCATTACAGTGTTTTGATTGTAAATATCAACAGTCATTTATAGGGTGGTGGGTGTCATAGAGTGCTTGGACTATAAATATCAACAGTCATTGATGGGGTGGTAGGTGTGTGGGTGTCATTACAGTGCATAGACTGTAAATATCAATAGTCATTCATGGGGTGGTGGGTGTGAGGGTGTCATTACAGTGCTTAGACTGTATATATAAACAATCATTCATGGGGTCGTGGGTGTGTGGGTGTCATTATAGTGTTTGGACTGTAAATATCAACAGTCATTCAAGGGGTGGTGAATGTGTGGGTGTCATTACATTGCTTGGACTGTAAATATCAAGTCATTCATGGGGTGGTGGGTATGTGGGTGTCATTATAGTGCTTGAACTGTAAATATCAACAGTCATTCATGGGGTGGTGGGTGTGTGGGTGTCATTACAGTGCTTGGACTATAAATATCAATTCATTCATGGTGTGGTGAATGTCTCTGTGTCATTAGTGCTTGGACTGTGAATATTAACAGTCATTCATGGGGTGGTGGGTGGCATTACAGTGATTAGACTCTAATATCAACAGTCATTCATGGGATGATGGGTGTGTGGGTGTCATTACAGTGCTTGGACTGTAAATATAAACAGTTATTCATGGGGATGTGGGTGTTTGGGTGTCTATGCAGTGCTTGTACTGTAAATATCAACAGTCAATCATGGAGTGGTGGGTGTGTGGGTGTCATTAGAGTGCTTGGACTGTAAATATTAACAGTCATTAATGGGGTGGTGGGTGTGTGGGTGTCATTACAGTGTTTTGACTGTAAATATCAACAGTCATTGATAGGGTGTTGGGTGTCATTACAGTGCTTGGACTGTAAATATCAACAGTTATTCAAGGGGTGGTAAGTGTGTGGGTGTCATGACACTGCTTGGACTGTAAATATCAACAGTCATTCATAGGGTGGTGAGTGTGTGGGTGTTATTACAGTTCTTGGACTGTATATATCAACCATTATTCATTGGTTGGTGGGTGTGTGGGTGTCATTACAGTGCTTGGACTGTAAATATTAACAGTTATTCATGGGGTGGTGGGTGTGTGGATGTCATTACAGTGCTCGGACTGAAAATATTTATTGTCATTTATAGGGTGGTGGTTGTGTGGGTGTTATTACAGTGGTTGGACTGTAAATATCAACAGTCATTCATAAAGTGCTGGGTGTGTGAGTGTCATTACAGATCTTGGACTGTAAATATTAACAGTCATTAATGGAGTGGTGGGTGTGTGGGAGTCATTACAGTGCTTGGACTGTAAATATCAACAGTCTTTCATGGGATTAGGGTTTGCGGGTGTCATTACAGTGCTTAGGCTGTAAATATCAACAGTCATTAATTGGGTGGTGGGTGTGTGGGTGTCATTACAGTGTTTGGACTGTAAATATCAACAGTCAATCATGGGGTGGACGGTGTGTGGGTGTCATTACAGTGCTTGGACTGTAAATATCAACTGTCATTGATGGGGTGGTGCGTGTATTGGTATAATGACAGTGCCTGGACTGTAAATATCAACAGTCATTCATGGGGTGGTAAGTGTGTGGGTGTCATTACAGTTCTTGGACTATAAATATCAACCCTTATTCATTAGGTGGTGGGTTTGTGGGTGTCATTACAGTGCTCAGACTGTAAATGTTAACAGTCATTTATGGGGTGGTGGGTGTGTGGATGTGTTTACAGTGCTTAGACTGTAAACATCAACAGTCATTTATGGGGTGGTGTGTGTGTGAGTGTGATTACAGTGCTTGGACTATAAATATTAACCGTCATTTATGTGATTGTGGGTGTTTGGGTGTCATTACAGTGCATGGACTGTAAATATCGTCAATCATTTATGGGGTTGTGGGTGTGTAGGTGTCATTACAGTGCTTGGAGTGTAAATATCAAAATTAATTCTTGAGGTGGTGGGTCTGTGGGTATCATTACAGTGCTTAGACTGAAAATATCAACAGTCATTTATGGGGTGGTAGGTGTGTGGCTGTCATTATAGTGCATGGACTGTAAATATCAGCAGTCATTCATAGAGTGGTGGGTGTGTGGCTGTCATTACAGAGCTTGGACTGTAAATATCAACAGTCAATCATGGGGTGGTGGGTGTGTGGGTGTCATTACAGTGCTTAGAATGTAATTATCAACAGTCCTTCATGGGTTTGTGGGTGTGTGGGTGTCATTACAGTGCTTAGACTGTAAATATCAACAGTCATTTTTTGGGTGGTGGGTGTGTGGGTGTCATTACAGTGCTTGGACTGTAAATATCAATAGTCAATCATGGGATGGTCAGTGTGTGGGTGTCATTACAGTGCTTGGACTGTAAATATCAACAGTCATTTACGGGGTGGTGGGTGTGTGAGTGTCATTACAGTGCTTGGACTGTAAATATCAACAGTCAATCATGGGGTGGTGGGTGTACGGGTGTCATTACAGTGTTTTGACTGTAAATATCAAAAGTCATTTATAGGTGATGGGTGTGTGGGTGTCATTACAGTGTTTTGATTGTAAATATCAACAGTCAATTATAGGTTGGTTGGTTTCATTAGAGTGCTTGGACTGTAAATATCAACAGTCATTCATAGGGTGGTGGGTGTGTGGGTGACATTACATTGCGTGGACTGTAAATATCAATAGTCATTTATGGGGTGGTGGGTGTGTGGGTGTCATTACAGTGCTTGGACTGTAAATATCAACAGTCATTTATGGAGTGGTGGGTGTGTGGGT
Source organism: Petrolisthes cinctipes (assembly GCA_033782935.1). Taxonomy (NCBI): domain Eukaryota; kingdom Metazoa; phylum Arthropoda; class Malacostraca; order Decapoda; family Porcellanidae; genus Petrolisthes; species Petrolisthes cinctipes. Next base: position 813,118 of record JAWQEG010000618.1, read on the forward strand.
GTCATTACAGTGCTTGGACTCTAAATATAAACAAGCATTCATGGGGTGGTGGGTGTGTGGGTGTCATTACAGTGCTTAGACTGTATATATTAACAGTCATTTATTGGGTGGTGGGTGTGTGGGTGTCATTACAGAGCTTGGACTGTAAATATCAACAGTCATTCATAGGGTGGTGGGTGTGTGAGTATCATTTCAGAGCTTGGACTGTAAATATCAACAGTCATTCAGGGTGTGGTTGGTGTGTAGGTGTCATTACAGTGCTTGGACTGTAAATATCAAAAGTCCTTCTTGGGGTTATGGGTGTGTGGGTGTCATTACATTGCTTAGACTGTAAATATCAACAAACATTTATTGGGTGGTGGGTGTGTGGCTGTCATTACAGTGCTTGAACTGTAAATATCGACAGTCAATCATTGGGTGGTGGGTGTGTTGGTGTCATTATAGTGCTTGGACTGAAAATATCAACAGTCATTCATGGGGTGTTGGGTGTGTGGGTGTCATTACAGTGCTTGGACTGTAAATATCAACAGTCATTTATGGGGTGGTGGGTGTGTGGGTGTTATTACAGTGCATGGACTGTAAATATCAACAGTCATTTATAGAGTGGTGGGTGTGTGGCTGTCATTACAGTGCTTGGACTGTAAATATCAACAGTCAATTATGGGATGGTGGGTGTGTTGGTGTCATTACAATGCTTAGACTGTAATTATCAACCATCCTTCATGTGTTGGTGGGTGTGTGGGTGTCATTACAGTGCTTAGACTGTAAATATCAACAGTCATTTTTTGGGTCGGGGGTGTGTGGGTGTCATTACAGTGCTTGGACTGTAAATATCAATAGTCAATCATGGGATGGTCAGTGTGTGGGTGTCATTACAGTGCTTGGACTGTAAATATCAACAGTCATTCATGAGGTGGTGGGTGTGTGGGTGTCATTACAGTGTTTTAACTATAAATATCAACATTCATTTATTGGGTGGTGGGTGTCATTAGAGTGCTTGGACTGTAAATATCAACAGTCATACATGGGGTGGTGAATGTGTGGGTGTCATGACAGTGCTTGGACTGTAAATATCAACAGTCATTCATGGGGTGGTGAATGTGTGGGTGTCATTACATTTCCTGGACTGTAAATATAAACCATCATACATTAGGTGGTGGGTGTGTGGGTGTCATTACAGTGCTTGGACTGTAAATATCAAGAGTCATTAATGGTGTGGTGGGTGTGTGGATGTCATTAGAGTGCTTGGACTGTAAATATCAACAGTCATTCATAAGGTGGTGGGTGTGGGGGTGTCATTACAGTGTTTTGACTGTAAATATCAACAGTCATTCATTGAGTGGTGGGGGTTAGGGTGTCATTACAGTGCTTGGACTGTAAATATCAACAGTCATTTATGGGGTGGTGGGTGTGTGGGTGTCATTATAATGCTTGAAATGTAAATATCAACAGTCATTCATGGGGTGGTGGGTGTGTGGTTGTCATTACAGTGCATGGACTATAAATATTAAGTCATTCATTGTGTGGTGGGTGTGTGTGTGTGTCATTAGTGCTTGGACTGTAAATATCAACAGTCATTCATGGGGTGGTTGGTGTCATTACAGTTCTTGGACTGTAAATATCAACAGTCAATCATGGGGTGTTGGTAGTCATTAGAGTGTTTGGACTCTTAATATCAACAGTCATTCATGGGGTTTTGGGTGTTTGGGTGTCTATGCAGTGCTTGGACTGTAAATATCAACAGTCAATCGTAGGGTTGTGGCTTTTTGGGTGTCATTACAGTGCTTGGACTGTATATATCAACAGTGAGTCATGGGGTCGTGGGTGTGTGGGTGTAATTATAGTGTTTGGACTGTAAATATCAACAGTCATTCATGGGTGGTAGGTGTGTGGGTGTCATTTCAGTGCATAGACTGTAAATATCAATTGTCATTCATATAGTGGTGGGTGTGATGGTGTCATTACAGTGCTTAGACTGTATATATCAACAATCATTCATGGGGTCGTGGGTGTGTGGTTGTCATTATAGTGTTTGGACTGTAAATATCAACAGTCAATCATGGGGTGGTGAATGTGTGGGTGTCATTACATAGCTTGGACTGTAAATATCAAGTTATTCATGGGGTGGTGGGTATGTATTGTCATTATAGTGCTTGAACTGTAAATATCAACAGTCATTCATGGGGTGGTGAAAGTGTGGGTGTCATTACAGTGCTTGGACTATAAATATCAATTCATTCATGGTGTGGTGAGTGTCTGTGTGTCATTAGTGCTTGGACTGTGAATATTAACAGTCATTCATGGGGTGGTGGGTGGCATTACAGTGCTTAGACTCTAATATTAACAGTCATTCAAGGGGTGATGGGTGTGTGGGTGTCATTACAGTGCTTGGACTGTAAATATAAACAGTTATTAATGGGGATGTGGGTGTTTGGGTGTCTATGCTGTGCTTGTACTGTAAATATCAACAGTCAATCATGGAGTGGTGAGTGTGTGGGTGTCATTAGAGTGCTTGGACTGTAAATATTAACAGTCATTCATTGGGTGGTGAGTGTGTGGATATCATTAGAGTACTTGGACTGTAAATATCAACAGTCATTCATAAGGTGGTGGGTGTGGGGGTGTCATTACAGTGTTATGACTGTAAATATCAACAGTCATTCATTGAGTGGTGGGGGTTAGGGTGTCATTACTGTGCTTGGACTGTAAATATCAACAGTCGTTCATGGGGTGGTGGGTGTGTGGGTGTCATTATAATGCTTGAAATGTAAATATCAACAGTCATTCATGGGGTGGTGGGTGTGTGGTTGTCATTACAGTGCATGGACTATAAATATTAAGTCATTCATGATGTGGTGGGTGTGTGTGTGTGTCATTATTGCGTGGACTGTAAATATCAACAGTCATTCATGGGGTGGTTGGTGTCATTACAGTTCTTGGACCTTAAATATCAAGTCATTCATGGGGTGGTGGGTATGTGGGTGTCATTATAGTGCTTGAACTGTAAATATCAACAGTCATTCATGGGGTGGTGGGTGTGTGGGTGTCATTACAGTGCTTGGACTATAAATATCAATTCATTCATGGTGTGGTGAGTTTCTGTGTGTCATTAGTGCTTGGACTGTGAATATTAATAGTCATTCATGGGGTGGTGGGTGGCATTACAGTGATTAGACTCTAATATCAACAGTCATTCATGGGGTGATGGGTGTGTGGGTGTCATTACAGTGCTTGGACTGTAAATATAAACAGTTATTCATGGGGATGTGGGTGTTTGGGTGTCTATGCAGTGATTGTACTGTAAATATCAACAGTCAATCATGGAGTGGTGGGTGTGTGGGTGTCATTAGAGTGCTTGGACTGTAAATATTAACAGTCATTTATAGGTTGGTGGGTGTGTGGGTGTCTTTACAGTGTTTTGACTGTAAATATCAACAGTCATTGATAGGGTGTTGGGTGTCATTACAGTGCTTGGACTGTAAATATCAACAGTTATTCAAGGGGTGGTAAGTGTGTGGGTGTCATGACACTGCTTGGACTGTAAATATCAACAGTCATTCATAGGGTGGTGAGTGTGTGGGTGTTATTACAGTTCTTGGACTGTATATATCAACCATTATTCATTGGTTGGTGGGTGTGTGGGTGTCATTACAGTGCTTGGACTGTAAATATTAACAGTTATTCATGGGGTGGTGGGTGTGTGGATGTCATTACAGTGCTTGGACTGAAAATATTAATTGTCATTTACAGGGTGGTGGTTGTGTGGGTGTTATTACAGTGGTTGGACTGTAAATATCAACAGTCATTCATAAAGTGCTAGGTGTGTGAGTGTCATTACAGATCTTGGACTGTAAATATCAACAGTCATTAATGGAGTGGTGGGTGTGTGGGAGTCATTACAGTGCTTGGACTGTAAATATCAACAGTCATTCATGGGGTTAGGGTTTGCAGGTGTCATTACAGTGCTTAGACTGTAAATATCAACAGTCATTAATTTGGTGGTGGGTGTGTGGGTGTCATTACAGTGTTTGAACTGTAAATATCAACAGTCAATCATGGGGTGGACGGTGTGTGGGTGTCATTACAGTGCTTGGACTGTAAATATCAACTGTCATTCATGGGGTGGTGCGTGTATTGGTATAATGACAGTGCTTGGACTGTAAATATTAACAGTCATTCATGGGGTGGTAAGTGTGTGGGTGTCATTACAGTTCTTGGACTATAAATATCAACCCTTATTCATTAGGTGGTGGGTTTGTGGGTGTCATTACAGTGCTCAGACTGTAAATGTTAACAGTCATTCATGGGGTGGTGGGTGTGTGGATGTCTTTACAGTGCTTAGACTGTAAACATCAACAGTCATTCATGGGGTGGTGTGTGTGTGAGTGTGATAACAGTGCTTGGACTATAAATATTAACCGTCATTTATGTGATTGTGGGTGTTTGTGTGTCATTACAGTGCATGGACTGTAAATATCGTCAGTCATTTATGGGGTTGTGGGTGTGTAGGTGTCATTACAGTGCTTGGAGTGTAAATATCAAAATTAATTCTTGAGGTGGTGGGTCTGTGGGTATCATTACAGTGCATAGACTGAAAATATCAACAGTCATTTATGGGGTGGTGGGTGTGTGGCTGTCATTATAGTGCATGGACTGTAAATATCAACAGTCATTCATAGAGTGGTGGGTGTGTGGCTGTCATTACAGAGCTTGGACTGTAAATATCAACAGTCAATCATGGGGTGGTGGATGTGTGGGTGTCATTACAGTGCTTAGAATGTAATTATCAACAGTCCTTCATGGGTTTGTGGGTGTGTGGGTGTCATTACAGTGCTTGGACTGTAAATATCAATAGTCAATCATGGGATGGTCAGTGTGTGGGTGTCATTACAGTGCTTGGACTGTAAATATCAACAGTCATTTATGGGGTGGTAGGTGTTTGAGTGTCATTACAGTGCTTGGACTGTAAATATCAACAGTCAATCATGGGGTGGTGGGTGTGCGGGTGTCATTACAGTGTTTTGACTGTAAATATCAAAAGTCATTTATAGGTGATGGGTGTGTGGGTGTCATTACAGTGTTTTGATTGTAAATATCAACAGTCAATTATAGGTTGGTTGGTGTCATTAGAGTGCTTGGACTGTAAATATCAACAGTCATTCATAGGGTGGTGGGTGTGTGGGTGACATTACATTGCGTGGACTGTAAATATCAACAGTCATTATTGGGGTGGTGGGTGTGTGGGTGTCATTACAGTGCTTGGACTGTAAATATCAACAGTCATTTATGGAGTGGTGGGTGTGTGGGTGTCATTACAGTGCTTGGACTCTAAATATAAACCAGCATTCATGGGGTGGTGGGTGTGTGGGTGTCATTACAGTGCTTAGACTGTATATATTAACATTCATTTATTGGGTGGTGGGTGTGTGGGTGTCATTACAGAGCTTGGACTGTAAATATCAACAGTCATTCATAGGGTGGTGGGTGTGTGAGTATCATTTCAGAGCTTGGACTGTAAATATCAACAGTCATTCAGGGTGTGGTTGGTGTGTAGGTGTCATTACAGTGCTTGGACTGTAAATATCAAAAGTCATTCTTGGGGTTATGAGTGTGTGGGTGTCATTACATTGCTTAGACTGTAAATATCAACAAACATTTATTGGGTGGTGGGTGTGTGGCTGTCATTACAGTGCTTGGACTGTAAATATCGACAGTCAATCATTGGGTGGTGGGTGTGTTGGTGTCATTATAGTGCTTGGACTGAAAATATCAACAGTCATTCATGGGGTGTTGGGTGTGTGGGTGTCATTACAGTGCTTGGACTGTAAATATTAACTGTGATTTATGGGGTGGTGGGTATGTAGGTGTCATTACAGTGTTTGGACTGTAAATATAAAAAGTCATTCTTGGGGTGGTGTGTGTGTGGGTGTCATTACAATGCTTAGACTGTAAATATCAACAGTCATTTATTGGGTGGTGGGTGTGTGGGTGTCATTACAGAGCTTAGACTGTAAATATCAACAATCATTTATGGGGTGGTGGGTGTGTGGCTGTTATTACAGTGCTTGGACTGTAAATATCAACTGTCAATCATGGGGTGGTGGGTGTGTGGGTGTCATTACAGTGCTTGGACTGTAAATATCAACAGTCATTCATGGGGTGGTGGGTGTGTGGGTGTCATAACAGTGTTTTGACTGTAAATATTAACAGTCATTCATATGTTGGTGGGTGTCATTAGAGTGCTTGAACTGTAAATATCAACAATTTTTCATGGGGTGGTGGGAGTGTGGGTGTCATGACAGTGCTTGGACTGTAAATATCAAAAGTCATTCATGGGTTGGTGAGTGTGTGGGGGTTATTACAGTTCTTGGACTGTAAATATCAACCATCATTCATTGGGTGGTGGGTGTGTGGGTGTCATTACAGTGCTTAAAATGTAAATATTAACAGTCATTCATGGAGTGGTGGGTGTGTGGCTTTCATTACAGTGCTTGGATTGTAAATATCAACAGTCAATCATGGGGTGGTGGGTGTGCGGGTGTCATTACAGTGTTTTGACTGTAAATATAAAAAGTCATTCATAGGTGGTGGGTGTGTGGGTGTCATTACAGTGTTTTGATTGTAAATATCAACAGTCAATTATAGGTTGGTTGGTGTCATTAGAGTGCTTGGACTGTAAATATCAACAGTCATTCATGGGGTGGTTGGTGTGTGGGTGACATTACATTGCGTGGACTGTAAATATCAACCATAATTCATGGGGTGGTGAATGTGCGGGTGTCTTTACAGTGCTTTGACTGTAAATATCAACAGTCATTCATAGGGTGATGGGTGTGAGGGTGTCATTACAGTGCTTAGACTGTAATTATCAACAGTCATTCATGTGGTGGTGGGTGTGTGGGTGTCATTATAGTGCTTGGACTGTAAATATAAACAGTCACTCATGGGGTGGTGGGTGTCTGTGTGTCATTAGTGCTTGGACTGTAAATATTAACAGGAATTTATTGGGTGGTGGGTGTGTGAGTTTCATTACAGAGCTTTGACTATAAATATCAACAGTCATTCATGGGGTTGTAGGTTTTTGGGTGTCTATGCAGTGCTTGGAGTGTAAATATCAACAGTCAATCATGGGCTGGTGGGTGTGTGGTTGTCATTACAGTGCTTGGACTCTAAATATCAACAGTCATTCATGGGGTGGTGGGTGTGTGGGTGTCATTACAGTGCTTAGACTGTAAATATTAACAGTCATTTATTAGGTGGTGGGTGTGTGGGTGTCATTACAGAGCTTGGACTGTAAATATCAACAGTCATTCATAGGGTGGTGGGTGTGTGAGTATCATTACAGAGCTTGGACTGTTAATATCAACAGTCATTCAGGGGGTGGTTGGTGTGTAGGTGTTATTACAGTGCTAGGACTGTAAATATCAAAAGTCATTCTTGGCGTTGTGGGTGTGTGGGTGTCATTACATTGCTTAGACTGTAAATATCAACAAACATTTATTGGGTGGTGGGTGTGTGGCTGTCATTACAGTGCTTGAACTGTAAACATCAACAGTCAATTATGGGGTGGTGGGTTTGTTGGTGTCATTACAGTGCTTAGACTGTAAATATCAACAGTCATTTATAGGGTGGTGGGTGTGTGGGTGTCATTATAGTGCTTAGACTGTAAATATCAACAGTCCTTTATGGGGTGGTGGGTGTGTGGCTGTCATTACAGTGCTTGGACTGTAAATATCAACAGTCAATCATGGGGTGGTGGGTGTGCGGGTGTCATTACATTGTTTTGACTGTAAATATCAAAAGTCATTTATAGGTGGTGGGTGTGTGGGTGTCATTACAGTGTTTTGATTGTAAATATCAACAGTCAATTATAGGTTGGTTGGTGTCATTAGAGTGCTTAGACTGTAAATATCAACAGTCATTCATGGGGTGGTGTGTTTGTGGGTGACATTACATTGCGTGGACTGTAAATATCAACCATAATTCATTGGGTGGTGGGTGTGCGGGTGTCATTACAGAGCTTTGACTCTAAATATCAACAGTCATTCATAGGGTGATGGGTGTGAGGGTGTCATTACAGTGCTTAGACTGAAATTATCAACAGTCATTTATGTGGTGATGGGGGTGTGTGTGTCATTATAGTGCTTGGACTGTAAATATCAACAGTCATCAATGGGGTGGTGGGTGTCTGTGTGTCATTAGTGCTTGGACTGTAAATATCAACAGTCATTCAAGGGGTGGAGGGTGGCATTACAGTGCTTGGATTCTAAATATCAACAGTCATTTATAGAGTGGTGGGTGTGTGAGTGTCATTAAATAGCTTTGACTATAAATATCAACAGTCATTCATGGGGTTGTGGGTTTTTGGGTGTCTATGCAGTGCTTGGAGTGTAAATATCAACAGTCAATCATGGGGTGGTAGGTTTGTTGTTGTCATTACAGTGCTTGGACTGTAAATATCGACAGTCATTTACGGGGTGGTGGGTGTGTGGGTGTCATTACAATGTTTTGATTGTAAATATCAACAGTCATTCATAGGGTGGTGGGTGTTATTAGAGTGCTTGTACTGTAAATATCAACAGTCATTCATGGGGTGGTGGGTGTGTGGGTGTCATTATAGTGCTTGAACTGTAAATATCAACAGTCACTCATGGGGTGGTGGGTGTGTTGGTGTCATTACAGTGCTTAGACTGAAAATATCAATAGTCATTCATGGGGTGTTGGGTGTGTGGGTGTCTATGCAGTGCTTGGACTGTAAATATCAACAGTCATTCATGGAGTGGTGGGTGTGTGGGTGTCATTACAGTGCTTGGACTGTAAATATCAACCGTCATTTATGGGTTGGTGTTTGTGTGGGTGTCATTACAGTTCCTGGACTGTAAAAATTAACAGTCATTCATAGGGTGGTGGGTGTGTGAGTGTCATTACAGAGCTTGGACTGTAAATATCAACAGTCATTCATGGGGTGGTGGGTGTGTGGGTGTCATTACAGTGCTTAGACTGTAAATATCAACAGTCAGTTATTGGTTTGTGGGTGTGTGGGTGTCATTACAGTGCTTGGACTGTAAATATTAACAGTCAATCATGGGGTGGTCGGTGTGTGGGTGTCATTACAGTGCTGGGACTGTAATTATCAACAGTCATTCATGGGGTGGTGTGTGTGTTGGTGTCATTACAGTGTTTTAACTATAAATATCAACATTCATTTATTGGGTGTTGGGTGTCATTACAGTGCTTTGACTATAAATATCAACATTCATTCATGGGGTGGTGCATGTGTGGGTGTAATGACAGTTCTTGGACTGTAAATATCAACAGTCATTAATGGGGTGGTGAGTGTGTGGGTGTCATTACAGTTCTTGAACTGTAAATATCAACCATCATTAATGTGTGGGTGTCATTACAGAGCACAGACTGTAAATATTAACAGTTATTCCTGGGGTGGTGGGTGTGTTGGTGTCATTACAGTGCGTGGACTATAAATATGAACCATCATTTATGGGGTGGTGGGTGTGTGGGTGTCATTACAGTGCTTTTACTGTAAATATCAACATTTATTCATAGTGTGATGGGTGTGAGGGTGTCATTACAGTGCTTAGACTGTAATTATCAACAGTCATTCATGTGGTGGTGGGTGTGTAGGTGTCATTATAGTGCTTGGACTGTAAATATCAACAGTCACTCATGGGGTGGTGGGTGTCTGTGTGTCGTTAGTGCTTGGACTGTAAATATCAAGAGTCATTCAAGGGGTGGTGGGTGGCATAACAGTGCTTGGACTCTAAATATCAACAGTCATTCATAGAGTGGTGGGTGTGTGAGTGTCATTACATCGTTTTGAATATAAATATCAACAGTCATTCAAGGGGTTGTGGGTTTTTGGGTGTCTATGCAGTGCTTGGAGTGTAAATATCAACAGTCAATCATGGGGTGGTGTTTGTGTGGTTGTCATTACAGTGCTTGGACTGTAAATATCGACAGTCATTTACGGGGTGGTGGGTGTGTGGGTGTCATTACAATGTTTTGATTGTAAATATCAACAGTCATTCATAGGGTGGTGGGTGTTATTAGAGTGCTTGAACTGTAAATATCAACAGTCATTCATGGGGTGGTGGGTGTGTGGGTGTCATTATAGTGCTTGGACTGTAAATATCAACAGTCACTCATGGGGTGGTGGGTGTGTGTGTCATTAGTGCTTGGACTGTAAATATCAACAGTCATACATTGGGTGGTGGGTGTGTGGGTGTCATTACAGTGGTTGGACTGTAATTATCAACAGTCCTTCATGGATTGGTGGGTGTGTGGGTGTCATTACAGTGCTTAGACTGTAAATATCAACAGTCATTTATTGGGTGGTGGGTGTGTGGGTGTCATTACAGTGCTTGGACAGCAAATATCAATAGTCAATCATGGGAAGGTCGGTGTGTGGGTGTCATTATAGTGCTTGGACTGTAAATATCAACAGTCATTCATGAGGTGGTGGGTGGGCGGGTGTCATTACAGTGTTTTAACTATAAATATCAACATTCATTTATTGGGTGGTGGGTGTCATTACAGTGCTTGGAGTGTAAATATCAACAGTCATTCGTGGGGTGGTGCATTTGTGGGTGTCACGACAGTGATTGGACTGTAAATATCAACAGTCATTAATGGGGTGGTGAGTGTGTGAGTGTCATTACAGTTCCTGGACTGCTAATATAAACCACCATACATTAGGTGGTGGGTGTGTGGGTGTCTTTACACTGCTCAGACTGTAAATATTAACAGTCATTTATGGGGTGGTGAGTGTGTGGATGTCATTACAGTGCTTGGACTGAAAATATCCACAGTCATTCTTAAGGTGGTGGGTGTGTGGGTGTCATTACAGTGATTGGCCTATAAATATTAACCGTCATTTATGGGGTGGTGGGTGTGTGGGTGTCATTACAGTGCTTGGACTGTAAATATCAACAGTCATTCATAGGGTGGTGGGTGTGTGAGTGTAATTACAGAGCTTGGACTGTATATATCAACAGACATTCATGGGGTGATGGGTGTGTAGGTGTCATTACAGTACTAGGACTGTAAATATCAACAGTCATTTATGGGGTGGTGGGTGTGTGGGTGTCATTACAGTGCTTTGACTGTAAATATCAACAGTCATTCATAGTGTGATGGGTGTGAGGGTGTCATTACAGTGCTTAGACTGTAATTATCATCAGTCATTCATGTGGTGGACGGTGTGTGGGTGTCATTATAGTGCTTGGACTGTAAATATCAACAGTCATTAATGGGGTGGTGAGTGTGTGAGTGTCATTACAGTTCCTGGACTGCTAATATAAACCACCATACATTAGGTGGTGGGTGTGTGGGTGTCTTTACACTGCTCAGACTGTAAATATCAACAGTCATTTATGGGGTGGAGGGTGTGTGGCTGTCATTACAGTGCTTGGACTGTAAATATCAACAGTCATTTATGGGGTGGTGGGTGTGTGGGTGTCATTACAGTGCTTTGACTGTAAATATCAACAGTCATTCTTTGGGTGGTTGTGTGTGGGTGTCATTACAGTGTTTTGATTGTAAATATCAACATTCATTTATTGGGTGTTGGGTGTCATTACAGTGCTTTGACTATAAATATCAACAGTCATTCATGGGGTGGTGCATGTGTGGGTGTAATGACAGTTCTTGGACTGTAAATATCAACAGTCATTAATGGGGTGGTGAGTGTGTGGGTGTCATTACAGTTCTTGAACTGTAAATATCAACCATCATTAATGTGTAGGTGTCATTACAGAGTTTAGACTGTAAATATTAACAGTTATACCAGGGGTGGTGGGTGTGTTGGTGTCATTACAGTGCGTGGACTATAAATATGAACCATCATTTATGGGGTGGTGGGTGTGTGGGTGTCATTACAGTGCTTTGACTGTAAATATCAACAGTCATTCATAGTGTGATGGGTGTGAGGGTGTCATTACAGTGCTTAGACTGTAATTATCATCAGTCATTCATGTGGTGGACGGTGTGTGGGTGTCATTATAGTGCTTGGACTGTAAATATCAACAGTCACTCATGGGGTGGTGGGTGTCTGTGTGTCATTAGTGCTTGGACTGTAAATATCAAGAGTCATTCAATGGGTGGTGGGTGGCATTACAGTGCTTGGACTCTAAATATCAACAGTCATTCATAGAGTGGTGGGTGTGTGAGTGTCATTACATCGTTTTGAATATAAATATCAACAGTCATTCATTGGGTTGTGGGTTTTTGGGTGTCTATGCAGTGCTTGGAGTGTAAATATCAACAGTCAATCATGGGGTGGTGGGTGTGTGGTTGTCATTACAGTGCTTGGACTGTAAATATCGACAGTCATTTACGGGGTGGTGGGTGTGTGGGTGTCATTACAATGTTTTGATTGTAAATATCAACAGTCATTCATAGGGTGGAGGGTGTTATTAGAGTGCTTGAACTGTAAATATCAACAGTCATTCATGGGGTGGTGGGTGTGTGGGTGTCATTATAGTGCTTGGACTGTAAATATCAACAGTCACTCATGGGGTGGTGGGTGAGTGTGTCATTAGTGCTTGGACTGTAAATATCAACAGTCATTCATGGGGTGGTGGGTGTGTGGGTGTCATTACAGTGGTTGGACTGTAATTATCAACAGTCCTTCATGGATTGGTGGGTGTGTGGGTGTCATTACAGTGCTTAGACTGTAAATATCAACAGTCATTTATTGGGTGGTGGGTGTGTGGGTGTCATTACAGTGCTTGGACAGTAAATATCAATAGTCAATCATGGGAAGGTCGGTGTGTGGTTGTCATTATAGTGCTTGGACTGTAAATATCAACAGTCATTCATGAGGTGGTGGGTGGGCGGGTGTCATTACAGTGTTTTAACTATAAATATCAACATTCATTTATTGGGTGGTGGGTGTCATTACAGTGCTTGGAGTGTAAATATCAACAGTCATTCGTGGGGTGGTGCATTTGTGGGTGTCACGACAGTGATTGGACTGTAAATATCAACAGTCATTAATGGGGTGGTGAGTGTGTGAGTGTCATTACAGTTCCTGGACTGCTAATATAAACCATCATACATTAGGTGGTGGGTGTGTAGGTGTCTTTACACTGCTCAGACTGTAAATATTAACAGTCATTTATGGGGTGGTGAGTGTGTGGATGTCATTACAGTGCTTGGACTGAAAATATTTAGAGTCATTCTTAAGGTGGTGGGTGTGTGGGTGTCATTACAGTGATTGGCCTATAAATATTAACCGTCATTTATGGGGTGGTGGGTGTGTGGGTGTCATTACAGTGCTTGGACTGTAAATATCAACAGTCATTCATAGGGTGGTTGGTGTGTGAGTGTAATTACAGAGCTTGGACTGTATATATCAACAGACATTCATGGGGTGGTGGGTGTGTAGGTGTCATTACAGTACTTGGACTGTAAATATCAAAAGTCATTCTTGGGGTGGTCGGTGTGTGGGTGTCATTACAGTGCTTAGACTGTAAATATCAACAGTCATTTATGGGGTGGAGGGTGTGTGGCTGTCATTACAGTGCTTGGACTGTAAATATCAACAGTCATTTATGGGGTGGAGGGTGTGTGGCTGTCATTACAGTGCTTGGACTGTAAATATCAACAGTCAATCATGGGGTGGTGGGTGTGTGGGTGTCATTACAGTGCATTGACTGTAAATATCAACAGTCATTCTTTGGGTGGTTGTGTGTGGGTGTCATTACAGTGTTTTGATTGTAAATATCAACAGCCATTTAAAAGGTGGTGGGTGTCATTAGAGTGCTTGAACTGTAAATATCAACAGTCATTCATAAGGTGGTAGTTGTGGGGGTGTCATTACAGTGCTTTGACTGTAAATATCAACAGTCATTCATGGGGTGGTAGGGGTGAAGGTGTCATTACAGTGCTTTGACTGTAAATATCAACAGTCATTCATGGGGTGGTGGGTGTGTGGGTTTCAATATAGTGTTTGAACTGTAAATATCAACAGTCATTCATGGGGTGGTGGGTGTGTGGGTGTCATTACAGTGCTTGGACTATAAATATTAAGTCATTCATGTTGTGGTGGGTGTGTGTGTGTCATTAGTGCTTGGACTGTAATTATCAACAGTCAATCATGGGGTGGTTGGTGTCATTACAGTGCTTGGACTGTAAATATCAACAGTTAATCATGGGGTGTTGGGTGTCATTAGAGTGCTTGGACTGTAAATATCAACTGTCATTCATGGGGTTTTGGTGTTTGGGTGTCTATGCAGTGCTTGGACTTTAAATATCAACAGTCATTCATGGGGTGGTGGGTGTGTGGGTGTCATTACAGTGCTTGGACTGTAAATATCAACCGTCATTTATGGGGTGGTGTTTGTGTGGGTGTCATTACAGTTCCTGGACTGTAAAAATTAACAGTCATTCATAGGGTGGTGGGTGTGTGAGTGTCATTACAGAGCTTGGACTGTAATTATCAACAGTCATTCATGAGGTGGTGGGTGTGTGGGTGTCATTACAGTGTTTTAACTATAAATATCAACATTCATTTATTGGGTGTTGGGTGTCATTACAGTGCTTTGACTATAATTATCAACAGTCATTCATGGGGTGGTGCATGTGTGGGTGTAATGACAGTTCTTCGACTGTAAATATCAACAGTCATTAATGGGGTGGTGAGTGTGTAGGTGTCATTACAGTTCTTGAACTGTAAATATCAACCATCATTAATATGTGGGTGTCATTACAGAGCTCAGACTGTAAATATCAACAAACATTTATTGGGTGGTGGGTGTGTGGCTGTCATTACAGTGCTTGAACTGTGAACATCAACAGTCAATCATGGGGTGGTGGGTTTGTTGGTGTCATTACAGTGCTTAGACTGTAAATATCAACAGTCATTTATGGGGTGGTGGGTGTGTGAGTGTCATTATAGTGCTTAGACTGTAAATATCAACAGTCCTTTATGGGGTGGTGGGTGTGTGGCTGTCATTACAGTGCTTGGACTGTAAATATCAACAGTCAATCATGGGGTGGTGGGTGTGCGGGTGTCATTACATTGTTTTGACTGTAAATATCAAAAGTCATTTATAGGTGGTGGGTGTGTGGGTGTCATTACAGTGTTTTGATTGCAAATATCAACAGTCAATTATAGGTTGGTTGGTGTCATTAGAGTGCTTAGACTGTAAATATCAACAGTCATTCATGGGGTGGTGTGTGTGTGGGTGACATTACATTGCGTGGACTGTAAATATCAACCATAATTCATTGGGTGGTGGGTGTGCGGGTGTCATTACAGTGCTTTGACTCTAAATATCAACAGTCATTCATAGGGTGATGGGTGTGAGGGTGTCATTACAGTGCTTTGACTATAAATATCAACAGTCATTCATGGGGTTATGGGTTTTTGGGTGTCTATGCAGTGCTTGGAGTGTAAATATCAACAGTCAATCATGGGGTGGTGGGTGTGTGGTTGTCATTACAGTGCTTGGACTGTAAATATCGACAGTCATTTACGGGGTGGTGGGTGTGTGGGTGTCATTACAATGTTTTGATTGTAAATATCAACAGTCATTCATAGGGAGGTGGGTGTTATTAGAGTGCTTGTACTGTAAATATCAACAGTCATTCATGGGGTGGTGGGTGTGTTGGTGTCATTACAGTGCTCAGACTGAAAATATCAAAAGTCATTCATAGGGTGTTGGGTGTGTGGATGTCTATGCAGTGCTTGGACTGTAAATATCAACAGTCATTTATGGGGTGGTGTTTGTGTGGGTGTCATTACAGTTCCTGGACTGTAAAAATTAACAGTCATTCATAGGGTGGTGGCTGTGTGAGTGTCATTACAGAGCTTGGACTGTAAATATCAACAGTCATTCATGGGGTGGTGGGTGTGTGGGTGTCATTATAGTGTTTGAACTGTAAATAGCAACAGTCATTCATGGGGTGGTGGGTGTGTGTGTCATTAGTGCTTGGACTGTAAATATCAACAGTCATTCATGGGGTGGTGGGTGTGTGGATGTCATTACAGTGGTTGGACTGTAATTATCAACAGTCCTTCATGGATTGGTGGGTGTGTGGGTGTCATTACATTGCTTAGACTGTAAATTTCAACAGTCATTTATTGGGTGGTGGGTGTGTGGGTGTCATTACAGTGCTTGGACAGTAAATATCAATAGTCAATCATGGGAAGGTCGGTGTGTGGGTGTCATTATAGTGCTTGGACTGTAAATATCAACAGTCATTCATGAGGTGGTGGGTGGGTGGGTGTCATTACAGTGTTTTAACTATAAATATCAACATTCATTTATTGGGTGGTGGGTGTCATTAGAGTGCTTGGAGTGTAAATATCAACAGTCATTCGTCGGGTGGTGCATTTGTGGGTGTCACGACAGTGATTGGACTGTAAATATCAACAGTCATTAATGGGGTGGTGAGTGTGTGAGTGTCATTACAGTTCCTGGACTGCTAATATAAACCATCATACATTAGGTAGTGGGTGTGTGGGTGTCTTTACACTGCTCAGACTGTAAATATTAACAGTCATTTATGGGGTGGTGCGTGTGTGGATGTCATTACAGTGCTTGGACTGAAAATATCCACAGTCATTCTTAAGGTGGTGGGTGTGTGGGTGTCATTACAGTGATTGGCCTATAAATATTAACCGTCATTTATGGGGTGGTGGTTGTGTGGGTGTCATTACAGTGCTTGGACTGTAAATATCAACAGTCATTCATAGGGAGGTGGGTGTGTGAGTGTAATTACAGAGCTTGGACTGTATATATCAACAGACATTCATGGGGTGGTGGGTGTGTAGGTGTCATTACAGTGCTTGGACTGTAAATATCAAAAGTCATTCTTGGGGTGGTTGGTGTGTGGGTGTCATTACAGTGCTTAGACTGTAAATATCAACAGTCATTTATGGGGTGGTTTAGTGTGTGGCTGTCATTACAGTGCTTGGACTGTAAATAACAACAGTCAATCATGGGGTGGTGGGTGTGTGGGTGTCATTACAGTGCTTTGACTGTAAATATCAACAGTCATTCTTTGGGTGGTGGGTGTGTGGGTGTCAGTACAGTGTTTTGATTGTAAATATCAACAGCCATTTAATAGGTGGTGGGTGTCATTAGAGTGCTTGAACTGTAGATATCAACAGTCATTCATAAGGTGGTAGGTGTGGGGGTGTCATTACAGTGCTTTGACTGTAAATATCAACAGTCATTCATGGGTTGGTAGGGGTGAAGGTGTCATTACAGTGCTTGGACTGTAAATATCAACAGTCATTCATGGGGTGGTGGGTGTGTGGGTGTCATTACAGTGCTTGGACTGTAATTATCAACAGTCAATCATGGGTTGGTTGGTGTCATTACAGTGCTTGGACTGTAAATATCAACAGTTAATCATGGGATGTTGGGTGTCATTAGAGTGCTTGGACTGTAAATATCAACAGTCATTCATGGGGTTTTGGTGTTTGGGTGTCTATGCAGTGCTTGGACTGTAAATATCAACAGTCATTCATGGGGTGGTGGGTGTGTGGGTGTCATTACAGTGCTTGGACTGTAAATATCAACCTTCATTTATGGGGTGGTGTTTGTGTGGGTGTCATTACAGTTCCTGGACTGTCAAAATTAACAGTCATTCATAGGGTGGTGGGTGTGTGAGTGTCATTACAGAGCTTGGACTGTAACTATCAACAGTCATTCATGGGGTGGTGGGTGTGTGGGTATCATTACAGTGCTTAGACAGTAAATATCAACAGTCAGTTATTGGGTTGTGGGTGTGTGGGTGTCATTACAGTGCTTGGACTGTAAACATTAACAATCAATCATGGGGTGGTCGGTGTGTGGGTGTCATTACAGTGCTGGGACTGTAATTATCAACAGTCATTCATGAGGTGGTGGGTGTGTGGGTGTCATTACAGTGTTTTAACTATAAATATCAACATTCATTTATTGGGTGTTGGGTGTCATTACAGTGCTTTGACTATAAATATCAACAGTCATTCATGGGGTGGTGCATGTGTGGGTGTAATGACAGTTCTTGGACTGTAAATATCAACAGTCATTAATGGGGTGGTGAGTGTGTGGGTGTCATTACAGTTCTTGAACTGTAAATATCAACCATCATTAATATGTGGGTGTCATTACAGAGCTCAGACTGTAAATATTAACAGTTATTCCTGGGGTGGTGGGTGTGTTGGTGTCATTACAGTGCTTGGACTATAAATATCAACAGTCATTCATGGGGTTTTGGTGTTTAGGTGTCTATGCAGTGCTTGGACTGTAAATATCAACAGTCATTCATGGGGTGGTGGGTGTGTGGGTGTCATTACAGTGCATGGACTGTAAATATCAACAGTCAATCATGGGGTGGTGGGTGTGTGGGTGTCATTACAGTGCTTAGACTGTAATTATCAACAGTCCTTCATGGGTTTGTGGGTGTGTGGGTGTCATTACAGTGCTTAGACTGTAAATATCAACAGTCATTTTTTGGGTGGTGGGTGTGTGGGTGTCATTACAGTGCTTGGACTGTAAATATCAATAGTCAATCATGGGATGGTCAGTGTGTGGGTGTCATTACAGTGCTTGGACTGTAAATATCAACAGTCATTCATGAGGTGGTGGGTGTGTGGGTGTCATTACAGTGTTTTAACTATAAATATCAACATTCATTTATTGGGTGGTGGTTGTCATTAGAGTGCTTGGACTGTAAATATCAACAGTCATACATGGGGTGGTGCATGTGTGGGTGTCATGACAGTGCTTGGACTGTAAATATCAACAGTCATTCATGGGGTGTAAGGGAGACTGCGGTGGTGAAAGGACGTGTCTCGTTAGCTCCGTTACATGTATAAACAGTGCTAGTGTCTACATTAACAGTGCAGTGCTAGTGCGCCTGTATATGTTTTGGCACGTCCAGCATGGGTTCTCCAGTTGACGAGTTGTGCCTTGTCTGTCATGAGCGAGATTATGGAAAGGTCAAGTGGCTGAAATGTCTCAAGTGCAAATTGGGTTGCCATAGCACTTGTACGAGAATGACTGGTTTGAAATCAAATGCTTCGGAAGTAAATTGGGTTTGTGATCCTTGTGCTCTAGTGATAAATAGTGAAGTTCACCTTCGAGAGGAGATTAATGTAATGAAAAGTTATATTATTGAAATCAAGAATATGCTGAAGGATATAAGACTACCCGAGAATCTTCAGAATAGTGTAATGGCTGCTTTGCCGGCTCTGACTGACGGGGTCACGCTGGCTGTGGAAGAGGCTGTGTCAGCTCAATCGGGCCAGGTGGAAAAAGATGGCATGAACTGGGCTGAGGTGGTGTCGAGAAGCAGGAAACGGAAACGCACACAGAAAAATAAGAATCTTCTTATTATTAAAGCAAAGGGTAGCAAAAAAGCGGTTGATATGAAGAAAGAGGTCGAAGAATTGTTGTCGGATGTTCAAATTATGGACTCCAAATTCACTAACAAGGGAAATATTGTTATAAATCTTGAATCTGAAGAGAAGAGAAATGCTGCACAAAATAAGTTACACGAGGTGGGGAATTTAATTGTTTCCAATGGGAAGCGATGGGACCCCAAAATTATGGTATGTAATGTGGCTCGGAATGAGGACAAGGAATCGCTCATTGAAGAAATTATTGTAAGGAATAATTTGGAATCGATTGACGGAGTTATGAATAAAATGAAAATTGTTTCTGAAAGACCAGCTGCGGGAGGGACTGTACATTATGTACTGAAGTGTGATCCAGAGGTACGTGCAAGAATTCACGGGATGAATGACAAGCTGAAGCTGAAGTGGGGCGTTCATCAGGTATACGATCGTTATTTTCCACTACTGTGTTACCACTGCCTGAAATTCGGTCACAAGTCGGATAGTTGCCAATGCAAGGTCAAAGGTCATGCACCCCACTGCTATAAGTGTGCAGGTCAGCATGAAGGTCGCTCTTGCCAGTCTGATGTGAGAAAATGCTTCAACTGTGCTGCTTCAAAATGTCAAAGCGAACACTCTGTAAGTAGTTTGTCTTGCCCCATTTTCACCTCGGAAGTAAATAGGATCAGACTCAACACTAACCATGGCTTTTAATATGCAAAGTGTTAATTGTGGACTATTGAACGTGCAGTCTGCTAAAAATAAAACATTTGAGATACGCCAGACGATTGTTGATGGCTGTTTAGATTTTTATGCCATTACTGAGACGTGGTTAACGAAATTTGACTCAGCTGCTATCCAGGAAATGACTCCGGTGACTCATTCTTTTTTACATAAACCGAGGTGTACGGGTCGAGGCAGAGGTGTTGGTCTATTTGTTTCAAATTCTATAAAGAAGGTGAAGGTATGCAAGTCGCCGGGGTTTGAAAGTTTCGAACTCCTTCAGGTTGAGTGTCAAGCTGGTGGAAGCAAAGTAACGTTTATAACAATATATAGACCCCCTGCTACTAGCCCTGGTTTATTCATTGATGAGCTTGAGCTGTACCTCGAGACGGTTGACATGATTAGCTCTAATGTCATTGTGTTGGGAGATTTTAATTTTTGGCTTGATACTCCAGGAGCCCGCTATGTTCAGCGATTTACAGATATGTTAACCTGGTCAATGTAGTGAACAAGCCCACATCGATTTGTGGCCATATTATTGATTTGGTCTTGGTGGACACATCTGGAGACCTGGTACGTAACCTTCAGGTGGACGATGTATGCTCCCTTTCACCGGTACACAAACTTGTGGTGTTTAATCTGAACCTGTTGTTGAGTAAAAGGCAAGTAAAGAATATTTCTTTTCGGTCCAGAAGAAATTTTAATAGTGATGGTCTACTATCACTCGTTTGTAATAAGATAGTCGAGCAATACGGTGATTCGTGCAATCATGGGTGGGCAGTGAAAGGAGAGTGTCATGACTGTTTGTACAATCTATACAATTACACACTGAAGTCTGAATACGACAAAATGTGTCCTATAGTTGAGAAGAAAATAATAGTGAAAGATGAGTCTCCGTGGTTCAACAATGACATAAATAAAGCGAAAATTAATAAAAAAAAGATGGAAAGACGGTGGCGCAAGTATCGTACTGAGGAATGTAGACATGCATACACTCAAGCACGAAACTACGAATTAAGGCTTGTCACCAAGAGAAAGTGCAGTTATTACAAAGAGAAAACTGAAATGGCGGGATCGAATATACACGAGCTCTACAAGATACTTGACTGCCTGACTGGTGATAAGAGGAAGCACAAGTTGCCGGAGAGCTGTTCGGATAGCAATTTGGCCAATGATTTTGTATATTTTTTCGATAATAAGATCAAGAATATTATATCGACGTTTGTGAGTGATAGTTCGCATATGGTTATGAGTGAACAAACTTCTGATATTAAACTGAGTGAGTTCCGAATTGTGAGTGAATTGACTGTTAGTGAGATGATCAAGAAGGCAAAACCAACTTACTCTGCAATCGACCCTATGCCGTTCAAGCTGTTTAACAGAAACAAAAGGTTTGATCGTCTGGTCAGCGTTATCACAAAAATGGTAAATGTGAGTATTGCTAATAGTGTGTTCCCAAACTCTGAAAAGCAAGCTATTGTAACACCCATATTGAAGGGGAATCTTGACCCCCAATCTTTCAGCTCATTTCGTCCTGTATCCAATTTAACTTTTCAATCCAAGATTTTGGAAAAGGTAATTTTAACTCAATTGATGGATTATTTGGATATGGTTGGTGCAATTCATGATAACCAGTCAGCCTACCGTCGTCTGTATTCCACGGAGACTGCTCTGTGTTCTATCGTAAGTAACATGCGCACTTTGATGGATGATGGAAAATGTGGTATGTTGGTATTACTGGATTTGAGTGCTGCATTCGACACAGTAGTGCACAGTGTCTTATTGAGTGTCTGTGAACGTATTGGTATAATAGGTGCTGCTCTCTCGTACCTGAAGAGTTACCTGACTGGCCGCAACTACTGTGTAAAAATAGGAAATGAATTTTCTGACGCAATACCATTAACAAGAGGTGTGCGTCAGGGTAGTGTTTTAGGCCCAATACTCTTCTGTTTATATACTACAGATCTTTCTGTACTACTTGAAAAGTACGAAGTCAGATTCAAGCTTTTTGCGGGTGACACGCAGTTTTACATGTCATTCACAAATATACACGATTCAGAAACTCATTTGAGCTCTGTACTTACTGACATTAAGCAATGGATGGATTCCAGGCAGCTTAAATTAAATCAAGATAAAACAGAATGTCTGTATGTCGGTCGTAGAACTGACTTCGACAGCTTGGGAGTACGTAAACTGAAAGTGAATGATAGGGAAATCACAATCAACAAATGTGTGAAGAGTCTCGGGGTGATGTTGGACAGTGAGCTAATGATGAGAGATCAGATTGGTCATGTGGTTCAAATTGCTGGATACCACTTGAGGAATTTGGCTTTCGTAAGGAAATACCTTGATCAGAGTGTGATGATGAAACTGGTTTACAATCATGTTCTAAGTAAATTGGATTACTGTAATTCCCTATATTACGGCTTGCCTGATTATCTATTGAAGAAACTCCAGATGATCACGAACAGAGCTGCGAGATTGATACGAGGTCTGTCAAGAAGAGATCGAATAACACCAGCACTCATACAACTACATTGGCTTCCTATTAAGGCACGTATCGTTTACAAGCAGTGTGTTATGGTTCATCAAGCGTTAAATTTTGGCAAACCAGTTTACATGCGAGATATGCTCCTGGACTTTCATGTGGATACCAATGTAGAATTGCGACATAGCAGCGAGGTGAATAGGCTTCTGGAACCAAGATTCAGAAGGGAATGTGGAAAAAGAGCGTTCGCATAGTGCTCCTCGCCTCTACAACAACCTTCCGAGCTTCGTTAGGGCAGTGAAACACCTGCTCTATTCAAAAAGAGACTGAAGACACACCTCTTCACCGAGTCTTACGACCTCATAAATGAAGAAATGAGACCAAGTTTCCGGCTTTAGTTGATCTACGGAGGGACTTGGACAGCTGGCAACGGCTGAAAGTCCCTAGAAGCCATCACATAAGTAACATAAGTAAGTAAGAGTGTGTGGGTGTCATTACGGTTCATGGACTGTAAATATAAACCATCATACATTCGGTGGTGGGTGTGTGGGTGTCAGTACAGTGCTTGGACTGTATATATCAACAGTCATTCATGGGGTGGTGGGTGTGTGGATGTCATTAAAGTGCTTGGACTGAAAATATCAACAGTCATTCTTGGGGTGGTGGGTGTGTGGATGTCATTACAGTGCTTGGCCAATAAATATTAACCATCATGTATAGGGTGGTGGGTGTGTGGGTGTCATTACAGTGCTTGGACTGTAAATAACAACAGTCATTCATAGGGTGGTGGGTGTGTGAGTGTCATTACAGAACTTGGACTGTAAATATCAACAGTCATTCATTGGTGGTGGGTAAGTAGGTGTCATTATAGTGCTTGGACTGTAAATATCAAAAGTCATTCTTGGGGTGGTCGGTGTGTGGGTGTCATTACAGTGCTTAGACTGTAAATATTATCAGTCATTTATAGGGTGGTGGGTGTGTGGTTGTCATTACAGTGCTTGGACTGTAAATATCAACAGTCAATCATGGGGTGGAAGGTGTGTGGGTGTCATTACATTGCTTTGACAGTAAATATCAACAGACATTCATGGGGTGGTGGGTGTGTGGGTGTCATTACAGTGTTTTGTTATAAATATCAACAGTCATTTATAAGGTTGTAGGTGTCATTAGAGTGATTGGACTGTAAATATCAACAGTCATTCATAAGGTGATGGGTGTGGGGTTGTCATTACATTGTTTTGACTGTAAATATCAACAGTCATTCATGGGATGGTGGGGGTGAGGGTGTTATTACAGTGCTTGGACTGTATATATCAACAGTCATTCATGGGGTGGTGGGTGTGTGGGTGTCATTATAGTGTTTGAACTGTAAATAGCAACAGTCATTCATGGGGTGGTGGGTGTGTGGTTGTCATTACAGTGCTGGGACTATAAAAATTAAGTCATTCATGGTGTGTTGGGTGTGTGAGTGTGTCATTAGTGCTTGGACTGTAAATATCAACAGTCATTCATGGGGTGGTTGGTGTCATTACAGTGCTTGGACTGTAAATATCAACAGTAAATCATGGGGTGTTGGGTGTCATTAGAGTGCTTGGACTGTAAATATCAACAGTCATTCATGGGGTTTTGGGTGTTTGGGTGTCTATGCAGTGCTTGGACTATAAATATCAACAGTCAATCATGGGGTGGTGGGTGTCTGGGTGTCATTACAGTGCTTGGACTGTAAATATCAACAGTGATTCATGGGGTTGTGGGTGTGTGGGTGTCTTTACAGTGTTTTGATTGTAAATATCAGCAGTCATTCATATGGTGGTAGGTGTCATTAGAGTGATTGGACTGTAAATATTAACAGTCATTCATGAGGTGGTGGGTGTGGGGGTGTCATTACAGTGTTTGGACTGTAAATATCAACCATATTTCACGGGTAGATGGGTGTGTGAGTGTCAGTACAGAACTTGGACTGTAAATATCAACAGTCATACATTGGTGGTGGGTGTGTAGGTGTCATAATAGTGCTTGGACTGTAAATATCAAAAGTCATTCTTGGGGTGGTTGGTGTGTGGGGGACATTACAGTGCTTTGACTGAAAATATTAACAGTCATTTATAGGGTGGAGGGTGTGTGGCTGTCATTACAGTGCTTGGACTGTAAATATCAACAGTCAATCATGGGGTGGTAGGTGTGTGGGTGTCATTACATTGTTTTGACTGTAAATATCAACAGACATTCATGGGGTGGTGGGTGTGTGGGTGTCATTACAGTGTTTTGTTTGTAAATATCAACAGTCATTTATAAGGTTGTAGGTGTCATTAGAGTGATTGGACTGTAAATATCAACAGTCATTCATAAGGTGGTGGGTGTGGGGGTGTCATTACATTGTTTTGACTGTAAATATCAACAGTCATTCATGGGGTGGTGGGGGTGAGGGTGTTATTACAGTGCTTGGACTGTATATATCAACAGTCATTCATGGGGTTGTGGGTGTGTGGGTGTCATTATAGTGTTTGAACTGTAAATAGCAACAGCCATTCATGGGGTGGTGGGTGTGTGGTTGTCATTACAGTGCTGGGACTATAAAAATTAAGTCATTCATGGTGTGTTGGGTGTGTCTGTGTGTCATTAGTGCTTGGACTGTAAATATCAACAGTCATTCATGGGGTGGTTGGTGTCATTACAGTGCTTGGACTGTAAATATCAACCGTAAATCATTGGGTGTTGGGTGTCATTAGAGTGCTTGGACTGTAAATATCAACAGTCATTCATGAGGTTTTGGGTTTTTGGGTGTCTATGCAGTGCTTGGACTGTAGATATCAACAGTCAATCATGGGTGTTGGGTGTCTGGGTGTCATTACAGTGGTTGGACTGTAAATATCAACAGTGATTCATGGGGTTGTGGGTGTGTGGGTGTCTTTGCAGTGTTTTGATTGTAAATATCAGCAGTCATTCATAGGGTGGTGGGTGTCATTAGAGTGATTGGATTGTAAATATTAACAGTCATTCATGGGGTGGTGGGTGTGGGTGTGTCATTACAGTGCTTGGACTGTAAATATCAACCATATTTCACGGGTAGGTGGGTGTGTGGGTGTCATTAGAGTGTTTGGACTGTAAATATCAACAGTCATTCATGGGGTGGTATGTGTGTGGGTGTCATTACAGTGCTTGGACTGTAAATATCAACCGTCATTTATGGGGTGGTGTTTGTGTGTGTGTCATTACAGTTCCTGGACTGTAAATATCAACAGTCATTCATAGGGTGGTGGGTGTGTGAGTGTCATTACAGAGCTTCGACTGTAAATATCAACAGTCATTCATGGGGTGGTGGGTGTGTGGGTGTCATTACATTGCTTGGACTGTAAATATCAACAGTCAATCATGGGGTGGTCGGTGTGTGGGTGTCATTACAGTGCTGGGACTGTAATTATCAACAATCATTCATGGGGTGGTGCATGTGTGGGTGTCATTACAGAGCATGGACTGTAAATATCAAAAGTCATTTATGGGGTGGTGGGTGTGTGGGTGTTATTACAGTGCATGGACTGTAAATATCAACAGTCATTTATAGAGTGGTGGGTGTGTGGCTGTCATTACAGTGCTTGTACTGTAAATATCAACAGTCAATTATGGGATGGTGGGTGTGTTGGTGTCATTACAATGCTTAGACTGTAATTATCAACCATCCTTCATGGGTTGGTGGGTGTGTGGGTGTCATTACAGTGCTTAGACTGTAAATATCAACAGTCATTTTTTGGATCGGGGGTGTGTGGGTGTCATTACAGTGCTTGGACTGTAAATATCAATAGTCAATCATAGGATGGTCAGTGTGTGGGTGTCATTACAGTGCTTGGACTATAAATATCAACAGTCATTCATGAGGTGGTGGGTGTGTGGGTGTCATTACAGTGTTTTAACTATAAATATCAACATTCATTTATTGGGTGGTGGGTGTCATTAGAGTGCTTGGACTGTAAATATCAACAGTCATACATGGGGTGGTGGGTGTGTGGGTGTCATGACAGTGCTTGGACTGTAAATATCAAGAGTCATTAATGGTGTGGTGGGTGTGTGGATGTCATTAGAGTGCTTGGACTGTAAATATCAACAGTCATTCATAAGGTGGTGGGTGTGGGGGTGTCATTACAGTGTTTTGACTGTAAATATCAACAGTCATTCATTGAGTGGTGGGGGTTAGGGTGTCATTACAGTGCTTGGACTGTAAATATCAACAGTCATTTATGGGGTGGTGGGTGTGTGGGTGTCATTATAATGCTTGAAATGTTAATATCAACAGTCATTCATGGGGTGGTGGGTGTGTGGTTTTCATTACAGTGCATGGACTATAAATATTAAGTCATTCATTGTGTGGTGGGTGTGTGTGTGTGTCATTAGTGCTTGGACTGTAAATATCAACAGTCATTCATGGGGTGGTTGGTGTCATTACAGTTCTTGGACTGTAAATATCAACAGTCAATCATGGGGTGTTGGTAGTCATTAGAGTGTTTGGACTCTTAATATCAACAGTTATTCATGGGGTTTTAAGTGTTTGGGTGTCTATGCAGTGCTTGGACTGTAAATATCAACAGTCAATCATAGGGTTGTGGCTTTTTGGGTGTCATTACAGTGCTTGGACTGTATATATCAACAGTGAGTCATGGGGTCGTGGGTGTGTGGGTGTCATTATAGTGTTTGGACTGTAAATATCAACAGTCATTCATGGGGTGGTAGGTGTGTGGGTGTCATTTCAGTGCATAGACTGTAAATATCAATAGTCATTCATGGGGTGGTGGGTGTGATGGTGTCATTACAGTGCTTAGACTGTATATATCAACAATCATTCATGGGGTCGTGGGTGTGTGGGTGTCATTATAGTGTTTGGACTGTAAATATCAACAGTCATTCATGGGGTGGTGAATGTGTGGGTGTCATTACATAGCTTGGACTGTAAATATCAAGTTATTCATGGGGTGGTGGGTATGTATTGTCATTATAGTGCTTGAACTGTAAATATCAACAGTCATTCATGGGGTGGTGGGTGTGTGGGTGTCATTACAGTGCTTGGACTATAAATATCAATTTATTCATGGTGTGGTGAGTGTCTGTGTGTCATTAGTACTTGGACTGTGAATATTAACAGTCATTCATGGGGTGGTGGTTGGCATTACAGTGCTTAGACTCTAATATTAACAGTCATTCATGGGGTGATGGGTGTGTGGGTGTCATTACAGTGCTTGGACTGTAAATATAAACAGTTATTCATGGGGATGTGGGTGTTTGGGTGTCTATGCAGTGCTTGTACTGTAAATATCAACAGTCAATCATGGAGTGGTGAGTGTGTGGGTGTCATTAGAGTGCTTGGACTGTAAATATTAACAGTCATTCATTGGGTGGTGAGTGTGTGGATATCATTAGAGTGCTTGGACTGTAAATATCAACAGTCATTCATAAGGTGGTGGGTGTGGGGGTGTCATTACAGTGTTTTGACTGTAAATATCAACAGTCATTCATTGAGTGGTGGGGGTTAGGGTGTCATTACTGTGCTTGGACTGTAAATATCAACAGTCATTCATGGGGTGGTGGGTGTGTGGGTGTCATTATAATGCTTGAAATGTTAATATCAACAGTCTTTCATGGGGTGGTGGGTGTGTGGTTGTCATTACAGTGCATGGACTATAAATATTAAGTCATTCATTGTGTGGTGGGTGTGTGAGTGTGTCATTAGTGCTTGGACTGTAAATATCAACAGTCATTCATGGGGTGGTTGGTGTCATTACAGTTCTTGGACTATAAATATCAACAGTCAATCATGGGGTGTTGGTAGTCATTAGAGTGTTTGGACTCTTAATATCAACAGTTATTCATGGGGTTTTAAGTGTTTGGGTGTCTATGCAGTGCTTGGACTGTAAATATCAACAGTCAATCATAGGGTTGTGGCTTTTTGGGTGTCATTACAGTGCTTGGACTGTATATATCAACAGTGAGTCATGGGGTCGTGGGTGTGTGGGTGTCATTATAGTGTTTGGACAGTAAATATCAACAGTCATTCATGGGGTGGTAGGTGTGATGGTGTCATTACAGTGCTTAGACTGTATATATCAACAATCATTCATGGGGTCGTGGGTGTGTGGGTGTCATTATAGTGTTTGGACTGTAAATATCAACAGTCATTCATGGGGTGGTGAATGTGTGGGTGTCATTACATAGCTTGGACTGTAAATATCAAGTTATTCATGGGGTGGTGGGTATGTATTGTCATTATAGTGCTTGAACTGTAAATATCAACAGTCATTCATGGGGTGGTGGGTGTGTGGGTGTCATTACAGTGCTTGGACTATAAATATCAATTCATTCATGGTGTGGTGAGTGTCTGTGTGTCATTAGTGCTTGGACTGTGAATATTAACAGTCATTCATGGGGTGGTGGGTGGCATTACAGTGCTTAGACTCTAATATTAACAGTCATTCATGGGGTGATGGGTGTGTGGGTGTCATTACAGTGCTTGGACTGTAAATATAACCAGTTATTCATGGGGATGTGGGTGTTTGGGTGTCTATGCAGTGCTTGTACTGTAAATATCAACAGTCAATCATGGAGTGGTGAGTGTGTGGGTGTCATTAGAGTGCTTGGACTGTAAATATTAACAGTCATTCATTGGGTGGTGAGTGTGTGGATATCATTAGAGTGCTTGGACTGTAAATATCAACAGTCATTCATTGAGTGGTGGGGGTTAGGGTGTCATTACTGTGCTTGGACTGTAAATATCAACAGTCATTCATGGGGTGGTGGGTGTGTGGGTGTCATTATAATGCTTGAAATGTAAATATCAACAGTCATTCATGGGGTGGTGGGTGTGTGGTTGTCATTACAGTGCATGGACTATAAATATTAAGTCATTCATGATGTGGTGGGTGTGTGTGTGTGTCATTATTGCTTGGACTGTAAATATCAACAGTCATTCATGGGGTGGTGGGTGTGTGGTTGTCATTACAGTGCATGGACTATAAATATTAAGTCATTCATGATGTGGTGGGTGTGTGTGTGTGTCATTATTGCTTGGACTGTAAATATCAACAGTCATTCATGGGGTGGTTGGTGTCATTACAGTTCTTGGACTGTAAATATCAACAGTCAATCATGGGGTGTTGGTAGTCATTAGAGTGTTTGGACTCTTAATATCAACAGTCATTCATGGGGTTTTGGGTGTTTGGGTGTCTATGCAGTGCTTGGACTGTAAATATCAACAGTCAATCATAGGGTTGTGGCTTTCTGGGTGTCATTACAGTGCTTGGACTGTATATATCAACAGTGAGTCATGGGGTGGTGGGTGTGTGGGTGTCATTACAGTGTTTTGATTGTAAATATCAACAGTCATTTATAGGGTGGTGGGTGTCATAGAGTGCTTGGACTATAAATATCAACAGTCATTCATGGGGTGGTAGGTGTGTGGGTGTCATTACAGTGCATAGACTGTAAATATCAATAGTCATTCATGGGGTGGTGGGTGTGTGGGTGTCATTACATAGCTTGGACTGTAAATATCAAGTTATTCATGGGGTGGTGGGTATGTGGGTGTCATTATAGTGCTTGAACTGTAAATATCAACAGTCATTCATGGGGTGGTGGGTGTGTGGGTGTCATTACAGTGCTTGGACTATAAATATCAATTCATTCATGGTGTGGTGAGTGTCTGTGTGACATTAGTGCTTGGACTGTGAATATTAACAGTCATTCATGGAATGGTGGGTGGCATTACAGTGATTAGACTCTAATATCAACAGTCATTCATGGGGTGATGGGTGTGTGGGTGTCATTACAGTGCTTGGACTGTAAATATAAACAGTTATTCATGGGGATGTGGGTGTTTGGGTGTCTATGCAGTGCTTGTACTGTAAATATCAACAGTCAATCATGGAGTGGTGGGTGTGTGGGTGTCATTAGAGTGCTTGGACTGTAAATATTAACAGTCATTTATGGGGTGGTGGGTGTGTGGGTGTCATTACAGTGTTTTGACTGTAAATATCAACAGTCATTGATAGGGTGTTGGGTGTCATAACAGTGCTTGGACTGTAAATATCAACAGTTTTTCAAGGGGTGGTAAGTGTGTGGGTGTCATGACACTGCTTGGACTGTAAATATCAACAGTCATTCATGGGGTGGTGAGTGTGTGGGTGTTATTACAGTTCTTGGACTGTATATATCAACCATTATTTATTGGTTGGTGGGTGTGTGGGTGTCATTACAATGCTCGGACTGAAAATATTAATTGTCATTTATAGGGTGGTGGTTGTGTGGGTGTTATTACAGCGGTTGGACTGTAAATATCAACAGTCATTCATAAAGTGCTGGGTGTGTGAGTGTCATTACGGATCTTGGACTGCAAATATCAACAGTCATTAATGGAGTGGTGAGTGTGTGGGAGTCATTACAGTGCTTGGACTGTAAATATCAACAGTCATTCATGGGGTTAGGGTTTGCGGGTGTCATTACAGTGCTTAGACTGTAAATATCAACAGTCATTAATTGGGTGGTGGGTGTGTGGGTGTCATTACAGTGTTTGGACTGTAAATATCGACAGTCAATCATGGGGTGGACGGTGTGTGGGTGTCATTACAGTGCTTGGACTGTAAATATCAACTGTCATTCATGGGGTGGTGCGTGTATTGGTATAATGACAGTGCTTGGACTGTAAATATCAACAGTCATTCATGGGGTGGTAAGTGTGTGGGTGTCATTACAGTTCTTGGACTATAAATATCAACCCTTATTCATTAGGTGGTGGGTTTGTGGGTGTCATTACAGTGCTCAGACTGTAAATGTTAACAGTCATTCAAGGGGTGGTGGGTGTGTGGATGTCTCTACAGTGCTTAGACTGTAAACATCAACAGTCATTTATGGGGTGGTGTGTGTGTGAGTGTGATTACAGTGCTTGGACTATAAATATTAACCGTCATTTATGTGATTGTGGGTGTTTGGGTGTCATTACAGTGCATGGACTGTAAATATCGTCAGTCATTTATGGGGTTGTGGGTGTGTAGGTGTCATTACAGTGCTTGGAGTGTAAATATCAAAATTAATTCTTGAGGTGGTGGGTCTGAGGGTATCATTACAGTGCTTAGACTGAAAATATCAACAGTCATTTATGGGGTGGTGGGTGTGTGGCGGTCATTATAGTGCATGGACTGTAAATATCAACAGTCATTCATAGAGTGGTGGGTGTGTGGCTGTCATTACAGAGCTTGGACTGTAAATATCAAGAGTCAATCATGGGGTGGTGGGTGTGTGGGTGTCATTACAGTGCTTAGAATGTAATTATCAACAGTCCTTCATGGGTTTGTGGGTGTGTGGGTGTCATTACAGTGCTTAGACTGTAAATATCAACAGTCATTTTTTGGGTGGTGGGTGTGTGGGTGTCATTACAATGCTTGGACTGTAAATATCAATAGTCAATCATGGGATGGTCAGTGTGTGGGTGTCATTACAGTGCTTGGACTGTAAATGTCAACAGTCATTTACGGGGTGGTGGGTGTGTGAGTGTCATTACAGTGCTTGGACTGTAAATATCAACAGTCAATCATGGGGTGGTGGGTGTGCGGGTGTCATTACAGTGTTTTGACTGTAAATATCAAAAGTCATTTATAGGTGATGGGTGCGTGGGTGTCATTACAGTGTTTTGATTGTAAATATCAACAGTCAATTATAGGTTGGTTTGTGTCATTAGAGTGCTTGGACTGTAAATATCAACAGTCATTCATAGGGTGGTGGGTGTGTGGGTGACATTACATTGCGTGGACTGTAAATATCAACAGTCATTTATGGGGTGGTGGGTGTGTGGGTGTCATTACAGTGCTTGGACTGTAAATATCAACAGTCATTTATGGAGTGGTGGGTGTGTGGTTGTCATTACAGTGCTTGGACTCTAAATATAAACAAGCATTCATGAGGTGGTGGCTGTGTGGGTGTCATTACAGTGCTTAGACTGTATATATTAACAGTCATTTATTGGGTGGTGGGTGTGTGGGTGTCATTACAGAGCTTAGACTGTAAATATCAACAGTCATTCATAGGGTGGTGGGTGTGTGAGTATCAATTCAGAGCTTGGACTGTAAATATCAACAGTCATTCAGGGTGTGGTTGGTGTGTAGGTGTCATTACAGTGCTTGGACTGTAAATATCAAAAGTCATTCTTGGGGTTATGGGTGTGTAGGTGTCATTACATTGCTTAGACTGTAAATATCAACAAACATTTATTGGGTGGTGGGTGTGTGGCTGTCATTACAGTGCTTGGACTGTAAATATCGACAGTCAATCATTGGGTGGTGGGTGTGTTGGTGTCATTATAGTGCTTGGACTGAAAATATCAACAGTCATTCATGGGGTGTTGGGTGTGTGGGTGTCATTACAGTGCTTGGACTGTAAATATCAACAGTCATTTATGGGGTGGTGTGTGTGTGGGTGTTATTACAGTGCATGGACTGTAAATATCAACAGTCATTTATAGAGTGGTGGGTGTGTGGCTGTCATTACAGTGCTTGGACTGTAAATATCAACAGTCAATTATGGGATGGTGGGTGTGTTGGTGTCATTACAATGCTTAGACTGTAATTATCAACCATCCTTCATGGGTTGGTGGGTGTGTGGGTGTCATTACAGTGCTTAGACTGTAAATATCAACAGCCATTTTTTGGGTCGGGGGTGTGTGGGTGTCATTACAGAGATTGGACTGTAAATATCAATAGTCAATCATGGGATTGTCAGTGTGTGGGTGTCATTACAGTGCTTGGACTGTAAATATCAACAGTCATTCATGAGGTGGTGAGTGTGTGGGTGTCATTACAGTGTTTTAACTATAAATATCAACATTCATTTATTGGGTGGTGGGTGTCATTAGAGTGCTTGGACTGTAAATATCAACAGTCATACATGGGGTGGTGCATGTGTGGGTGTCATGACAGTGCTTGGACTGTAAATATCAACAGTCATTCATGGGGTGGTGAGTGTGTGGGTGTCATTACATTTCCTGGACTGTAAATATAAACCATCATACATTAGGTGTTGGGTGTGTGGGTGTCATTACAGTGCTTGGACTGTAAATATCAAGAGTCATTAATGGTGTGGTGGGTGTGTGGATGTCATTAGAGTGCTTGGACTGTAAATATCAACAGTCATTCATAAGGTGGTGGGTGTGGGGGTGTCATTACAGTGTTTTGACTGTAAATATCAACAGTCATTCATTGAGTGGTGGGAGTTAGGGTGTCATTACAGTGCTTGGACTGTAAATATCAACAGTCATTCATGGGGTGGTGGGTGTGTGGTTGTCATTACAGTGCATGGACTATAAATATTAAGTCATTCATTGTGTGGTGGGTGTGTGTGTGTGTCATTAGTGCTTGGACTGTAAATATCAACAGTCATTTATGGAGTGGTGGGTGTGTGGGTGTCATTACAGTGCTTGGACTCTAAATATAAACCAGCATTCATGGGGTGGTGGGTGTGTGGGTGTCATTACAGTGCTTAGACTGTATATATTAACAGTCATTTATTGGGTGGTGGGTGTGTGGGTGTCATTACAGAGCTTGGACTGTAAATATCAACAGTCATTCATAGGGTGGTGGGTGTGTGAGTATCATTTCAGAGCTTGGACTGTAAATATCAACAGTCATTCAGGGTGTGGTTGGTGTGTAGGTGTCATTACAGTGCTTGGACTGTAAATATCAAAAGTCATTCTTGGGGTTATGGGTGTGTGGGTGTCATTACATTGCTTAGACTGTAAATATCAACAAACATTTATTGGGTGGTGGGTGTGTGGCTGTCATTACAGTGCTTGGACTGTAAATATCGACAGTCAATCATTGGGTGGTGGGTGTGTTGATGTCATTATAGTGCT
Source organism: Petrolisthes cinctipes (assembly GCA_033782935.1). Classification (NCBI taxonomy): domain Eukaryota; kingdom Metazoa; phylum Arthropoda; class Malacostraca; order Decapoda; family Porcellanidae; genus Petrolisthes; species Petrolisthes cinctipes. The sequence goes on from JAWQEG010000618.1 coordinate 847,561, forward strand.
TGGACTGAAAATATCAACAGTCATTCATGGGGTGTTGGGTGTGTGGGTGTCATTACAGTGCTTGGACTGTAAATATTAACTGTGATTTATGGGGTGGTGGGTATGTAGGTGTCATTACAGTGTTTGGACTGTAAATATCGAAAGTCATTCTTGGGGTGGTGTGTGTGTGGGTGTCATTACAATGCTTAGACTGTAAATATCAACAGTCATTTATGGGGTGGTGGGTGTGTGGGTGTCATTACAGAGCTTAGACTGTAAATATCAACAGTCATTTATGGGGTGGTGGGTGTGTGGCTATTATTACAGTGCTTGGACTGTAAATATCAACAGTCAATCATGGGGTGGTGGGTGTGTGGGTGTCATTACAGTGCTTAGACTGTAAATATCAACAGTCATTCATGGGGTGGTGGGTGTGTGGGTGTCATAACAGTGTTTTGACTGTAAATATTAACAGTCATTCATATGTTGGTGGGTGTTATTAGAGTGCTTGAACTATAAATATCAACAATTTTTCATGGGGTGGTGGGAGTGTGGGTGTCATGACAGTGCTTGGACTGTAAATATCAACAGTCATTCATGGGTTGGTGAGTGTGTGGGGGTTATTACAGTTCTTGGACTGTAAATATCAACCATCATTCATTGGGTGGTGGGTGTGTGGGTGTCATTACAGTGCTTAAAATGTAAATATTAACAGTCATTCATGGAGTGGTGGGTGTGTGGCTGTCATTACAGTGCTTGGATTGTAAATATCAACAGTCAATCATGGGGTGGTGGGTGTGCGGGTGTCATTACAGTGTTTTGACTGTAAATATCAAAAGTCATTCATAGGTGGTGGGTGTGTGGGTGTCATTACAGTGTTTTGATTGTAAATATCAACAGTCAATTATAGGTTGGTTGGTGTCATTAGAGTGCTTGGACTGTAAATATCAACAGTCATTAATGGGGTGGTTGGTGTGTGGGTGACATTACATTGCGTGGACTGTAAATATCAACCATAATTCATGGGGTGATGGGTGTGCGGGTGTCTATGCAGTGCTTTGACTGTAAATATCAACAGTCATTCATAGGGTGATGGGTGTGAGGGTGTCATTACAGTGCTTAGACTGTAATTATCAACAGTCATTCATGTGGTGGTGGGTGTGTGGGTGTCATTATAGTGCTTGGACTTTAAATATAAACAGTCACTCATGGGGTGGTGGGTGTCTGTGTGTCATTAGTGCTTGTACTGTAAATATTAACAGGAATTTATTGGGTGGTGGGTGTGTGAGTGTCATTACAGAGCTTTGACTATAAATATCAACAGTCATTCATGGGGTTGTGGGTTTTTGGGTGTCTATGCAGTGCTTGGAGTGTAAATATCAACAGTCATTTATTGGGTGGTGGGTGTGTGGGTGTCATTAAAGTGCTTGGACAGTAAATATCAATAGTCAATCATAGGAAGGTCGGTGTGTGGGTGTCATTATAGTGCTTGGACTGTAAATATCAACAGTCATTCATGAGGTGGAGGGTGGGCGGGTGTCATTACAGTGTTTTAACTATAAATATCAACATTCATTTATTGGGTGGTGGGTGTCATTACAGTGCTTGGAGTGTAAATATCAACAGTCATTCGTGGGGTGGTGCATTTGTGGGTGTCACGACAGTGATTGGACTACTAATATAAACCATCATACATTAGGTGGTGGGTGTGTGGGTGTCTTTACACTGCTCAGACTGTAAATATTAACAGTCATTCATGGGGTGGTGAGTGTGTGGATGTCATTACAGTGCTTGGACTGAAAATATCCACAGTCATTCTTAAGGTGGTGGGTGTGTGGGTGTCATTATAGTGATTGGCCTATAAATATTAACCGTCATTTATGGGGTGGAGGGTGTGTGGGTGTCATTATAGTGCTTGGACTGTAAATATCAACAGTCATTCATAGGGTGGTCGGTGTGTGAGTGTAATTACAAAGCTTGGACTGTATATATCAACAAACATTCATGGGGTGGTGTGTGTGTAGGTGTCATTACAGTACTTGGACTGTAAATATCAAAAGTCATTCTTGGGGTGGTCGGTGTGTGGGTGTCATTACAGTGCTTAGACTGTAAATATCAAAAGTCATTTATGGGGTGGAGGGTGTGTGGCTGTCATTACAGTGCTTGGACTGTAAATATCAACAGTCATTTATGGGTTGGAGGGTGTGTGGCTGTCATTACAGTGCTTGGACTGTAAATATCAACAGTCAATCATGGGGTGGTGGGTGTGTGGGTGTCATTACAGTGCTTTGACTGTAAATATCAACAGTCATTCATGGGGTGGTTGGGGTGAAGGTGTCATTACAGTGCTTGGACTGTAAATATCAACAGTCATTCATGGGGTGGTGGGTGTGTGGGTTTCATTATAGTGTTTGAACTGTAAATATCAACAGTCATTCATGGGGTGGTGGGTGTGTGGGTGTCATTACAGTGCTTAGACTATAAATATTAAGTCATTCATGGTGTGGTGGGTGTGTGTGTGTCATTAGTGCTTGGACTGTAATTATCAACAGTCAATCATGGGGTGGTTGGTGTCATTACAGTGCTTGGACTGTAAATATCAACAGTTAATCATGGGGTGTTGGGTGTCATTACAGTGCTTGGACTGTAAATATCAACTGTCATTCATGGGGTTTTGGTGTTTGGGTGTCTATGCAGTGCTTGGACTGTAAATATCAACAGTCATTCATGGGGTGGTGGGTGTGTGGGTGTCATTACAGTGATTGGACTGTAAATATCAACCGTCATTTATGGGGTGGTGTTTGTGTGGGTGTCATTACAGTTCCTGGACTGTAAAAATTAACAGTCATTCATAGGGTGGTGGGTGTGTGAGTGTCATTACAGTGCTTGGACTGTAAATATCAACAGTCATTCATGGGGTGGTGGGTGTTTGGGTGTCATTACAGTGCTTAGACTGTAAATATCAACAGTCAGTTATTGGGTTGTGGGTGTGTGGGTGTGATTACAGTGCTTGGAGTGTAAACATTAACAATCAATCATGGGGTGGTCGGTGTGTGGGTGTCATTACAGTGCTGGGACTGTAATTATCAACAGTCATTCATGAGGTGGTGGGTGTGTGGGTGTCATTACAGTGTTTTAACTATAAATATCAACATTCATTTATTGGGTGTTGGGTGTCATTACAGTGCTTTGACTATAATTATCAACAGTCATTCATAGGGTGGTGCATGTGTGGGTGTAATGACAGTTCTTGGACTGTAAATATCAACAGTCATTAATGGGGTGGTGAGTGTGTAGGTGTCATTACAGTTCTTGAACTGTAAATATCAACCATCATTAATATGTGGGTGTCATTACAGAGCTCAGACTGTAAATATTAACAGTTATTCCTGGGGTGGTGGGTGTGTTGGTGTCATTACAGTGCTTGGACTGTAAATATCAACTGTCATTAATGGGGTTTTGGTGTTTGGGTGTCTATGCAGAGCTTGGACTGTAAATATCAACAGTCATTCATGGGGTGGTGGGTGTGTGGGTGTCATTACAGTGCTTGGACTGTAAATATCAACCGTCATTTATGGGGTGGTGTTTGTGTGGGTGTCATTACAGTTCCTGGACTGTAAAAATTAACAGTCATTCATATGGTGGTGGGTGTGTGAGTGTCATTACAGAGCTTGGACTGTAAATATCAACAGTCATTCATGGGGTGGTGGGTGTGTGGGTGTCATTACAGTGCTTAGACTGTAAATATCAGCAGTCAGTTATTGGGTTGTGGGTGTGTGGGTGTCATTACAGTGCTTGGACTGTAAACATTAACAATCAATCATGGGGTGGTCGGTGTGTGGGTGTCATTACAGTGCTGGGACTGTAATTATCAACAGTCATTTATGAGGTGGTGGGTGTGTGGGTGTCATTACAGTGTTTTAACTATAAATATCAACATTCATTTATTGGGTGTTGGGTGTCATTACAGTGCTTTGACTATAATTATCAACAGTCATTCATGGGGTGGTGCATGTGTGGGTGTAATGACAGTTCTTCGACTGTAAATATCAACAGTCATTCATGGGGTGGTATGTGTGTAGGTGTCATTACAGTGCTTGGACTGTAAATATCAAAAGTCATTTTTGGGGTGGTCGGTGTGTGGGTGTCATTACAGTGCTTAGACTGTAAATATTAACAGTCATTTATGGGGTGGTGGGTGTGTGGCTGTCATTACAGTGCTTGGACTGTAAATATCAAAAGTCAATCATGGGGTGGTGGGTGTGTGGGTGTCATTACAATGCTTTGACTGTAAATATCAACAGACATTCATGGGGTGGTGGGAGTGTGGGTGTCATTACAGTGTTTTGTTTGTAAATATCAACAGTCATTTATAAGCTTGTGGGTGTCATTAGAGTGATTGGACTGTAAATATTAACAGTCATTCATAAGGTTGTGGGTGTGGGTGTATCATTACAGTGTTTTGACTGTAAATATCAACAATCATTCATGGGGTGGTGGGGGTGAGGGTGTCATTACAGTGCTTGGACTGTAAATATCAACAGTTATTCATGGGGTGGTGGGTGTGTGGTTGTCATTACAGTGCATGGATTATAAATATTAAGTCATTCATGGTGTGGTAGGTGTGTGTGTATGTCATTAGTGCTTGGACTGTAAATATCAACAGTCATTCATGGGGTGGTTGGTATCATTACAGTGCTTGGACTGTAAATATCAACAGTTAATCATGGGGTGTTGGTAGTCATTAGAGTGTTTGGACTCTAAATATCAACAGTCAATCATGGGGTGGTGGGTGTGTGGGTGTCATTACAGTGTTTTGATTGTAAATATCAACAGTCATTCATAGGGTGGTGGGTGTCATTAGAGTGCTTGGACTGTAAATATCAACAGTCATTCATGGGGTGGTGGGTGTGTGGGTGTCATTACAGTGCTTAGACTGTAAATATCAATAGTCATTCATAGGGTGGTGGGTGTGAGGGTGTCATTACAGTGCTTAGACTGTATATATCAACAATCATTCATGGGGTCGTGGGTGTGTGGGTGTCATTATAGTGTTTGGACTGTAAATATCAACAGTCATTCATGGGGTGGTGAATGTGTGGGTGTCATTACATTGCTTGGACTGTAAATATCAAGTCATTCATGGGATGGTGGGTGTCTGTGTGTCATTAGTGCTTGGACTGTGAATATTAACAGTCATTTATGGGGTGGTGGGTGGCATTACAGTGCTTAGACTCTAATATCAACAGTCATTCATGGGGTGATGGGTGTGTGGGTGTCATTACAGTGCTTGGACTGTAAATATAAATAGTTATTCATGGGGATGTGGGTGTTTGGGTGTCTATGCAGTGCTTGGACTGTAAATATTAATAGTCATTCATATGGTGGTGGGTGTGTGAGTGTCATTACAGTGTTTTGACTGTAAATATCAACAGTCATTCATAGGGTGTTGGGTGTCATTACAGTGCTTTTACTGTAAATATCAACAGTTATTCAAGGGGTGGTCGGTGTGTGGGTGTCATGACAATGCTTGGACTGTAAATATTAACAGTCATTCATGGGGTGGTGAGTGTGTGTGTGTTATTACAGTTCTTGGACTGTATATATCAACCATTATTCATTGGTTGGTGGGTGTGTGGGTGTCATTACAGTGCTGGGACTGTAAATATCAACAGTCATTTATAGGGTGGTGGGTGTTTGAGTGTAATTACAGAGCTTGGACTATAAATATCAACAGTCATTTATAGGGTGGTGGGTGTTTGAGTGTCATTACAGAGCTTGGACTGTAAATATCAACAGTCATTTATAGGGTGGTGGGTTTGTGGGTGTCATTACAGTGCTTTGACTGTAAATATCAACAGTCATTCATGGATTGGTAGGTGTGTTGGTGTCATTACAGTGCTTGGACTGTAAATATTAACCATAATGCATGGGGTGGTGGGTGTGGGTCGTCATTACAGTGCTTTCAGTGTAAAAATCAACAGTCATTCATGGGGTGGTGTGGGTGAGGGTGTCATTACAGTTCTTGGACTTTAAATATCAACCATCATTCATTAGGTGGTGGGTTTGTGGGAGTCATTACAGTGCTTAGACTGTAAATATTAACAGTCATTCATGAGATGGTGGGTGTGTTGATGTCATTACATTGCTTAGACTGTAAATATCAACAGTCAGTTATTGGTTTGTGGGTGTGTGGGTGTCATTACAGTGCTTGGACTGTAAATATTAACAGTCAATCATGGGGTGGTCGGTGTGTGGGTGTCATTACAGTGCTGGGACTGTAATTATCAACAGTCATTCATGGGGTGGTGTGTGTGTTGGTGTCATTACAGTGTTTTAACTATAAATATCAACATTCATTTATTGGGTGTTGGGTGTCATTACAGTGCTTTGACTATAAATATCAATAGTCATTCATGGGGTGGTGCATGTGTGGGTGTAATGACAGTTCTTGAACTGTAAATATCAACCATCATTAATGTGTGGGTGTCATTACAGAGCTCAGACTGTAAATATTAACAGTTATTCCAGGGGTGGTGGGTGTGTTGGTGTCATTACAGTGCGTGGACTATAAATATCAACAGTCATTAATGTGGTGGTAGGTGTATGGGTGTTATTATAGTGCATGGACTGTAAATATCAACCATATTTCATGGGGTTGTCGGTGTGTGGGTGTCATTACAGTGCTTTGTCTGTAAATATCAAGTCATTAATGGGGTAGTGGGTGTGTGTGTGTCATTATTGCTTGGACTGTAAATATCAAGTCATTAATGGGGTAGTGGATATGTGTGTGTCATTATTGCTTGGACTGTAAATATCAACAGTCATTCATAGGGATATGAGTGTGTGGGTGTCATTACAGTGCTTGGACTGTAAATATCAACAGTCATTTATAGGGTGGTGGGTGTTTGGTGTCATTACATTGCTTGGACTGTAAATATCAACAGTCAATCATGGGGTGGTGGGTGTGTGGGTATCATTACAGTGCTTGGACTGTAAATATCAACAGTCAATCATAGGGTGGTAGGTGTGTGAGTGTTATTACAGAGCTTGGACTGTAAATATCAATGGTCATTCATGGAGTGGTGGGTGTGTGGGTGACATTACAGTGCTTGGATAGTAAATATCAACAGTCATTCTTGGGGTGAAGGTTGTGTGGGTGTTATTACAGTGCTTTGACAGTAAATATCAACAGTTATTCAGAGGGTGGTGGGTTTCATTAGAGTGCTTGGACTGTAAATATTAACAGTCATTTTTAGGGTGGTGGGTGTTTGGATGTCATTACAGTGCTTGGACTGAAAATATCAACAGTTATTTATGGGGTTGTGGGTGTGTGGGTGTCATTACAGTGCTTGGACTGTAAATATCAACAGTCATTCATAGGGTGGTGGGTGTGTGAGTGTCATTACAGAGCTTGGACTGTATATATCAACAGTCCTTCATAAGGTGGTGGGTGTGTGGATGTCATTATAGTGCTTGGACTGTAAATATCAACAGTCAATCATGGGGTGGTGGGAGTGTGGGTGTCATTACAGTGCTTGGACTGTAAATATTAACAGTCTTTCATGGGGTGGTGGGTGTGTGGGTGTCATTACAGTGTTTTGATTGTAATTATCAAAAGTCAATCATAGGGTGGTGGGTGTCATTACAGTGTTTGGACTGTAAATATCAACAGTCATTTATAGGGTGGTGGTTGTGTGGGTGTCTTTACAGTGCTTGGACTGTAAATATCAAACAAAATTCATGGGATGGTGGGTTTGGTGGTGTCATTACAGTGCTTTAACAGTAAATATCAACAGTCAATCATAGGGTGGTGGGTGTGTGGGTGTCATTACAGTGTTTTGATTGTAAATATCAACAGTCATTCATAGGGTGGTGGGTATCATTAGAGTGCTTGGACTGTAAATATCAACAGTCATTCATGGGGTTGTGGGTGTGTGGGTGTCATTACAGTCCTTGGACTGTAAATATCAACAGTCAATCATGAGGTAGTGAGTGTGTGGGTGTCATTAGAGTGCTTAGACTGTAAATATCAACAGTCAATCATAGTGTTATGGGTGGCATTACAGTGATTGGACTGTAAATATCAACAGTCATTCATAGGGTGATGGGTGTGTGGGTGTCATTACAGTGTTTGGACTGTAAATATCAACAGTCATTTATAGAGTGGTGGGTGTTTGAGTGTCATTACATTGCTTGGACGGTAAATATTAACAGTCAATCATGAGGTAGTGGGTGTGTGGGTGTCATTAGAGTGCTTAGACTGTATATATCAACACTCATTCATAGATTGGTGGGTGTCATTTGAGTGCTTGGACTGTAAATATCAACAGTCATTAATAAGTTGGTGAGTGTATGGGTGTCATTATAGTGCATGGACTGTAAATATAAACCATATTTCATGGGGTTGTCGGTGTGTGGGTGTCATTACAGTGCTTTGTCTGTAAATATCAAGAGTCATTCATGGGGTGGTTGGTGTGAGGGTGTCATTACAGTGTTCGGACTGTAAATATCAACAGTCATTCATAGGGTGGTGGGTGTGGAGTGTCATTATATTGCTTGGACTGTAAATACCAACAGTCATTCATGGGGTGGTTGGTGTGTGGGTGTCATTACAATGCTTGGACTGTAAATATCAAGTCATTAATGGGGTGGTGTGTGTGTGTGTGTCATTATTGCTTGGACTGTAAATATCAACAGTCATTCATGGAGGGGGGTGGCATTACAGTGCTTGGACTGTAAATATCAACAGTCATTCATGAGGTGATGGGTGTGTGGGTGTCATTACAGTGCTTGGACTGTAAATATTAACATTAATTTATGGGGTGGTGTGTGTTTGGGTGTCATTACATTGCTTGGATTGTAAATATCAACATTTAATCATGGGGTGGTTGGTGTCATTACAGTGCATGGACTGTAAATATCAACAGTCATTCATACGGTGGTTTGTGTGTGGGTGTTATTACAGTGCTTTGACTGTAAATATCAACAGTCATTCAGAGGGTGGTGGGTGTTATCAGAGTGCTTAGACAGTATATATCAACAGCTATGCATGGAGTGATGGGTATGTGGGTATCATGAAAGTGCTTGAACCGTAAATATCAACAGTCATTCATGGGGTGGTGTTGTGTGGGAGTCATTGCAGTTCTTGGACTGTAAATATCAACCATCATTTATTGGGTGGTGTGTGTGTGGGAGTCATTACAGTGCTTGGACTGTGAATATCAACAGTCATTCATGGGGTGGTGAGTGTGTGGGTATTATTACAGTGCTTTGACTGTAAATATCAACAGTGATTCAGAGGGTGGTGGGTGTCATTAGAGTGCTTGGACTGTAAATATTAACAGTCATCAATGGGGTGTTGGGTGTGTGGATGTCATTACAGTGCTTGAACTAATAATATCAACAGTCATTTATGGGGTGGTGGGTGTGTGGGTGTCATTACAGTGCTTGGACTATAAATATCAACCATCATTTATGGGATTTTGGGTGAGTGGGTTTTCATTACAGTGCTTGGACTATAAATATCAACAGTCATTCATAGGGTGGTGGGTGTGTGAGTGTCATTACAGAGCTTGGACTGTAAATATTAACAGTCATTCATTGGGTGGTGGGTTTGTGGATGTCATTACAGTGCTTGGACTGTAAATATCAACAGTCAATCATAGGGTGGTGGGTGTGTGGGCATCATTACTGTGCTTGGACTGTAAATATCAACAGTCATTCATGGGGTGGTGGGTGTGTGGGTGTCATTACAGTGTTTTGATTGTAATTATCAACAGTCATTCATGGGGTGGTGGGTGTGTGGATGTCATTACAGTGCTTGGACTGTAAATATCAACCATAATTCATTGGGTGGTGGTTGTGGGGGTGTCAATACATTGCTTGGACTGTAAATTTCAACAGTCAATTATGGGGTGGTGGGTATGTTGGTGTCATTACAGTGCTTAGACTGTAAATATTAACAGTCATTCATAGGGTGGTGGGTGTGTGAGTGTTATTACAGAGCTTGGACTGTAAATATCAAGTCATGTATATGGTGGTGGGTGTATGGGTGTCATTACAGTGATTTGATTGTAAATATCAACAGTCATTCATAGGGTGGTGGGTATCATTAGAGTGCTTGGACTGTAAATATCAACAGTCATTTATGGGGTTTTGGGTGTGTGGGTGTCATTACCGTGCTTGGACTGTAAATATCAACTATAATTCATGGGGTCGTAGGTGTTGGAGTGTCATTACAGTGCTTTTACTGTAAATATCAACAGTCATTCATGGGGTGGTGAGTGGCATTACAGTGCTTGGACTGTATATATCAAGAGTCATTCATAGGGTGATGGGTGTGTGGGTGTCATTACAGTGTTTGGACTGTAAATATCAACAGTCATTTATAGGGTGGTGGGTGTTTTGGTGTCATTACATTGCATGGACTGTAAATATTAACAGTCAATCATGGGGTGGTGGGTGTGTGTGTGTCACTACAGTGCTTGGACTGTAAATATCAACAGTCATTCATAGGGTGGTGGGTGTGTGTGTTATTACAGAGCTTGGACTGTAATTATCAACAGTCATTTATAGAGTGGTAGATGCGTGGGTGTCATTACAGTGCTTGGACTTTAATTATCAACAGTCATTCATGAGGTGATGGTTGTGTGAGTGTTATTACAGTGCTTTGACTGTAAATATCAACAGTCATATAGAGGGTTGTGGGTGTCATTAGAGTGCTTGGACTGTAAATATTAACAGTCATTCATTGGGTTGTGGGTGTGTGGATGTCATTACAGTGCTTGGACTGATAATATCAACAGTCATTTATGGGGTGGTGGGTGTGTGGGTGTCATTACAGTGCTTGGACTATAATTATCAACCGTCATTTATGGGGTGGTGGGTGTGTGGGTGTCATTACAGTGCTTGGACTGTAAATATCAATAGTCATTCATGGGGTGTTGGGTGTGTGGGTGTCATTACCGTGTTTTGATTGTAATTATCAACAGTCATTTATAGGGTAGTGGGTATCATCACAGTGCTTGGACTGTAATTATCAACAGTCATTTATGGGGTAGTGGTTGTGTGGGTGTCTTTACATTGCTTGATCTGTAAATATCAAACATAATTCATGGGATGGTGGGTGTGGGGGTTTTATTACAGTGCTTGGACTGTAAATATCAACAGTCATTCATAGGGTCATGGGTATATGGCTGTCATTACAGTGTTTTGATTGTAAATATCAACAGTCATTTATAGGGTGGTGGGTATCATTAGAGTGCTTGGACTGTAAATATCTACAGTCATTCAAGGGGTTGTGGGTATGTGGGTGTCATTACAGTGCTTGGACTATAAATATCAACTTTAATTCATGGGGTCATTAGTGTTGGTGTGTCATTACAGTGCTTGGACTGTAAATATTAACTGTCATTTATGGGGTGGTGGGTGTGAGGGTGTCATTACAGTGATTGGACTATAAATATCAACAGTCATTCGTGAGATGATGGGTGTGTGGGTGTCATTATAGTGCTTGGACTGTAAATATCAACAGTCATTCATAGGGTGATGGGTGGCATTACAGTGCTTGGACTGTAAATATCAAGTCATTCATGTGGTGGTGGGTGTCATTAGTGCTTTGACTGTAAATATCAACAGTCATTCATTTGGTGATGGGTGGCATTACAGTGCTTGGACTGTAAATATCAACAGTCATTCATAGGGTGATGGGTTTGTGGGTGTCATTACATTGCTTGGACTGTAAATATCAACAGTCATTTATAGGGTGGTGGGTGTTTGGGTGTCATTATGTTGATCGGACTGTAAATATCAACAGTCAATCATGGGGTGGTTGTTGTGTGGGTATCATTACAGTGCTTGGACTGTAAATATCAACAGTCATTCATAGGGTGGCGGGTGTGTGAGTGTCATTACAGAGCTTGGAATGTAAATATCAACAGTCATTCATGGGGTGGTGGGTGTGTGGATGTCATTAGAGTGCTTGGACTGTAAATATCAACAGTCAATCATGGGGTGGTGGGTGTGTGGGTGTCATTACAGTGCTTGGACTGTAAATATCAAGAGTCATTCATGGGGTGGTGGCTATGTGGGTGTCATTACAGTGTTTTGATTGTAATTATCAACAGTCATTTATAGGGTGGTGGGTGTCATTACAGTCCTTGGACTGTAAATATCAACAGTCATTAATGGGATGGTGGTTGTGTGAGTGTTATTACAGTGCTTGGACTGTAAATATCAAACATAATTCATGGGGTGGTGGGTGTAGGGTTGTCATTACAGTGCTTAGAATGTAGATATCCACAGTCGATCATGGGGTGGTGGGTGTGTGGGTGTCATTACAGTGCTTGGACTGTAAATATCAACAGTCTTTCATGGGGTGGTGGGTGTATGGGTGTCATTACAGTGTTTTAATTTTAAATATCAACAGTCATTCATAGGGTGGTGGGTATCATTAGAGTGCTTGGACTGTAAATATCAATAGTCATTTATGGGGTTGTGGGTGTGTGAGTGTCATTAAAGTGCTTGGACTGTAAATATCAACTATAATTCATGGGATCGTGGGTGTTGGGATTTCATTACAGTGCTTTGACTGTAAATATCCACAGTCATTTATGTGGTGGTGTGTGTGAGGGTGTCATTACAGTTCTTGGACTGTAAATTTCAACAGTCAATCATGGGGTGGTGGGTGTGTGGGTCTCATTACAGTGTTTAGACTGTAAATATTAACAATCATTCATAGGGTGGTGGGTGTGTGAGTGTTATTACAGAGCTTGGACCGTAAATATCAAGTCATGTATATGGTGGTGGGTGTATGGGTGTCATTACAGTGATTTGATTGTAAATATCAACAGTCATTAATAGGGTGGTGGGTATCATTAGAGTGCTTGGACTGTAAATATCAACAGTCATTTATGGGGTTGCGGGTGTGTGGGTGTCATTACAATGCTTGGACTGTAAATATCAACTATAATTTATGGGGTCGTGGGTGTTGGAGTGTCTTTACAGTGCTTTTACTGTAAATATCCACAGTCATTCATGGGGTGGTGGGTGGCATTACAGTGCTTGGACTGTATATATCAAGAGTCATTCATAGGGTGATGGGTGTGTGGGTGTCATTACAGTGCTTGGACTGTAAATATCAACAGTCATTTATAGGGTGGTTGGTGTTTGGGTGTCATTACATTGCTTGGACTCTAAATATCAACAGTCAATCATGGGGTGGTGGGTGTCATTACAGTGCTTGGACTGTAAATATCAACAGTCATTCATAGGGTGGTGGGTGTGTGTGTTATTACAGAGCTTGGACTGTAATTATCAACTGTCATTCATGGAGTGGTAGGTGTGTGGGTATCATTATAGTGCATGGACTGTAAATATGAACCATATTTCATAGGGTTGTCGGTGTGTGGGTGTCATTACAGTGCTTTGTCTTTAAATATCAAGTCATTAATGGGGTGGTGGGTGTGTGTGTGTCATTATTGCTTGGACTGTAAATATCAACAGTCATTCATGGAGGGGGGTGGCATTACAGTGCTTGTACTTTAAATATCAACAGTCATTCATGAGGTGATGGGTGTGTGGGTATCATTACTGTGCTTGGACTGTAAATATTAACAGTCATTTATGGGGTGGTGGGTGTTTGGGTGTCATTACATTGTTTGGATTGTCAATATCAACATTTAATCATGGGGTGGTTGGTGTCATTACAGTGCTTGGACTGTAAATATCAACAGTCATTCATACGGTGGTGGGTGTGTGGGTTTTATTATAGTGCTTTGACTGTAAATATCAACAGTCATTAAGAGGGTGGTGGGTGTTATCAGAGTGTTTGGACTGTAAATATCAACAGCTATTCATGGAGTGATGGGTATGTGGGTATCATGAAAGTGCTTGAACCATAAATATCAACAGTCATTCATGGGGTGGTGATGTGTGGGAATCATTGCAGTTCTTGGACTGTAAATATCAACCATCATTCATTGGGTGGTGTGTGTGTGGGAGTCATTACAGTGCTTGGACTGTGAATATCAACAGTCATTCATGGGGTGGTGAGTGTGTGGGTATTATTACAGTGCTTTGACTGTAAATATCAACAGTCATTCAGAGGGTGGTGGGTGTCATTAGAGTGCTTGGACTGTAAATATTAACAGTCATTCATGGGGTGTTGGGTGTGTGGATGTCATTACAGTGCTTGAACTAATAATATCAACAGTCATTTATGGGGTGGTGGGTGTGTGGGTGTCATTACAGTGCTTGGACTATAAATATCAACCATCATTTATGGGGTTTTGGGTGAGTGGGTTTTCATTACAGTGCTTGGACATAAATATCAACAGTCATTCATGGGGTTGTGGGTGTCATTACAGTGCTTGGACTGTAAATATCAACAGTCATTCATGGGGTGGTGGGTGTGTGGATGTCATTACAGTGCTTGGACTGTAAATATCAACCATAATTCATGGGGTGGTGGGTGTGGGGGTGTCATTACATTGCTTGGACTGTAAATTTCAACAGTCAATCATGGGGTGGTGGGTATGTGGGGTGCTTAGACTGTAAATATAAACAGTCATTCATAGGGTGGTGGGTGTATGGGTGTCATTACAGTGATTTGATTGTAAATATCAACAGTCATTCATAGTGTGGTGGGTATCATTAGAGTTCTTGGACTGTAAATATCAACAATCAATCATGGGGTGGAGGGTGTGTGGGTGTCATTACAGTGCTTGGACTGTAAATATCAACAGTCATTCATAGGGTGGTGGGTGTGTGTGTTATTACAGAGCTTGGACTGTAATTATCAACAGTCATTCATGGAGTGGTAGGTGTGAGGGTGTCATTATAGTGCATGGACTGTAAATATGAACCATATTTCATGGGGTTGTAGGTGTGTGGGTGTCATTACAGTGCTTTGTCTGTAAATATCAAGAGTCATTCATGGGGTGGTGGGTGTGAGGGTGTCATTACAGTGTTCGGACTGTAAATATCAACAGTCATTCATGGGGTGGTTGGTGTGTGGGTGTCATTACAATGCTTGGACTGTAAATATCAAGTCATTATTGGGGTGGTGGGTGTGTGTGTGTCATTATTGCTTGGACTGTAAATATCAACAGTCATTCATGGGGGAGGGGTGGCATTACAGTGCTTGGACTGTAAATATCAACAGTCATTCATGAGGTGATGGGTGTGTGGGTGTCATTACAGTGCTTGGACTGTAAATATTAACAGCCATTTATGGGGTGGGGGGTGTTTGGGTGTCATTACATTGCTTGGATTGTAAATATCAACATTTAATCATGGGGTGGTTGGTGTCATTACAGTGGTTGGACTGTAAATATCAACAGTCATTTATACGGTGGTGGGTGTGTGGGTGTTATTACAGTGCTTTGACTGTAAATATCAACAGTCATTCAGAGGGTGGTGGGTGTTATCAGAGTGCTTGGACTGTAAATATCAACAGCTATTCATGGAGTGATGGGTATGTGGGTATCATGAAAGTGCTTGAACCGTAAATATCAACAGTCATTAAGGGGGTGGTGATGTGTGGGAGTCATTGCAGTTCTTGGACTGTAAATATCAACCATTATTCATTGGGTGGTGTGTGTGTGGGTATTATTACAGTGCTTTGACTGTAAATATCAACAGTCATTCAGAGGGTGGTGGGTGTCATTAGAGTGCTTGTACTGTAAATATTAACAGTCATTCATGGGGTGTTGGGTGTGTGGATGTCATTACAGTGCTTGAACTAATAATATCAACAGTCATTTATGGGGTGGTGGGTGTGCGGGTGTCATTACAGTGCTTGGACTATAAATATTAACCATCATTTATGGGTTTTTGGGTGAGTGGGTTTTCATTACAGTGCTTGGACTATAAATATCAACAGTCATTCATAGGGTGGTGGGTGTGTGAGTGTCATTACAGAGCTTGGACTGTAAATATTAACAGTCATTCATTGGGTGGTGGGTGTGTGGATGTCATTACAGTGCTTGGACTGTAAATATCAACAGTCAATCATAGGGTGGTGGGTGTGTGGGCGTCATTACAGTGCTTGGACTGTAAATATCAACAGTCATTCATGGGGTGGTGGGTGTGTGGGTGTCATTACAGTGTTTTGATTGTAATTATCAACAGTCATTCATGGGGTGGTGGGTGTCATTACAGTGCTTGGAATGTAAATATCAACAGTCATTAATGGGGTGGTGGGTGTGTGGATGTCATTACAGTGCTTGGACTTTAAATATCAACCATAATTCATGGGGTGGTGGGTGTGGGGGTGTCATTACATTGCTTGGACTGTAAATTTCAACAGTCAATCATGGGGTGGTGGGTATGTGGGTGTCATTACAGACTTAGACTGTAAATATTAACAGTCATTTATAGGGTGGTGGGTGTGTGAGTGTTATTACAGAGCTTGGACTGTAAATATCAAGTCATGTATATGGTGGTGGGTGTATGGGTGTCATTACAGTGATTTGATTGTAAATATCAACAGTCATTCATAGGGTGAATGGTATCATTAGAGTGCTTGGACTGTAAATATCAATAGTCATTCATGGGGTTGTGGGTGTGTGGGTGTCATTACAGTGCTTGGACTATAAATATCAACTTTAATTCATGGGGTCGTTAGTGTTGGTGTGTCATTACAGTGCTTGGACTGTAAATATCAACTGTCATTTATGGGGTGGTGGGTGTGAGGGTGTCATTACGGTGATTGGATTATAAATATCAGCAGTCATTCGTGAGATGATGGGTGTGTGGGTGTCATTATAGTGCTTGGACTGTAAATATCAACAGTCATTCATGGGTTAGTGGGTTTGTGGGTGTCATTACAGTGCTTTGACTGTAAATATCAAGTCATTCATGTGATGGTGGGTGTCATTAGTGCTTTGACTGTAAATATCAACAGTCATTCATTTGGTGGTGGGTGGCATTACAGTGCTTGGACTATAAATATCAACTTTAATTCATGGGGTCGTTAGTGTTGGTGTGTCATTTCAGTGCTTGGACTGTAAATATCAACTGTCATTTATGTGGTGGTGTGTGTGAGGGTGTCATTACAGTGATTGGACTGTAAATTTCAACAGTCAATCATGGGGTGGTGGGTGTTTGGGTGTCATTACAGTGCTTATACTGTAAATATTAACAGTCATTCATAGGGTGGTGGGTGTGTGAGTGTTATTACAGAGCTTGGACTGTAAATATCAAGTCATGTATATGGTGGTGGGTGTATGGGTGTCATTACAGTGATTTGATTGTAAATATCAACAGTCATTCATAGGGTGGTGGGTATCATTACAGTGCTTGGACTGTAAATATCAATAGTCATTCATGGGGTTGTGGGTGTGTGGGTGTCATTACAGTGCTTGGACTGTAAATATCAACTATAATTCATGGGGTCGTGGGTGTTTGAGTGTCATTACAGTGCTTTTACTGTAAATATCAACAGTCATTCATGGGTTGGAGGGTGGCATTACAGTGCTTGGACTGTATATATCAAGAGTCATTCATAGGGTGATGGGTGTGTGGGTGTCATTACAGTGCTTGGACTGTAAATATCAACAGTCATTTATAGGGTGGTGGGTGTTTGGGTGTCATTACATTGCTTGGACTGTAAATATCAACAGTCAATCATGGGGTGGTGGGTGTGTGGGTGTCATTAGAGTGCTTGGACAGTAAATATCAACAGTCATTCATAGGGTGGTGGGTGTGTGTGTTATTACAGAGCTTGGACTGTAATTATCAACAGTCATTCAAGGAGTGGTAGGTGTGTGGGTGTCATTACAGTGCTTGGACTGTAAATATCAACAGTCATTCTTGAGGTGATAGTTGTGTGAGTGTTATTACAGTGCTATGACTGTAAATAACAACAGTCATATAGAGGGTGGTGGGTGTCATTAGAGTGCTTGGACTGTAAATATTAACAGTCATTTATTGGGTTGTGGGTGTGCGGATGTCATTACAGTGCTTAGACTGAAAATATCAACAGTCATTTATGGGGTAGTGGGTGTGTGGGTGTCATTACAGTGCTTGGACTATAATTATCAACCATCATTTATGGGGTGGTGGGTGTGTGGGTGTCATTACAGTGTTTGGACTGTAAATATCAATAGTCATTCATGGGGTGGTTGGTGTGTTGGTGTCATTACCGTGTTTTGATTGTAATTATCAACAGTCATTCATTGGGTGGTGGGTATCATTAGAGTGCTTGGACTGTAAATATCAACAGTCATTCATGGGGTTGTGGGTATGTGGGTGTCATTACAGTGCTTGGACTGTAAATATCAACTATAAATCATGGAGTCATGGTTGTTGGAGTGTCATTACAGTGTTTTTACTGTAAATATTAACAGTCATTCATGGGGTGGTGGGTGGCATTACAGTGCTTGGACTGTATATATCAAGAGTCATTCATAGGGTGATGGGTGTGTGGGTGTCATTATAGTGTTTGGACTGTAAATATCAACAGTCATTTATGGGGTGGTGGGTGTGTGGGTGTCATTACAGTGCTTGGACTATAATTATTATCCGTCATTTATGGGGTGGTGGGTGTGTGGGTGTCATTACAATGCTTGGACTGTAAATATCAATAGTCATTCATGGGGTGGTTGGTGTCATTACCGTGTTTTGATTGTAATTATCAACAGTCATTCATAGGGTGGAGGGTGTCATTACAGTTCTTGGACTGTAAATATCCACCATAATTCATGGAGTGATGGGTGTGGGGGTGTCATTACAGTGCTTTGAATGTAAATATCAAAAGTCATTCATGGGGTGGTGGGGGTGTGTGTGTCATTATGGTGCTTGAACTGTAAATATCCACCATCATTCATGGGGTGGTGGGTTTGTGGGTGTCATTACAGTGCTTGGACTGTAAATATCAAGTCATTCATGGGGTGGTGTGTGTGTGTTATTAGTGCATGGACTATAAATATCAACATTCATTCATGGGTTGATGGGTGTGTAGGTGTCATTACAGTGCTTGGACTATAAATATCAACAGTTAATCATGGGATGGTGGGGGTCGGGGTGTCATTACAGTTCTTGGACTGTAAATATCATTAGTCATTCATGTGGTGGTGGGTGTATGGGTGTCATTACCGTGTTTTGATTGTAATTATCAACAGTCATTCATAGTGTGGTGGGTTTCATTACAGTGCTTGGACTGTAATTATCAACAGTCATTCATGGGGTAGTGGGTGTGTGGGTGTCTTTACATTGCTTGGTCTGTAAATATCAAACATAATTCATGGGATGGTGGGTGTGGGGGTTTTATTACAGTGCTTGGACTGTAAATATCAACAGTCACTCATAAGGTGGTGGGTGTGTGGGTGTCATTACAGTGCTTGGACTGTAAATATCAACAGTCATTCATGGGGTCGTGGGTGTATGGATGTCATTACAGTGTTTTGATTGTAAATATCAGCAGTCATTCATAGGGTTGTGGGTATCATTAGAGTGCTTGGACTGTAAATATCTACAGTCATTCATGGGGTTGTGGGTGTGTGGGTGTCATTACAGTGCTTGGACTATAAATATCAACTTTAATTCATGGGGTCGTTAGTGTTGGGGTGTCATTACATTGCTTGGACTTTACATATCAACTGTCATTTATGGGGTGGTGGGTGTAAGGGTGTCATTACAGTGATTGGACTATAAATATCAACAGTAATTCGTGAGGTGATGGGTGTGTGGGTGTCATTATAGTGCTTGGACTGTAAATATCAACAGTGATTCATGGGTTGGTGGGTTTGTGGGTGTCATTACAGTGCTTGGACTGTAAATATCAAGTCATTCATGTGGTGGTGGGTGTCATTAGTGCTTTGACTGTAAATATCAACAGTCATTAATTTGGTGGTGGGTGGCATTGCAGTGCTTGGACTGTAAATATCAACAGTCATTCATAGGGTGATGGGTTTGTGGGTGTCATTACATTGCTTGGACTGTAAATATCAACAGTCATTTATAGGGTGGTGGGTGTTTGGGTGTCATTACATTGCTCGGACAGTAAATATCAACAGTCAATCATGGGGTGGTTGTTGTATGGGTATCATTACAGTGCTTGGACTGTAAATATAAACAGTCATTCATAGGGTGGTGGGAGTGTGAGTGTCATTACAGAGCTTGGACTGTAAATATCAATAGTCATTCATGGGGTGGTGTGTGTGTGGATGTCATTAGAGTGCTTGGACTGTAAATATCAACAGTCAATCATGGGGTGGTGGGTGTGTGGGTGTCATTACAGTGCTTGGACTGTAAATATCAACAGTCATTCAAGGGGTGGTGGCTATGTGGGTGTAATTACAGTGTTTTGATTGTAATTATCAACAGTCATTCATAGGGTGGTGGGTGTCATTACAGTGTTTGGACTGTAAATATCAACAGTCATTCATGGGATGGTGGTTGTGTGAGTGTTATTACAGTGCTTGGACTGTAAATATCAAACATAATTCATGGGGTGGTGGGTGTAGGGTTGTCATTACAGTGCTTGGAATGTAGATATCAACAGTCAATCATGGGGTGGTGGGTGTGTGGGTGTCATTACAGAGCTTGGACTATAAATATCAACAGTCTTTCATGGGGTGGTGGGTGTATGGGTGTCATTACAGTGTTTTAATTGTAAATATCAACAGTCATGCATAGGGTGGTGGGTATCATTATAGTGCTTGGACTGTAAATATCAATAGTCATTCATGGGGTTGTGGGTGTGTGGGTGTCATTACAGTGCTTGGACTGTAAATATCAATTGTAATTCATGGGATCGTGGGAGTTGGGGTTTCATTACAGTGTTTTGACTGTAAATATCCACAGTCATTTATGTGGTGGTGGGTGTGAGGGTGTCATTACAGTGCTTGGACTGTAAATATCAAGTCATTTATGGGGTGGTGGGTGTGTGTGGGTCATTATTGCTTTGACTGTAAATATCAACAGTCATTGATGGGGTGGTGGGTGTCATTACAGTGCTGGGAATTAAATATCAACAGTCATTCATAGGGTGATGGGTGTGTGGGTGTCATTACAGTGCTTGGACTGTAAATATCAACAGTCATTTATAGGGTGGTTGGTGTTTGGATGTCATTACATTCCTTGGACTGTAAATTTCAACAGTTAATCATGGGGTGGTGGGAGTGTGGTTTTCATTACAGTGTTTAGACTGTAAATATTAACAGTCATTCATAAGGTGGTGGGTGTGTGAGTGTTATTACAGAGCTTGGACTGTAAATATCAAGAGTCATTTATGTGGTGGTTGGTGTGTGGGTGTCATTACATTACTTGGACTATAAATATCAACCGTCATTTATTGGGTGGTGGGTGTGTGAGGTGTCATAACAGTTCTTGGACTGAAAATATCAACCATAGTTCATGGAGTGGTGGGTGTGGGGGTGTCATTACAGTGTTTTAAATGTAAATATCAACAGTCATTCATGGGGTGGTGGGGGTGTGTGTGTCATTATGGTGCTTGAACTGTAAATATCCACCGTCATTCATGGGGTGGTGGGTTTGTGGGTGTCATTACAGTGCTTGGACTGTAAATATCAAGTCATTCATGGGGTGGTGTGTGTGTGTGTTATTAGTGCATGGACTATAAATATCAACAGTCATTCATGGGTTGATGGGTGTGTAGGTGTCATTACAGTGCTTGGTCTATAAATATCAACACTCAATCATGGGATGGTGGGGGTCGGGGTGTCATTACAGAGCTTGGACTGTAAATATCAACAGTTATTCATGGGGTGGTGGGTGTGTGGGTATCATGAAAGTGTTTGGACTGTAAATATCAACAGTCATTCATGGGGTGGTGAGTGTGTTGTTGTCATTGCAGTTCTTAAACTGTAAATATCAACCATCATTCATTGGGTGGTGGGTGTGTGGGTGTCATTACAGTGCTTGGACTGTGAATATCAACAGTCATTTATGGTTTGGTGAGTGTGTGGGTGTTATTATGGTGCTTTGACTGTAAATATCAACAGTCATTCAGAAGGTGTTGGGTGTCATTAGAGTGCTTGGACTGTAAATATTAACAGTCATTCATTGGATGGTTGGTGTGTTGATGTCATTACAATGCTTGGTCTGAAAATATCAACAGTCATTTATGAGTTGGTGGGTGTGTCAGTGTCATTACAGTGCTTGGACTATAAATATCAACCATCATTTATGGGGTCGTGGGTGTGTAAGTGTCATTACAGTTCTTGGACTATAAATATCACTAGTCAATTATAGGGTAGTGGGTGTGTGAGTGTCATTACAGAGCTTGGACTGTAAATATCAACAGTCCTTAAGGGGGTGGTGGGTGTGTGGATGTCATTACAGTGCTTGGACTGTAAATATCAACTATAATTCATGGGGTGGTGGGTGTGGGTGCCATTACAGAGTTTTGACTGTAAATATCAACAGTCATTCATAGGGTGGTGGGTTTCATTAGAGTGCTTGGACTGTAAATATCAACAGTTATTCTTTTGGTGGTGGGTGTGTGGGTGTCATTACAGTGCTTAGACTGTAAATATCAACAGTCATTTATGGGGCGGTTGGTGTGAGTGTGTCATTACAGTGCTTAGACTGTAAATATCAACAGTCATTCATGGAATGGTAAGTGTGTGTGTGTCATTACAGTTCTTGGACTCTAAATATCAACCATCATTTATTGTGTGTTGGGTGAGTGGGTGTCATTACAGTGCATGGACTGTGAATATCAACAGTCATTCATGGGGTGGTGAGTGTGTGGGTGTTATTACAGTGCTTTGACTGTAAATATCAACAGTCATTCAGAGGGTGGTGGGTGTCATTAGAATGCTTGGACTGTATATATTAACAGTTATTCATGGGGTGGTGGGTGTGTGGGTGTCATTACATTGCTTGGACTATAGATATCAACCATCATTTATGGGGAGGTGGGTGTGTTGGTGTCATTACAGTGCTTGGACTCTAAATATCAACAGTCATTCTTTGGGTGGTGGGTGTATGGGTGTCATTACAGTGGTTGGATTGTAAATATCAACAGTTATTCATGGGGTGGTGGGTGTGTGGGTGTTATTACAGCGTTCTGATTGTAACTATCAACAGTCATTTATAGGGTGGTGGGTGTCGTTACAGTGCTTAGACTGTAAATATCAACAGTCATTTAAGGGGTGGTGGTTGTGTGGGTATCATTACAGTGTTTTGATTGTAAATATCAACAGTCATTCATAGGGTGGTGGGTATCATTAGAGTGCTTGGACTGTAAATATCAACAATAATTCATAGGTTTGGGGGTGTGTGGGTGTCATTACAGTGCTTGGACTGTAAATATCAACTATAATTCAAGGGGTCGTGGGTGTTGGGGTGTTATTACAGTATTTTGACTGTAAATATCAACAGTCATTTTTGGGGTGGTGTGTGTGAGGGTGTCATTACATAGCTTGGACTGTAAATATCAACAGTCATTCATGGGGTGGTGGGTGTGTGGATGTCATTACAGTGCTTAGACTGTAAATATCAACAGTTATTCAAATGGTGGTGGGTGTGTGGGTGTCATTACTGTGCTTGGACTGTAAATATCAACATTCATTCATGGGGTGGTGGGTGTGTGGGTGTCATTACAGTGTTTTGATTGTAAATATCAACAGTCATTCATAGGGTGGTGGGTGTCATTACAGAACTTGGACTGCAAATATCAACAGTCATTCATGGGGTGGTGGTTGTATGGGTGTCATTACAGTGCTTGGACTGTAAATATCAATCATAATTCATAGGGTGGTGGGTGTGGGTGTGTCATTACAGTGCTTTGACTATAAATATCAACAGTCATTCATGGGGTGGTGGGTGTGAGGGTGTCATTACAGTCCTTGGACTGTAAATATCAACAGTCATTCATGTGGTTAGTGGATGTCATTATAGTGCTTGGACTGTAAATATCAACAGTCATTTATGGGGTGGTGGGTTTGTGGGTGCCATTACAGTGCTTTGACTGTAAATATCAAGAGTCATTCATGGGGTGGTGGGTGTGAGGGTGTCATTACTGTGTTCGGACTGTAAATATCAACAGTCATTCATGGGGTTGTGGGTGTGTGGGTGTCATTATAGTGATTGGACTGTAAATACCAACAGTCATTCTTGGGGTGGTTGGTGTGTGGGTGTTATTACAGTGCTTGGACTGTAAATATCAACAGTCATTCATGGGGTGGTTAGTGTGTGGGTGTCATTACAGCGTTTTGATTGTAAATATCAAGAGTCATTCATGGGGTTGTGGGTGTGTGGGTGTCATTATAGTGATTGGACTGTAAATACCAATAGTCATTCATGGGGTTGTGGGTGTGTGGGTGTCATTACAGTGCTTGGACTGTAAATATCAACAGTCATTCATGTGGTTGGTGGATGTCATTATACTGCTTGGACTGTAAATATCAACAGTCATTCTTGGGGTGGTGGGTGTGTGGGTGCCATTACATTGCTTGGACTGTAAATATCAACAGTCAATTATGGGGTGGTGGGAGTTTGGGTGTCATTACAGTGCTTATACAGTATATATCAACAGTCATTCATGGGGTGGTTAGTGTGTGGGTGTCATTACAGCGTTTTGATTGTAAATATCAAGTCATTACAGTTATTGGACTGTAAATATCAACCATCATTCATTGGGTGGTGGGTGTGTCGGTGTCATTACAGTGCTTGTACTGTAAATATTAACAGTCATTCATGGGGTAGTTGGTGTGTGGGTGTCATTACTGTGATTGGACTGAAAATATCAACAGTCATTCATGGGGTGTTGTATGTGTGGGCATCATTACAGTGTTTTGATTGTAAATATCAACAGTATTTCATAGGGTGGTGGGTGTCATTAGAGTGCTTGGACTGTAAATATCAAGAGTCATTTACAGGGTGGTGGGTGTGTTGGTGTCATTACAGTGCTTCGACTGTAAATATCAACTGTCATTTATGGGGTGGTGGGTGTGTGGGTGTCTTTACAGTGCTTTGACTGTAAATATCAATAGTTATTTATGGGGTGGTGGGTGTGTGTATCATTATAGTGCTTGGACTGTAAATATCAACAGTCATTCATGGGGTGATGGGTGTCATTAGAGTGCTTTGACTGTAAATATTAACAGTTACTTATTGGGTGGTGGGTTTGTGGGTGTCATGACAGTGCTTGGACTGTAAACATCAACAGACAATCATTGGGTGGTGGGTTTGTGGGTGTCATTACAGTGCTTGGACTGTAAATATCAATAAAAATTTATAGGGTGCGAGGTGTTAGGGTGTCATTACAGTGTTTTGACTGTAAATATCAACAGTCATTTATGGGGCGGTGAGTGTGGGGGTGTCATTACAGTTCTTGGACTGTAAATATCATCCATCATTCATTGGGTGTTGGGTGTGTGGGTGTCAATACAGTGCTTGTACTGTAAATATTATGGAGTATTCATGGGGTAGTGGGTGTGTGGATGTCATTTCAGTGCTTGGACTGAAACTATCAACAGTCATTCATGGGGTGGTTGGTGTGTGGGTGTTATTACAGTGTTTGGACTGTAAATATCAAATGTCATTAATGGGGTGGTGGGTGTTTGGGTGTCATTACGGCACTTTGACTGTAAATATCAACAGTCATTTATGGGGTTGTGGGTGTGTGTGTCATTATAGTGCTTGGACTGTAAATATCAACAGTCATTCATGGAATGGTGAGTGTGTGGGTGTCATTAAAGTGCTTGGACTGAAAATATCAAGTCATTCATAGTGTGGTGGGTGTGTGTGTGTCATTAGTGCTTGGACTGTAAATATCAAAAGTCATTTATAGGGTGGTGGGTGTTTGGGTGTCATCACATTGCTTGGACTGTAAATATAAACAGTCAATCATGGGGTGGTGGTTGTGTCGGTGTCATTACAGTGCTTGGAATGTAAATATAAACAGTCATTCGTGGGGTGGTGGGTGTGTGGGTGTTATTACAGTGCTTGGACTGTAAATATCAACAGTCATTCATGGGGTGGTTAGTGTGTGGGTGTCATTACAGCGTTTTGATTGTAAATATCAAGAGTCATTCATGGGGTTGTGGGTGTGTGGGTGTCATTATAGTGATTGGACTGTAAATACCAACAGTCATTCATGGGGTTGTGGGTGTGTGGGTGTCATTACAGTGCTTGGACTGTAAATATCAACAGTCATTCATGTGGTTAGTGGATGTCATTATACTGCTTGGACTGTAAATATCAACAGTCATTCTTGGGGTGGTTGGTGTGTGGGTGCCATTACATTGCTTGGACTGTAAATATCAACAGTCAATTATGGGGTGGTGGGAGTGTGGGTGTCATTACAGTGCTTAGACAGTATATATCAACAGTCATTCATGGGGTGGTTAGTGTGTGGGAGTCATTACAGCGTTTTGTTTGTAAATATCAAGTCATTACAGTTATTGGACTGTAAATATCAACCATCATTCATTGGGTGGTGGGTGTGTCGGTGTCATTACAGTGCTTGTACTGTAAATATTAACAGTCATTCATGGGGTAGTGGGTGTGTGGGTGTCATTACTGTGATTGGACTGAAAATATCAACAGTCATTCATGGGGTGTTGTATGTGTGGGCATCATTACAGTGTTTTGATTGTAAATATCAACAGTATTTCATAGGGTGGTGGGTGTCATTAGAGTGCTTGGACTGTAAATATCAAGAGTCATTTACAGGGTGGTGGGTGTGTTGGTGTCATTACAGTGCTTGGACTGTAAATATCAACTGTCATTTATGGGGTGGTGGGTGTGTGGGTGTCTTTACAGTGCTTTGACTGTAAATATCAATAGTCATTTATGGGGTGGTGTGTGTGTGTATCATTATAGTGCTTGGACTGTAAATATCAACAGTCATTCATGGGGTGATGGGTGTCATTAGAGTGCTTGGACTATAAATATCAACAGTTATTTATAGGGTGGTGGGTTTGTGGGTGTCTTGACAGTGCTTGGACTGAAAATAGCAACAGTCATTCATGGGGTGGTGGGTGTGTGGGTGTCATTACAGTGTTTTGATTGTAAATACCAACAGTCATTCATAGGGTGGTGGGTGTCATTAGAGTGCTTGGACTGTAAATATCAACAGTCATTCATGGGGTGGTGGGTGTGTGGGTGTCATTACAGTGCTTAGACTGTAAATATCAATAGTCATTCATAGGGTGGTGGGTGTGAGGGTGTCATTACAGTGCTTTGACTGTATATATCAACAATCATTCATGGGGTCGTGGGTGTGTGGGTGTCATTATAATGTTTGGACTGTAAATATCAACAGTCATTCATGGGGTGGTGAATGTGTGGTTGTCATTACATTGCTTGGACTATAAATATCAAGTCATTCATGGGATGGTGGGTGTCTGTGTGTCATTAGTGCTTGGACTGTGAATATTAACAGTCATTTATGGGGTGGTGGGTGGCATTACAGTGCTTAGACTCTAATATCAACAGTCATTCATGGGGTGATGGGTGTGTGGGTGTCATTACAGTGCTTGGACTGTAAATATAAATAGTTATTCATGGGGATGTGGGTGTTTGGGTGTCTATGCAGTGCTTGGACTGTAAATATTAATAGTCATTCATATGGTGGTGGGTGTGTGGGTGTCATTACAGTGTTTTGACTGTAAATATCAACAGTCATTCATAGGGTGTTGGGTGTCATTACAGTGCTTTTACTGTAAATATCAACAGTTATTCAAGTGGTGGTCGGTGTGTGGGTGTCATGACAATGCTTGGACTGTAAATATTAACAGTCATTCATGGGGTGGTGAGTGTGTGTGTGTTATTACAGTTCTTGGACTGTATATATCAACCATTATTCATTGGTTGGTGGGTGTGTGGGTATCATTACAGTGCTTGGACTGTAAATATCAACAGTCATTTATAGGGTGGTGGGTGTTTGAGTGTCATTACAGAGCTTGGACTGTAAATATCAACAGTCATTTATAGTTTGGTGGGTGTTTGAGTGTCATTACAGAGCTTGGACTGTAAATATCAACAGTCATTTATAGGGTGGTGGGTTTGTGGGTGTCATTACAGTGCTTTGACTGTAAATATCAACAGTCATTCATGGATTGGTAGGTGTGTTGGTGTCATTACAGTGCTTGGACTGTAAATATTAACCATAATGCATGGGGTGGTGGGTGTGGGTCGTCATTACAGTGCTTTCAGTGTAAAAATCAACAGTCATTCATGGGGTGGTGTGGGTAAGGGTGTCATTACAGTACTTGGACTTTAAATATCAACCATCATTCATTAGGTGGTGGGTTTGTGGGTGTCATTACAGTGCTTAGACTGTAAATATTAACAGTCATTCATGAGATGGTGGGTGTGTTGATGTCATTACATTGCATGGACTGTAAATATTGTCAGTCATTCATGGGGTTGTGGGTGTGTAGGTGTCATTACAGTGCTTGGACTGTAAATATTAACAGTCAATCCTAGAGTGGTGGGTATGTGGGTGTCATTACAGTGCTTGGACTATAAATATCAACAGTTCTTAATGGGGTTTGTGGTGTTTGGGTGTCTATGCAGTGCTTGGATTGTAAATATCAATAGTCATTCATAGGGTGGTGGGGGTGAGGGTGTCATTACAGTGCTTTGACTGTAAATATCAACAGTCATTCGTGGAATGGTGGGTGTGTGGGTGTCATTACAGTCTTTTGATTGTAAATATCAACAGTCATTTATAAGGTGGTGAGTGTCATTAGAGTGCTTGGACTGTAAATATCAACCATAATGCATGGGGTGGTGGGTGTGGGGCGTCATTACAGTGCTTTGAGTGTAAAAATCAACAGTCATTCATGGGGTGGTGTGGGTGAGGGTGTCATTACAGTGCTTGGACTATAAATATTAACCGTCATTTATGGGGTTGTTGGTGTATGGGTGTCATTACAGTGCATGGACTGTAAATATTGTCAGTCATTCATGGGGTTGTAGGTGTAAAGGTGTCATTACAGTGCTTGGACAGTAAATATCAAAATTCATTCTTGGGGTGGTGGGTGTGTGGGTATCATTACAGTGCTTAGACTGTAAATATCAACAGTCATTTATGGGGTGGTGGGTGTGAGGGTGTCATTACAGTGCTTTGACTGTATATATCAACAATCATTCATGGGGTCGTGGGTGTGTGGGTGTCATTATAGTGTTTGGACTGTAAATATCAACAGTCATTCATGGGGTAGTGAATGTGTGGTTGTCATTACATTGCTTGGACTGTAAATATCAAGTCATTCATGGGATGGTGGGTGTCTGTGTGTCATTAGTGCTTGGACTGTGAATATTAACAGTCATTTATGGGGTGGTGGGTGGCATTACAGTGCTTAGACTCTAATATCAACAGTCATTCATGGGGTGATGGGTGTGTGGGTGTCATTACAGTGCTTGGACTGTAAATATAAATAGTTATTCATGGGGATGTGGGTGTTTGGGTGTCTATGCAGTGCTTGGACTGTAAATATTAATAGTCATTCATATGGTGGTGGGTGTGTGGGTGTCATTACAGTGCTTTTACTGTAAATATCAACAGTTATTCAAGAGGTGGTCGGTGTGTGGGTGTCATGACAATGCTTGGACTGTAAATATTAACAGTCATTCATGGGGTGGTGAGTGTGTGTGTGTTATTACAGTTCTTGGACTGTATATATCAACCATTATTCATTGGTTGGTGGGTGTGTGGGTGTCATTACAGTGCTTGGACTGTAAATATCAACAGTCATTTATAGTTTGGTGGGTGTTTGAGTGTCATTACAGAGCTTGGACTGTAAATATCAACAGTCATTTATAGGGTGGTGGGTTTGTGGGTGTCATTACAGTGCTTTGACTGTAAATATCAAAAGTCATTCATGGATTGGTAGGTGTGTTGGTGTCTTTAAAGTGCTTGGACTGTAAATATTAACCATAATGCATGGGGTGGTGGGTGTGGGTCGTCATTACAGTGCTTTCAGTGTAAAAATCAACAGTCATTCATGATGTGGTGTGGGTAAGGGTGTCATTACAGTACTTGGACTTTAAATATCAACCATCATTCATTAGGTGGTGGGTTTGTGGGTGTCATTACAGTGCTTAGACTGTAAATATTAACAGTCATTCATGAGATGGTGGGTGTGTTGATGTCATTACATTGCATGGACTGTAAATATTGTCAGTCATTCATGGGGTTGTGGGTGTGTAGGTGTCATTACAGTGCTTGGACTGTAAATATTAACAGTCAATCCTAGAGTGGTGGGTATGTGGGTGTCATTACAGTGCTTGGACTATAAATATCAACAGTTCTTAATGGGGTTTGTGGTGTTTGGGTGTCTATGCAGTTCTTGGATTGTAAATATCAATAGTCATTCATAGGGTGGTGGGGGTGAGGGTGTCATTACAGTGCTTTGACTGTAAATATCAACAGTCATTCGTGGAATGGTGGGTGTGTGGGTGTCATTACAGTCTTTTGATTGTAAATATCAACAGTCATTTATAAGGTGGTGAGTGTCATTAGAGTGCTTGGACTGTAAATATCAACCATAATGCATGGGTGGTGGGTGTGGGGCGTCATTACAGTGCTTTGAGTGTAAAAATCAACAGTCATTCATGGGTGGTGTGGGTGAGGGTGTCATTACAGTGCTTGGACTATAAATATTAACCGTCATTTATGGGGTTGTTGGTGTATGGGTGTCATTACAGTGCATGGACTGTAAATATTGTCAGTCATTCATGGGGTTGTAGGTGTAAAGGTGTCATTACAGTGCTTGGACAGTAAATATCAAAATTCATTCTTGGGGTGGTGGGTGTGTGGGTATCATTACAGTGCTTAGACTGTAAATATCAACAGTCATTTATGGGGTGGTGGGTGTGTGGCTGTCATTATAGTGCTTGGACTGTAAATATTAACAGTCAATAATAGAGTGGTAGGTATGTGGGTGTCATTACAGTGCTTGGACTGTAAATATCAACAGTCCTTCATGGGGTTTTGGGTGATTGGGTGTCTATGCAGTGCTTGGACTGTAAATATCAAAGTCAATCATGGGGTGGTGGGTTTCTGGGTGTCTTTACAGTGCTTGGACTGTAAATATCTACAGTGAGTCATGGGGTGGTGGGTGTGTGGGTGTCATTACAGTGTTTTGATTGTAAATATCAACAGTCATTTATAGGGTGGTGGGTGTCATTAGAGTGCTTGGACTGTAAATATCAACAGTCATTCATGGGGTGATGGGTGTGTGGGTGTCATTACAGTGCTTAGACTGTAAATATCAATAGTCATTCATAGGGTGGTGAGTGTGAGGGTATCATTACAGTGCTTAGACTGTATATATCAACAATCATTCATGGGGTCGTAGGTGTGTGGGTGTCATTATAGTGTTTGGACTGTAAATATCAACAGTCATTCATGGGGTGGTGAATGTGTGGGTGTCATTACATTGCTTGGACTGTAAATATCAAGTCATTCATGGGATGGTGGGTGTTTGTGTGTCATTAGTGCTTGGACTGTGAATATTAACAGTCATTTATGGGGTAGTGGGTGGCATTACAGTGCTTAGACTCTAATATCAACAGTCATTCATGGGGAGATGGGTGTGTGGGTGTCATTACAGTGCTTGGACTGTAAATATCAAAGTCAATCATGGGGTGGTGGGTTTCTGGTTGTCTTTACAGTGCTTGGACTGTAAATATCAACAGTGAGTCATGGGATGGTGGGTGTGTGGGTGTCATTACAGTGTTTTGACTGTAAATATCAACAGTCATTCATAGGGTGTTGGGTGTCATTACAGTGCTTTTACTGTAAATATCAACAGTTATTCAAGGGGTGGTCGGTTTGTGGGTGTCATGACACTGCTTGGACTGTAAATATCAACAGTCATTCATGGGGTGGTGAGTGTGTGGGTGTTATTACAGTTCTTGGACTGTATATGTCAACCATTATTCATTGGTTGGTGGGTGTGTGGGTGTCATTACAGTGCTTGGACTGTAAATATTAACAGTTATTCATGGGGTGGTGGGTGTGTGGATGTCATTACAGAGCTCTGACTGAAAATATTAATTGTCATTTATAGGGTGGTGGGTGTGTGGGTGTTATTACAGTGGTTGGACTGTAAATATCAACAGTCATTCATAATGTGCTGGGTGTGTGAGTGTCACTATAGAGCTTGGACTGTAAATATCAACACTCATTTATGGGGTGGTGGGTGTGTGGCTGTCATTATAGTGCTTGGACTGTAAATATCAACAGTCCTTTATGGGTTGGTGGGTGTGTGGGTGTCATTACAGTGCTTAGACTGTAAATATCAACAGTCATTTATTGGTTGGTGGGTGTGTGGGTGTCATTACAGTGCTTGGTCTGTAAATATAAACAGTCATTCATGGGGTGGTGGGTGTGTGGGTGTCATTACAGTGTTTTAACTATAAATATTAACATTCATTTATTGGGTGGTGGGTTTTCATTAGAGTGCTTGGACTGTAAATATCAACAGTCATTCATGGGGTGGTGCATGTGTGGGTGTCATGACAGTGCTTGGACTGTAAATATCAACAGTCATTCATGGGGTGGTGAGTGTGTGGGTGTCATTACAGTGTTTGGACTGAAAATATCAACAGTCATTCTTGGGGTGGTTGGTGTGTGGGTGTCATTACAGAGCTTGGACTGTAAATATCAACAGTCATTTATAGGGTGGTGGGTGTATGGCTGTCATTACAGTGCTTGGACTGTAAATATCAACAGTCAATCATGGGGTGGTGGGTGTGTGGGTGTCATTACAGTGCTTTGACTGTAAATATCAACAGTCATTTATGGGGTGGTGGGTGTGTGGGTGTCATTACTGTGCTTGGACTGTAAATATCAACAGTTATTCATGGGGTTGTGTGTGTGTAGGAGTCATTACAGTGCTTAGACTGTAAGTTTTAACAGTCATTTATGGGGTGGTGGGTGTGTGGGTGTCATTACAGTGCTTGGACTGTAAATATCAACAGTCAATCATAGGGTGGTCGGTGTGTGGGTGTCATTACAGTGCTTTAACTATAAATATCAACATTCATTTATTGGGTATTGGGTGTCATTAGAGTGCTTGGACTGTAAATATCAACAGTCATTCATAGGGTGGTGCATGTGTGGGTGTCATGACAGTGCTTGGACTGTAAATATCAACAGTCATTCATGGGGTGGTGAGTGTGTGGGTGTCATTACAGTGCTTTGACTGTAAATATCAACAGTCATTCGTGGGGTGGTGGGTGTGTGGGTGTCATTACAGTCTTTTGATTGTAAATATCAACAGTCATTTATAAGGTGGTGGGTGTCATTAGAGTGATTGGACTGTAAATATCAACAGTCATTCATGAGGTGGTGGGTGTTGGGGTGTCATTACAGTGCTTTGACTGTAAATATCAACAGTCATTCATGGGGTTGTGTGTGTGTAGGAGTCATTACAGTGCTTAGACTGTAAGTTTTAACAGTCATTTATGGGGTGGTGGGTGTGTGGCTGTCATTATAGTGCTTGGACTGTAAATATCAACAGTCAATCATGGGGTGGTTGGTATGTGGGTGTCATTACAGTGCTTGGACTGTAAATATCAACAGTCATTAATGGGGTGGTGGGTGTGTGGGTGTCATTACAGTGTTTTGATTGTAAATAACAACAGTCATTTATAAGGTGGTGAGTGTCATTAGAGTGCTTGGACTGTAAATATCAACAGTCATTAATGGAGTGGTGGGTGTGTTGGTGTCATTACAGTGCTTGAACTGTAAATATCAATCATAATGCATGGGGTGGTGGGTGTGGGGCATCATTACAGTACTATGAGTGTAAATATCAACAGTCATTCATGGGGTGGTGTGGGTGAGGGTGTCATTACAGTTCTTGGACTATAAATATCTACCATCATTCATTAGGTGGTGGGTTTGTGGGTGTCATTACAGTGCTTAGACTGTAAATATTAACAGTCATTCATGGGGTGGTGGGTGTGTGTATGTCATTACAGTGCTTAGACTGAAAATATAAACAGTTATTCATGGTGTTGTGTGTGTGTAGGAGTCATTACAGTGCTTAGACTGTAAGTTTTAACAGTCATTTATGGGGTGGTGGGTGTGTGGCTGTCATTATAGTGCTTGGACTGTAAATATCAACAGTCAATCATGGGGTGGTGGGTTTGTGGGTGTCATTACAGTGTTTTAACTATAAATATTAACATTCATTTATTGGGTGGTGGGTTTTCATTAGAGTGCTTGGACTGTAAATATCAACAGTCATTCATGGCGTGGTGCATGTGTGGGTGTCATGACAGATCTTGGACTGTAAATATCAACAGTCATTCATGGGGTGGTGGGTGTTGGGTTTTCCATACAGTGCTTTGACTGTAAATATCAAAAGTCATTCATGGGGTGGTGGGTGTGAGGGTGTCATTACAGTGCTTGGACTGTAACTATCAACTGTCATTCATGGGGTGGTGGGTATGTGGGTGTCATAACAGTGCTTGAACTGTAAATATTAACAGTCATTCATGGGGTGGTGGGTGTGTGGGTGTCATTACTGTGCTTGGACTATAAATATCAATTCATTCATGGTGTGGTGGGTGTGTGTGTCATTAGTGCTTGAACTGTAAATATCAACAGTCATTCATGGGGTGGTTGGTGTCATTACAGTGTTTGGAATGTAAATATCAACAGTCAATCATGGAATGTTGGGTGTCATTAGAATGCTTGGACTGTAAATATTAACAGTAATTTATTGGGTGGTGTGTGTGTGGGTGTCATTACAGTGCTTGGACTGTAAATATCAACAGTCAATCATAGGGTGGTCGGTGTGTGGGTGTCATTACAGTGCTTTAACTATAAATATCAACATTCATTTATTGGGTGGTGGGTGTCATTAGAGTGCTTGGACTGTAAATATCAACAGTCATTCATAGGGTGGTGCATATGTGGGTGTCATAACAATGGTTGGACTGTAAATATCAACAGTCATTCATGGGGTGGTGAGTGTGTGGGTGTCATTACAGTGCTTTGACTGTAAATATCAACAGTCATTCGTGGGGTGGTGGGTGTGTGGGTGTCATTACAGTCTTTTGATTGTAAATATCAACAGTCATTTATAAGGTGGTGGGTGTCATTAGAGTGCTTGGACTGTAAATATCAACTGTCATTCATGAGGTGGTGGGTGTTGGGGTGTCATTACAGTGCTTTGACTGTAAATATCAACAGTCATTCATGGGGTAATGGGGGTGAGGGTGTCATTACAGTGCTTGGACTGTAAATATCAACAGTTATTCATGGGGTTGTGTGTGTGTAGGAGTCATTACAGTGCTTAGACTGTAAGTTTTAACAGTCATTTATGGGGTGGTGGGTGTGTGGCTGTCATTATAGTGCTTGGACTGTAAATATCAACAGTCAATCATGGGGTGGTGGGTATGTGGGTGTCATTACATTGCTTGGACTGTAAATATCAACAGTCATTCATGGGGTGGTGGGTGTGTAGGTGTCATTACAGTGCTTGGACTGTAAATATCAACTATAATGCATGGGGTGGTGGGTGTGGGGCATCATTACAGTGCTCTGAGTGTAAATATCAACAGTCATTCATGGGGTGGTGTGGGTGAGGGTGTCATTACAGTTCTTGGACTATAAATATCAACCATCATTCATTAGGTGGTGGGTTTGTGGGTGTCATTACAGTGCTTAGACTGTAAATATTAACAGTCATTCATGGGGTGGTGGGTGTGTGGATGTCATTACAGTGCTTAGACTTAAAATAGCAACAGTCATTCATGGGGTGGTGAGTGTGTGGTTGTCATTACAGTGCTTGGACTATAAATATTAATCGTCATTTATGGGGTTGTGGGTGTGTGGGTGTCATTACAGTGCATGGACTGTAAATATTGTCAGTCATTCATGGGGTTGTAGGTGTGTAGGTGTCATTACAGTGCTTGGACTGTAAATATCAAAATTCATTCTTGGGGTGGTGGGTGTGTGGGTATCATTACAGTGCTTAGATTGTAAATAGCAACAGTCATTTATGGGGTGGTGGGTGTGTGGCTGTCATTATAGTGCATGGACTGTAAATATCAACAGTCAATCAAAGTGTGGTTGGTTTGTGGGTGTCATTACAGTGCTTGGACTGTAAATATCAAAAGTCCTTCATGGGTTGGTAGGTGTGTGGGTGTCATTACAGTGTTTTAACTATAAATATTAACATTTATTTATTGGGTGGTGGGTGTGTGGGTGTCATTACAGTCTTTTGATTGTAAATATCAACAGTCATTTATATGGTTGTGGGTGTCATTAGAATGCTTGGACTGTAAATATCAACAGTCATTCATGGGGTGGTGGGTGTTGGGGTGTCATTATAGTGCTTTGACTGTAAATATCAACAGTCATTCA
The DNA here is from genome assembly GCA_033782935.1 of Petrolisthes cinctipes. Lineage (NCBI taxonomy): Eukaryota > Metazoa > Arthropoda > Malacostraca > Decapoda > Porcellanidae > Petrolisthes > Petrolisthes cinctipes. The sequence goes on from JAWQEG010000618.1 coordinate 883,856, forward strand.
TGGGGTAATGGGGGTGAGGGTGTCATTACAATGCTTGGACTGTAAATATCAACAGTCATTCATGGGGTTGTGTGTGTGTAGGTGTCATTACAGTGCTTAGACTGTAAGTATCAACAGTCATTTATGGGGTGGTGGGTGTGTGGCAGTCATTATAGTGCTTGGACTGTAAATATCAACAGTCAATCATGGTGTTGTGGGAATGTGGGTGTCATTAGAGTGCTTGGACTGTAAATATCAACAGTCATTTATGGGGTGGTAGGTGTGTGGGTGTCATTACAGTGTTTTGATTGTAAATATCAACAGTCATTTATTAGGTGGTGGGTGTGTGGGTGTCATTACAGTCTTTTGATTGTAAATATCAACAGTCATTTATATGGTTGTGGGTGTCATTAGAGTGCTTGGAATGTAAATATCAACAGTCATTCATGGGGTGGTGGGGGTGAGGGTGTCATTACAGTTCTTGGACTATAAATATCAACCATCATTCATTAGGTGGTGGGTTTGTGGGTGTCATTACAGTGCTTAGACTGTAAATATTAACAGTCATTCATTGGGTGGTGGGTGTGTAGATGTCATTACAGTGCCTAGACTGAAAATATCAACAGTCATTCATGGGGTGGTAGGTGTGTGGTTGTCATTACTGTGCTTGGACTATAAATATCAACCGTCATTTATGGGGTTGTGGGTGTGTGGGTTTTATTACAGTTCTTGGACTGTAAATATCAACAGTCATACATAGGGTGGTGGGTGTGTAAGTGTCATTACAGAGCTTGGACTGTAAATATCAACAGTCATTCATGGGGTTGTGTGAGTGTAGGTGTCATTACAGTGCTTAGACTGTAAATATCAACAGTCATTTTTTGGGTGGTAGGTGTGTAGGTGTCATTACAGTGCTTGGACTGTAAATATCAACATTTATTCTTGGGGTGGTGGGTGTGTGGGTATCATTACAGTGCTTAGACATTAAATATCAACAGTCATTTATGGGGTGGTGGGTGTGTGGATGTCATTATAGTGCTTGGACTGTAAATATCAACAGTCAATCATGGTGTGGTGGGTATGTGTGTGTCATTACAGTGCTTGGACTGTAAATATCAACAGTCCTTTATGGGTTGGTTGGTGTGTGGGTGTCATTACAGTGTTTTAACTATAAATATCAACATTCAGTTATTTGGTGGTGGATTTTCATTAGAGTGCTTGGACTGTAAATATCAACAGTCATTCATGGGGTGGTGCATGTGTGGGTGTCATGACAGTGCATTGACTGTAAATATCAACAATCATTCATCAGGTGGTGGGTGGTTGGATGTCATTACATTGCTCGGAATGAAAATATCAACAGTCATTCTTGGGGTGGTGGGTGTGTGGGTGTCATTACAGTGCTTGGCCTATAAATATTAACCATCATTTATAGGATGGTGGGTGTGTGGGTGACATTACAGTGCTTGTACTGTAAATATCAACAGTCATTTTTAGGGTGGTGGGTGTTTGAGTGTCATTACAGAGCTTGGACTGTAAATATCAACAGTCATTTATGGGGTGGTGAGTGTGTGGCTGTCATTACAGTGCTTGGACTGAAAATATCAACAGTCATTTATGGGGTGGTGGGTGTGTGGGTGTCATTACAGTTCTTGGACTGTAAATATCAACAGTCATTCATGGGGTAGTTGGTGTGTGGGTGACATTACAGTGCTTGGAGTGTAAATATCAACAGTCATTCATGAGGTGATGGGTGTGTGGGTGTCATTACAGTGTTTGGAGTGTAAATATCAACAGTCATTCATGAGGTGATGGGTGTGTGGGTGTCATTACTTTGTTTTCATTGTAAATATCAACAGTCATTCATAGGGTGGTGGGTGTCATTACAGTGCTTGGACTGTAAATATCAACAGTCATTCATGGGGTGGTAGTTGTGTGGGTGTCATAACAGTGTTTAGACTGTAAATATCAACCATAATTCATGGGGGGGTGGGTGTGTGGGTGTCATTACTGTGCTCAAACTGTAAATATTAACAGTCATTCATGGGGTGGTGGGTGTGTGGATGTCATTACACTGCTTGGACTGAAAATATCAACAGTCATTCATGGGGTGGTGGGTGTGTGGTTGTTATTACAGTGTTTGGACTATAAATATCAACTATCATTTATGGGGTGGTGAGAATGTGGGTGTCATTACAGTGGTTGGACTGTCAATATCAAAAGTCATTCTTGGAGTGTTGGGTGTGTGGGTGTCATTATAGTGTTTAGACTGTAAATATCAACAGTCATTTATGGGGTGGTGGGTGTTTGGCTGTCATTACAGTGCTTAGCCTGTAAATATCAAAAGTCAATCATGGGGAGGTGGGTTTGTGGGTGTCATTACAGTGCTTGGACTGTAAATATTAAGTCATTCATGGGGTGGTGGGTGGGTGGGTATCATTACAGTGCTTGGACTGTAAATATCAATTCATTCATGGGGTGGTGGGTGTGTGTGTGTGTCATTAGTGCTTGGACTGTAAATATCAACAGTCATTTATGGGGTGGTGGGTGGCATTACAGTGCTTGGGATTTAAATAACAACAGTCATTAATAGGATGGTGGGTGTGTGGGTGTCATTACAGTGCTTTGACTATAAATATCAACCGTCATTTAGGGGGGGGGTGATTACCGTGCTTTTACTGTAAATATCAACAGTCATTCATAGGGTGGTTTGTGTGTGAGTGTCATTACAGAGCTTGGACTGTAAATATCAACAGTCATTCAGAGGGTGGTTGGTGTCATTAGAGTGCTTTGACTGTAAATATCAACAGTTATTAATAAGGTGGTGGATGAGTGGTTGTCATGACAGTGCTTGGACTGTAAATATCAACAGTCATTCAGAGGGTGGTAGGTGTTATTAGTGTGCTTGGACTGTAAATATTAACCATCATTCAGGGAGTGGTGGGTGTGTGGGTGTTATTACAGTGTTTGGACTGTAAATATCAACCATAATTTATGGGATGGTGGGTGTGTGGGTGTCATTACATTGCTTTGACTGTAAATATCAACAGTCATTCATGGGGTGGTGGGTATGAGGGTGTCATTACAGTACTTGGATTGAAAATATCAACTGTCATTCATGGGGTGGTATGTGTTTGGGTGTCTTTATAGTGCTTGGACTGTAAATATCAACAGTCATTCATAGGGTGGTGGGTGTGTGGGTGTCATTACATGGCTTGATCTGTAAATATCAAGTCATTCATGGGGTGGTGGGTATGTGTGAGTCATTAGTGATTGGACTGTAAATATCAACAGTCATTCATTGGGTGGTGGGTGGCATTATAGTGCTTGGACTGTAAATATCAACAGTCAGTCATGGGGTGGTGGGTGTTTGGTTGTCATTAGAATGCTTGGAATGTAAATATCATTTATAATTCTTGGGGTGGTGGGTGTGGGGGTGTCATTACAGTGCTTTGACTGTAAATATCAACAGTCATTCATGGGGTGGTGAGCTTGTGGGTGTCATTACAGTGCTTGGACTGAAAATATCATCAGTCATTCATGGGGTGGTGGGTTGGTGGGTGTCATTACAGTGCTTGGACTGTAAATATCAAGTCATTCATGGGTTGGTGGGTGTGTGTGTGTCATTGATGCTTGGACTGTAAATATAAACAGTCATTTATGGGGTTGTGGGTGGCATTACAGTGTTTGGACTGTAAATATCAACAGTCATTCATAGGGTGGTTGGTGTGTGGGTGTCTTTACAGTGCTCAAACTGTAAATATTAAGTGTCATTCATGTGGTGGTGGGTGTGTGGATGTCATTACAGTGCTTGGACTGTAAATATCAACAGTCATTTATGAGGTGGGTGGGTGTGTGGCTGTCATTACTGTGCTTGGACTGTAAATATCTACTGTCATTGATGGGGGGGTGGGTGTGTGGCTGTCATTACAGTGCTTGGACTGTAAATATCAACAGTAAATCATTGGGTGGTGGGTTTGTGAATGTCATTACAGTGCTTGGACTGTAAATATCAACAGTTATTCATGGAGTGGGGGGTGTGTGGGTGTCATTACAGTGCTTGGACTGTAAATATCAAGTCATTCATGGGGTGGTGGGTGTGTGTGTGTAATTAGTGCTTTGAATGTAAATATCAAAAGTCATTTATGGGGTGGTGGGTGTGTGGCTGTCATTAGAATGCTTGGACTGTAAATATCAACCATAATTCATTGGGTGGTGGGTACGAGGGTGTCATTACAGTGCTTAAACTGTAAATATCAACAGTCAGTCATGGGGTGGTGGGTGTGTGGGTTTCATTACAGTGCTTGGACTAAAAATATCAACCATCATTTATGGGGTGGTGGGTGATTGGCTGTCATTAGAATGCTTGGACTGTAAATATCATCAATAATTCATGGGGTGGTTGGTGTTGGGGTGTCATTACAGTGCTTTGACTGTAAATATCAACAGTCATTCATGGGGTGGTGGGTTTGTGGGTGTCATTACAGTGCTTGGACTGTAAATATCAACAGTCATTCATGGGGTGGTGGGTTGGTGGGTGTTATTACAGTGCTTGGACAGTAAATATCAAGTCATTCATGGGTTGGTGGGTGTTTGTGTGTCATTAGTGCTTGGACTGTAAATATAAACAGTCATTTATAGGGTTGTGGGTGGCATTACAGTGCTTGGACTGTAAATATCAACAGCCATTCATAGGGTGGTTGGTGTGTGAGTGTCATTACAGAGCTTGGACTGTAAATATGAATATTCATTCATTGGGTAGTGGGTGTGTTGATGTTATTACAGTGCTTGGACTTTAAAAATCAACAGTCATATAAGGGGTGGTAGGTGTGTGGCTGTCATTACATTGTTTGGACAGTAAATATCAACAGTCAGTCATGGGGTGGTGGGTGTGTGGATGTAATTACAGTGCTTGGACTGTAAATATCAACAGTCATTTATGGGGTGGTGGGTGTGTGGCTGTCATTAGAATGGTTGGACTGTAAATATCAACAATAATTCATGTGGTGGGGGGTTTGGGGGTGTTATTACAGGGCTTTCACTGTATATATTAACAGTCATTCATGGGGTGGTAGGTGTTTGGGTGTCCTTATAGTGCTTGGACTGTAAATATCAACAGTCATTCATGGGTTGGTTGGTGTGTGGGTGTCATTACATGGCTTGGAGTGTAAATATAAAGTAGTTTATGGGGTGGTGGGTATGTGTGTGTCATTAGTGCTTGGACTGTAAATATCAACATTTATTCATGGGATAGTGGGTGGCATTACAGTGCTTGGACTGTAAATATCAACAGTCATTCATGGGGTGATGGGTGTGTGGGTGTTATTACAGTGCTTGGACTGTAAATATCAACAGTCATTTACAGGGTGGTTGGTGTGTGGCTGTCATTACAGTGTTTGGACTGTAAATATCAACAGTCAGTCATGGGGTGGTGGGTTTGTGGGTGTTATTACAGTGCTTGGACTGTAAATATCAACAGTCAATAATTGGGTGGTGGGTGTGTGTGTGTCATTACAGTGCTTGGACTGTAAATATCAACAGTCAATTATCGTGTGGTTGTTGTGTGGATGTCATTACAGTGCTTGGACTGTAAATATTAACAGTCATTCATAGGGTGGTTGGTGTGTGAGTGTCATTACAGAGCTTGGACTGTAAATATCAATAGTCATTCATTGGGAGGTGGGTGTGTGGATGTCATTACAGTGCTTGAACTGTAAATATCAACAGTCATTTATGGGGTGGTGGGTGTGTGGCTTTCATTACAGTGTTTGGACTGTAAATATCAACAGTCAGTCATAGGGTTGTGGGTGTGTGGATGTCATTACAGTGTTTGGACTGTAAATATCAACAGTCATTTATGGGGTGGTGGGTGTGTGGCTGTCATTAGAATGCTTGGACTGTAAATATCAACCATAATTCATGGGGTGGTGGGTGTGGGGGTCTCATTACACTGCTTTGACTGTAAATATCAACAGTCATTCATTGGGTGGTGGGTGTTTGGGTGTCTATGCAGTGCTTGGACTGTAAATATAAACAGTCAATCATGAGGTGGTGGGTGTGTTGGTGTCATTACAATGCTTGGACTGTAAATATCAACAGTCATACATGGGGTGGTGGGTGTGTGGGTGTCATTACAGTGTTTTGACGGTAAATATTAACAGTCATTCATAGGGTGGTGGGTGTCATTACAGTTCTTGGACTGTAAATATCAAGTCATTCATGGGTTGGTGGGTGAGTGTGTATAATTAGTGCTCGGACTGTAAATATCAACAGTCATTTAGGGGGTTGTGGGTGGCATTACAGTGCTTGGACTGTAATTATTAACAGTCATTCATAGGGTGGTTGGTGTGTGAGTGTCATTACAGTGCTTGGACTGTAAATATCAACAGTCATTTATGGGGTGGTGGGTGTGTGGCTTTCATTACAGTGTTTGGACTGTAAATATCAACAGTCAGTCATGGGGTTGTGGGTGTGTGGGTGTCATTAGATGGCTTGGACTGTAAATATCAAGTCATTTATGGGGTGGTGGGTATGTGTGTGTCATTAGTGCTTGGACTTTAAATATCAACAGTCATTCATTGGATGGTGGGTGGCATTACAGTGCTTGGACTGTAAATATAAACAGTCAGTCATGGGGTGGTGGGTGTGTGGATGTCATTACAGTGATTGGACTGTAAATATCAACAGTCATTAATGGGTGGTGGGTGTGTGGCTGTCATTACAGTGTTTGGACTGTAAATATCAACAGTCAGTCATGGTGTGGTTGGTGTGTGGATGTCATTATAGAGCTTGGACTGTAAATATCAACAGTCATTTATGGGGTGGTGGGTGTGTGGCTGTCATTAGAATGCTTGGACTGTAAATATCAACCATAATTCATAGGGTGGTGGGTGTGGGGGTGTCATTACAGTGCTTTGACTGTAAATATCAACAGTCATTTATGGGGTGATGGGTATGAAGGTGTCATTACAGTGCTTAAACTGTAAATATCAACAGTCATTTATGGGGTGGTAGGTTTCATTATAGTGCTTGGACTGTTAATATTAACAGTCTTTCATGGGGTGGTTGGTGTGTGGGTGTCATTACATAGCTTGGACTGTAAATATCAAGTCATTTATGGGGTGGTGGGTATGTGTGTGTTATTAGTGCTTGGACTGTAAATATCAACAGTCATTCATGGGATGGTGGGTTGCATTACATTAATTGGACTGTAAATATCAACAGTCATTCATAGGGTGATGGGTGTGTGGGTGTCATTACATTGCTTGGACTGTAAATATCAACAGTCAGTCATGGGGTGGTGGGTTTGTGGGTGTTATTACAGTGCTTGGATTGTAAATATCAACAGTCAATAATTCGGTGGTAGGTGTGTGTGTGTCATTACAGTGCTTGAACTATAAATATTAAGTCAATCATGGGGTGGTGAGTGTGTGTGTCATTAGTGCTTGGACTGTAAATATCAACAGTCATTCATGAGGTGGTGGGTGGCATTACAGTGCTTGGACTGTAAATATCATCCATCATTAATTGGGTGGTGGGTGTGTGGGTGTCATCACAGTGATCAGACTGTAAATATTAAAAGTCATTGACAGTGTGGTGGGTGTGTGGATGTCATTACAGTGCTTGGACTGTAAATATCAACAGTCATTTATGGGGTGGTGGGTGTGTGGCTGTCATTACAGTGCTTGGACTGTAAATATCTACTGTCATTTATGGGATGGTGGGTGTGTGAGTGTCATTACAGAGCTTGGACTGTAAATATTAACAGTCAATCATGAGGTGGTGTGTGTGTGGGTTTCATTACAATGATTGGACTGTAAATATCAACAGTCATTTATTGGATGGTGGGTGTGTGGGTGTCATTACAGTGTTTTGATTGTAAATATCAACAGTCATAGGGTGGTGGGTGTGTGGGTGTCATTAGAGTGCTTGGACTGTAAATATCAACAGTCATTCATTGGGTGGTGGGTGTTTGGGTGTCATTAGAGTGCTTGGACTGTAAATATCAACAGTCATTCAAGGGGTGGTGGGTGTGTGGGTGTCATTACAGTGTTTTGACGGTAAATATTAACAGTCATTCATAGGGTGGTGGGTGTCATTACAGTTCTTGGACTGTAAATATCATCCATCATCCATTGGGTGGTGGGTGCGTGGGTGTCATTACAGTGCTCAGACTATAAATATTAACAGTCATTCATGGGGTGGTGGGTGTGTGGATGTCATTACAGTGCTTGGACTGAAAATGTCAAAAGTCATTCATGGGGTGGTGAGTGTGTGGGTGTCATTACAGTGCTTGGACTATAAATAATAACGTCATTTATGGGGTGGTGGGTGTGTGGGTGTCATTACAGTGCTTGGACTATAAATATTAACAGTCATTCATAGGGTGGTGGGTGTGTGAGTGTCATTACAGAACTTGGACTGTAAATATCAACATTCATTTATGGGGTGGTGGGTGTGTGGGTGTCATTACAATGCTTGGAGAGTAAATATCAAAAGTCATTCTTGGGGTGGTGGGTGTGTGGGTGTCATTACAGTGCTTAAAATGTAAATATCAACAGTCATTTATGGGGTGGTGAGTGTGTGGCTGTCATTACAGTGCTTGGATTGTAAATATCAACAGTCAATAATTGGGTGGTGGGTTTGTGGGTTTTATTACCGTGCTTGGACTGTAAATATCGACGGTCATTTATGGGGTGGTGGGTGTGTGGGTGTCATTACAGTGTTTTGATTGTAAATATCAACAGTCATTCATAAGTTGGTGTGTGTCATTAGAGTGCTTGGACTGTAAATATCAACAGTCATTCATGGGGTGGTTGGAGTGTAGGTGTCATTACAGTTCTTGGACTGTAAATATCAACCATAATTTATTGGGTGGTTTGTGTGTGAGTGTCATTACAGAGCTTGGACTGTAAATATCAACAGTCATTTATGGGGTGGTGGGTGTGTGGGTGTCATTAGCGTGCTTGGACTGAAAATATCAACAGTCATTCATGGGGTGGTGGGTGTCATGACAGTGCTTGGACTGTAAATATCAACAGTCATTCATGGGTTGGTGAGTGTGTGGGTGTCATTACAGTTCTTCGACTGTAAATATCTACCATCATTCATTGGGTGGTGGGTGTGTGGGTGTCATTACAGTGCTTGGACTGAAAATATCAACAGTCAATTATTGGGTGGTGGGTTTGTGGGTGTCATTACAGTGCTTGGACTGTAAATATCAACAGTTATTCATGGGTGGGTGGGTGTCGTTACAGTGTTTTAATTGCAAATATCAACAGTCATCCATGGGGTGGAGGGGGTGAGGGTGTCATTACAGTGCTTGGACTGTAAATATCAACATTCATTCATGGGGTGGTTGGTGTGTAGGTGTCATTACAGTTCTTGGACTGTAAATATCAACCATAATTCATTGGGTGGTGGGTGTGGGGGTGTCATTACAGTGTTTTTACTGTAAATATCAACAGTCATCTATGGGGTGGTGGGGGTGAGGGTGTCATTACAGTGCTTGGACTGTAAATATCAACAGTCATTCATGGGGTGGTTGGTGTGTGGATGTCATTATAGTGCTTGAACTGTAATATGACAGTGCTTGGACTATAAATATCAACAGTCATTTATAGGGTGGTGGGTGTGTGGATGTCATTACAGTGCTTGGACTGAAAATATAAACAGTCATTAATGGGGTGGTGGATGTGTGGGTGTCATTACAGTTCTTGGACTGTAAATATTAACAGTCATTCATAGGTTTGTAGGTGTGTGGATGTCATTACAGTGTTTTGACTGAAAATGTAAACAGTCATTCATGGGGTGGTAGGTGTGTGGGTGTCATTACAGTGCTTGGACTATAAAAATCAAATGTCATTTATGGGGTAGAAGGTGTGTGGATGTCATTACAGTGCTTGGACTGTAAATATCAAGAGTCATTCATGGAGTGTTGGGTATGTGGTGTCATTAAAGTGATTGGACTATAAATATATTGAGTCATTCATGAGGTGGTGTGTGTGTGTGTCATTACAGTGGTTAGACTGTAAATATCAACAGTCATTTATTGGGTGGTGGGTGTGTAGGTGTCATTACAGTGCTTGGACTGTAAATATCAACAGTTAATTATGGGGTGGTGGGCCTGTAGGTGTCATTACAGTGCTTGGATTGTAAATAACAGCAGTAATTTATGGGGTGGTTTGTGTGTGGGTGTCATTACAGTGTTTTGACTATAAATATCAACAGTCATTTATTGGGTGGTGGGTGTCATTAGAGTGCTTGGACTGTAAATATCAACAGTCATTCATGGGGTGGTGGGTGTCATGACAGTGTTTGGTGTGTAAATATCAACAGTCATTAATGGGATGGTAAGTGTGTGGATGTCATTACAGTTCTTGGACTGTAAATATCAACCATTATTCATTTGGTGGTGGGTGTGTGGGTGTTATTACAGTGCTCATACTGTAAATATTAACAGTCATTCATCGGGTGGTGGGTGTGTGGATGTCATTACAGTGCTTGGACTGAAAATATCAAAAGTCATTCATGGGGTGGTGGTTGTGTGGGTGTCATTACAGTGCTTGGACTATAAATATCAACTGTCATTTATGGGGTGGTGGGTGTGTGGGTGTCATTACATTGCTTGGACTGTAAATATCAGCCGTCATTTATAGGGTGGTGGGTGTGTGGGTTTTATTACAGTTCTTGGACTGTAAATATCAACTATTATTCCTTGGGTAGTGGGTGTGTGGGTGACATTACAGTGCTTGGACTGTAAATATTAACAGTCATTCATGGGATAGTGGGTGTGTCGATGTCATTACAGTGCTTAGACTGAAAATATCAACAGTCATTCATAAGGTGGTAGGTGTGTGGGTTTCATTACCGTGCTTGGACTATAAATATCAACCGTCATTTATGGGGTGGTGGGTGTGTGGGAGTCATTACAGTGTTTGGACTGTAAATATCAACAGTCATTCATAGGGTGGTGGGTGTGTGAGTGTCATTACAGAGCTTGGACTGTAAATATCAACATTCATTAATGGAGTGGTGGGTGTGTGGGTGTCATTACAGTGCTTGGACTGTAAATATCAACAGTCATTCATGGGGTGGGGGGTGTGTGGGTGTCATTACAGTGTTTTAACAATAAATATTAACATACATTTATTGGGTGGTTAGTGTCATTAGAGTGTTTGGACTGTAAATATCAACAGTCATTCATGGGGTGGTGGATTTGTGGGTGTCATTACAGTGCTTGGACTGTAAATATCAACAGTAATTCATAGGGTGATGGGTGTGTGGGTGTCATTACAGTGTTTTGACTGTAAATATCAACAGTCATTTATTTGGAGGTGGGTGTGCGGGTATCATTACACTCCTTTGACTGTAAATATCAACTATAATTTATTGGGTAGTCGGTGTGTGGATGACATTACAGTGCTTGGACTGTAAATATTAACAGTCATTCATGGGGTGGTATGTGTGAAGATGTCATTACAGTACTTGGACTGAAAATATCAACTGTCATTCATGGGATGGTGGGTGTGTGGGTTTAATTACAGTTCTTGGACTGTAAATATCAACCATCATTCATTGGGTGGTGGGTGTGTGGGTGACATTACAGTGCTTGGAGTGTAAATATTAATAGTCATTCATGGGGTGGTTGGTGTGTAGGTGTCATTACAGTTCTTGGACTGTAAATATCAACCATAATTCATTGGGTGGTGGGTGTGGGGGTGTCATTACAGTGTTTTGACTGTAAATATCAACATTCATCCATGGGGTGGTGGGGGTGAGGGTGTCATTACAGTGCTTGGACTGTAAATATCAACAGTCATTCATAGGGTGGTTGGTGTGTGGATGTCATTATAGTGCTTGAACTGAAATATGACAGTGCTTGGACTATAAATATCAACAGTCATTTATGGGGTAGTGGGTGTGTGGATGTCATTACAGTGCTTGGACTGAAAATATCAACAGTCATTAATGGGGTGGTGGATGTGTGGGTGTCATTACAGTTCTTGGACTGTAAATATTAACAGTCATTCATGGGGTGGTAGGTGTGTGGATGTCATTACAGTGCTTTGACTGAAAATGTAAACAGTCATTCATGGGGTGGTAGGTGTGTGGGTGTCATTACAGTGCTTGGACTATAAAAATCAAATGTCATTTATGAGGTAGAAGGTGTGTGGATGTCATTACAGTTCTTGGACTGTAAATATCAACAGTCATTCATAGGGTGGTGGGTGTGTGAGTGTCATTACAGAGCTTGGACTGTAAATATCAAGAGTCATTCATGGAGTGGTGGGTGTGTTGTGTTATTAAAGTGATTGGACTATAAATATATAGAGTCATTTATGGGGTGGTGTGTGTGTGTTTGTAATTACAGTGCTTAGACTGTAAATATAAACAGTCATTTATTGGGTGGTGGGTGTGTAGGTGTCATTACAGTGCTTGGACTGTAAATATCAACAGTCAATTATGGGGTGGTGGGCCTGTGGGTGTCATTACAGTGCTTGGACTGTAAATAACAGCTGTCATTTATGGGGTGGTTTGTGTGTAATTGTCATTACAGTGGTTTGACTATAAATATCAACAGTTATTTATTGGGTGGTGGGTGTCATTAGAATGCTTGGACTGTAAATATCAACACTCATTCATGGGGTGGTGGGTGTCATGACAGTGCTTGGACTGTAAATATCAACAGTCATTAATGGTATGGTATGTGTGTGGGTTTCATTACAGTTCTTGGACTGTAAATATCAATCATTATTTATTTGGTGGTGGGTGTGTGGGTGTTATTACAGTGCTCATACTGTAAATATTAACAGTTATTCATAGGGTGGTGGGTGTGTGTATGTCATTACAGTGCTTGGACTGAAAATATCAAAAGTCATTCATGGGGTGGTGGGTGTGTGGGTGTCATTACAGTGCTTGGACTATAAATATCAACTGTCATTTATAGGGTGGTGGGTGTGTGGGTGTCATTACATTGCTTGGACTGTAAATATCAACAGTCGTTTATAGGGTGGTGGGTGTGTGGGTTTTATTACAGTTCTTGGACTGTAAATATCAACTATTTTTCATTCGGTAGTGGGTGTGTGGGTGACATTACAGTGCTTGGACTGTAAATGTTAACAGTCATTCATGGGATAGTGGGTGTGTCGATGTCATTACAGTGCTTGGACTGAAAATATCAACAGTCATTCATAGGGTGGTAGGTGTGTGGGTGTCATTACAGTGCTTGGACTATAAATATCAACTGTCATTTATGAGGTGGTGGGTGTGTGGGTGTCATTACAGTGTTTTAACTATAAATATTAACATACATTTATTGGGTGGTTAGTGTCATTAGAGTGTAAATATCAACAGTCATTCATGGGGTGGTGGATGTGTGGGTGTCATTACAGTGCTTGGACTGTAAATATCAAAAGTCATTCATGGGGTGGTGGTTGTGTGGGTGTCATTACAGTGCTTGGACTATAAATATCAACCATCATTTATTGGGTGGTGGGTGTGTGGATGACATTACAGTGCTTGGACTGTAAATATTAACAGTCATTCATGGGGTGGTAGGTGTGTAGATGTCATTACAGGGCTTGGACTGAAAATATCAACTGTCATTCATGGGATGGTGGGTGTGTGGGTTTAATTACAGTTCTTGGACTGTAAATATCAACCATCATTCATTGGGTGGTGGGTGTGTGGGTGACATTACAGTGCTTGGACTGTAAATATTAACAGTCATTCATGGGGTGGTGGGTGTGTAGGTGTTATTATAGTGCTTGGACTGTTAATATAATCAACAGTCATTTATGGGGTGGTGGGTGTGTGGGTGTCATTACAGTGCTTGGACTGTAAATATCAACAGTCATTTATTAGGTGGTGGGTGTGTGGGTATCATTACAGTCCTTGGAATGTAAATATGAACTATTATTCATTGGCTGGTGGGTATGTGGGTGACATTACAATGCTTGGACTGTAAATATTAACAGTCATTCATGGGGTGGGGGGTGTGTGGGTGTCATTACAGTGTTTTAACTATAAATATTAACATACATTTATTGGGTGGTTAGTGTCATTAGAGTGCTTGGACTGTAAATATCAACAGTCATTCATGGGGTGCTGGATGTGTGGGTTTCATTACAGTGCTTGGACTGTTAATATCAACAGTAATTCATAGGGTGATGGGTGTGTGGGTGTCATTACAGTGTTTGGACTGTAAATATCAACAGTCATTTTTTGGGAGGTGGGTGTGTGGTTATCATTACAGTCCTTGGACTGTAAATATCAATCATCATTTATTGGGTGGTGGGTGTGTGGATGACATTACAGTGCTTGGACTGTAAATATTAACACTCATTCATGGGGTGGTAGGTGTGCAGATGTCATTACAGTGCTTGGACTGAAAATATCAACTGTCATTCATGGGATGGTGGGTGTGTGGGTTTAATTACAGTTCTTGGACTGTAAATATCAACCATCATTCATTGGGTGGTGGGTGTGTGGGTGACATTACAGTGCTTGGACTGTAAATATTAACAGTCATTCATGGGGTGGTGGGTGTGTAGGTGTTATTATAGTGCTTGGACTGTAAATATCAACAGTCATTTATGGGGTGGTGGGTGTGTGGGTGTCATTACATTGATTGGACTAAAAATATAAAGTCACTCATTGAGTGGTTGGTGTGGGTGTGTCATTAGTGCTTGGAATATAAATATCAACAGTCATTCATGGGGTGGTGGGTGGCATTACAGTGCTTGGACTCTAAATATCAACAGTAATTCATAGGGTGATGGGTGTGTGGGTGTCATTACAGTGCTTGGACTGTAAATATCAACAGTCATTTCTTGGGTGGTGGGTGTGTGGGTATCATTACAGTCCTTGGAATGTAAATATCAACCATTATTCATTGGGTGGTGGTTATGTGGGTGACATTACAGTGCTTGGACTGTAAATATTAACAGTCATTCATGGGGTGGTAGGTGTGTAGATGTCATTACATTGCTTGAACTGAAAATATCAACTGTCATTCATGGGGTGGTGGGTGTGTGGGTTTCATTACAGTTCTTGGACTGTAAATATCAACCATCATTTATTGGGTCGTGGGTGTGTGGGTGACATTACATTGCTTGGACTGTAAATATAAACAGCCATTCTTGGGGTTGTTGGTGTGTAGGTGTCATTATAGTGCTTGGACTGTAAATATCAAGTCATTCATTATGTGGTGGGTGTGTGTGTGTCATTAGTGCTTGGACGTTGAATATAAACATTCATTCATGGGGTGGTGGGTGTCATTACAGTGCTTGGACTCTAAATATCAACAGTAATTTATAGGGTAATGTGTGTGTGGGTGTCATTACAGTGCTTGGACTGTAAATATCAACAGTCATTTATTAGGTGGTGGGTGTGTGGGTATCATTACAGTGCTTGGACTGAAAATATCAACTGTCATTCATGGGTGGTGGGTGTGTGGGTGACATTACAGTGCTTGGACTCTATATATAAACAGTCATTTATGGAATGGTGGGTGTGTGAATGTCATTAAAGTGCTTGGACTTTAATTATCAACAGTCATTCATATGGTGGTGGGTGTGTGAGTGTCATTACAGTACTTGGACTGTAAATGTCAACAGTTAATAATTGGGTGGTGGGTGTGTGGGTGTCATTACAGTGTTTAGACTGTAAATATCAACAGTCAATCATTAGGTGGTGGGTGTGTGGGGGTCATTAAAGTGCTCGGACTGTAAATATTAACAGTCATTAATGGTGTGGTGGGTGTGTGGATGTAATTACAGTGTTTGGACTAAAAATATCAACAGTATTTCATGGGGTGGTGGGTGTGTGGTTGTCATTACAATGCTTGGACTATAAAAATCAACCATCATTTATGGGGTGGTGGGTGTTTGGGTGTCATTACAGTGCTTGGACTGTAAATATCAACAGTCATTCATAGGGTGGTGGGTGTGTGAGTGTCATTACATAGCCTGGACTGTAAATATCAACAGTCATTCATGGGGTGGTGGGTGTGTATGTGTCATTACAGTGCTTGGACTGTAAATATCAAAAGTCATTCTTTTCGGTGGTGGGTGTGTGGGTGTCATTACAGTGCTTAGACTGTAAATATCAACAGTTATTTGTGGGGTAGTGGGTGTCATTAGATTGCTTGGACTGTAAATTTCAACAGTCATTCATGGATTGGTGTGTGTGTTGGTGTCATTACAGTGCTTGGACTGTAAATATCAACCATAATTAATGGGGTGGAGGGTGTGGGGGTGTCACTACAGTGCTTGGACTGTAAATATCAACATTCATTCATGGGAAGGTGGATGTGTTGGTGTCATTATAGTGCTTGAACTGTTAATATCAACAGTCATTCATGGGGTGGTGGGTGTGTGGGTGTCATTACATTGCTTGGACTGTAAATATCAAGTCATTTATGAGGTGTTGGGTGTGTGTGTGTCATTATAGTTCTTGGACTGTAAATATCAACAGTCAATCATTGGGTGTTGGGTGTGTGGGTGTCATTACATTGCTTGGACTGTAAATATCAAGTCATTCATTGGGTGGTGGGTGTGTGTGTCATTAGTGCTTGGACTGTAAATATCAAGTCATTCATGGGGTAGTGGGTGGCATTACAGTGATTAGACTCTAAATATCAACAGTAATTCATATGGTGATGGGTGTGTGGGTGTCATTGCAGTGCTTGGACTGTAAATATTAACAGTAATTCATGGAGTTGTGGGTGTTTGGGGGTCTATGCATTGCTTGGACTGTAAATATCAACAGTCAATCATGGGGTGGTGGGAGTGTGGGTGTCATTACAGTGCTTGGACTGTAAATATAAACAGTCATTCATGTGGTGGTGGGTGTGTGGGTGTCATAACAGTGTTTTGACTGTAAATATTTACAGTCATTCATAGGGTGGAGGATGTCATTAGAGTGCTTGGACTGTAAATATCAACAGTTTTTCATGGGGTGGTGGGTGTGTGGGTGTCATGACAGTGCTTGGACTGTAAATATCAACCATAATTAATGGGGTTGTAGGTGTGGGGGTGTCATTACAGTGCTTGGACTGTAAATATCAACAGTCATTCATGGGATAGTGGATGTGTGGGTGTCAGTATAGTGCTTGAACTGTTAATATCAACAGTCATTCATGGTGTGGTGGGTGTGTGGGTGTCATTACATTGCTTGGACTGTAAATATCAAGTCATTAATTGGGTGTTGGGTGTGTATGTGTGTCATTAGTGCTTGGACTGTAAATATCAACAGTCATTCATGGGGTGGTGGTTGGCATTACAGTGCTTGGACTCCAAATATCAACAGTAATTTATGGGGTGGTGGGTGGCATTACAGTGCTTGGACTCCAAATATCAACAGTCATTCATTAGGTGGTGGGTGTGTGGCTGTCATTACAGTGTTCAGACTGTAAATATTAAGAGTCATTTATGGAGTGGTGGGTGTGTGGATGTCATTACAGTGCATGGACTGTAAATATCAACAGTCATTCTTAGGGTGGTAGGTGTGTGGGTGTTATTACAGTGCTTGGACTATAAATATCAACAGTCATTTATTGGGTGGTGGGTGTGTGGGTGTCATTACAGTGCTTGGACTGTACATATAAACAGTCATTCATGTGGTGGTGGGTGTGTGTGTGTCATTACATTGCTTGGACTGTAAATATCAAGTCATTCATGGGGTGTTGGGTGTGTGTGTGTGTCATTAGTGCTTGGACTGTAAATATCAACAGTCATTCATGGGGTGGTGGGTGGCATTACAGTGCTTGGACTCCAAATATCAACAGTCATTCATGGGGTGGTGGGTGGCATTACAGTGCTTGGACTCCAAATATCAACAGTCATTCATGGGGTGATGGGTGTGTTTGTGTCATTACAGAGCTTGGACTGTAAATATCAACAGTCATTCATGGGGTTGTGGGTGTCTGGGTGTCTGTGCAGTGCTTGGACTGTAATTATCAGCAGTCAATCATGGGGTGGTGGGTGTGTGGGTGTCATTACAGAGCTTGGACTGTAAATATCAACAGTCATTCATGGGGTGGTTGGTGTGTGGGTGTCATTACAATGTTTTTATTGTAAATATCAACAGTCATTCATGGGGTGGTTGGTGTGTGGGTGTTATTACAGTGCTTGGACTGTAAATATCAACCATAATTCATGGGGTAGAGGGTGTGAGGGTGTCATTACAGTGCTTAGACTGTAAATATCAACAGTTATTTATGAGGTGGTGGGTGTGTGGGTGTCATTATAGTGCTTGGACTGTAAATATCAACAGTCAATCATGGGGTGTGGGGTGTGTGGGTGTCATTACATTGCTTGGACTGTAAATATCAAGTCATTCATTGGGTGGTGGCTGTGTGTGTGTCATTAGTGCTTGGATTGTAAATATCAACAGTCATTCATGGGGTAGTGGGTGGCATTACAGTGATTGGACTCTAAAAATCAACAGTAATTCATAGGGTGATGGGTGTGTGGGTGTCATTACAGTGCTTGGACTGTAAATATTAACAGTAATTCATGGGGTAGTGGGTGTCGGGGTATCATTACAGTGCTTTGACTGTAAATATCAACAGTCATTTATGGGGTGGTGGGAGTGTGGATGTCATTACAGTGCATGGACTGAAAATATCAATTGTCATTCATGGGGTGATGGGTGTGTGGGTGTCATTACATTGCTTGGACTGTAAATATCAAACGTGATTTATGGGGTGGTAAGTGTGTGGGTGTCATTACAGTCCTTGGACCGTAAATATCAACCATAATTAATAGGGGGGTTGGTGTGGGTGTGTTTATACAGTGTTTGGACTGTAAATATTAACAGTCATTAATTTGGTGGTGGATGTGTGGGTGTCATTATAGTGCTTGAACTGTAAATATCAACAGTCATTCATGGGGTGGTGGGTGTGTGGGTGTCATTACATTGCTTGAACTGTAAATATCAAGTCATTCATGGGGTGGTGGGTGTGTGTGTGTCATTTGTGCTTAAACTGTAAATATATCAACAGTCATTCATTGGGTGGTGGGTGGCATTACAGTGCTTGGACTCTAAATATCAACAGTCATTGATGGGGTGATGGGTGTGTGGGTGTCATTACCGAGCTTGGATTGTAAATATCAACAGTCATTCATGGGGTTGTGGGTGTCTGGGTGTCTGTGCAATGCTTGGACTGTAAATATCAACAGTCATTAATGGGGTGGTGGGTGTGTGGGTGTCATTACATTGCTTGTACTGTAAATAGCAAGTCATTCATTGGGTGGTGGGTGTGTGTGTGTCATTATTGCTTGGACTGTAAATATCAACAGTCATTAATGGGGTTATGGGTGGCATTACAGTGATTGGTCTTTAAATATCAAAAGTAATTCATAGGGTGATGGGTGTTAGGGTGTCATTACAGTGCTTGGACTGTAATTATTAACAGTCATTCATGGGGTTGTGGGTGTTTGGGTGTCTATGCATTGTTTGGACTGTAAATATCAACAGTTAATTATGGTGTGGTGGGTGTGTTGTGTCATTACATTGCTTGGACTGTAAATATTAACAGATATTCATGGGGTGGTGGGTGTGTGGGTGTCATTACAGTGTTTTGACTGTATATATTAACAGTCATTCAAAGGGTGGTGGGTGTCATTAGAGTGCTTGGACTGTAAATATCAACAGTTTTTTATGGGATGGTGGGTGTGTGGGTGTCTTGACAGTGTTTGGACTGTAAATATCAACAGTCATTCATGGGGTGGGGAATGTGTGGGGTTATTACAGTTATTCGACTGTAAATATCAACCATTATTCATTGGGTGGTGGGTGTGTGGCTGTCATTACAGTGCTCAGGCTGTAAATATTAACAGTCATTTATGGGGTGGTGGGTGTGTGGATGTCATTACAGTGCATGGACTGAAAATATCAACTGTCATTCATAGGGTGGTGAGTGTGTGGGTTTTATTACAATTCTTGGACTGTAAATATCAATCATCATTCAATGGGTGTTGGGTGTGTGGGTGTCATTACAGTGCTCAGACTATAAATATTAACAGTTATTCATGGGGTGGTGGGTGTGTGGATGTCATTACAGTGCATGGACTGAAAATATCAACTGTCATTTAAGGGGTGGTGGATGTGTGGGTGTCATTACAGTGCTCAGACTGTAAATATTAAGTGTAATTTATGGGATAGTGGGTGTGTCGATGTCATTACAGTGCATGGACTGAAAATATCAATTGTCATTCATGGGATGATGGGTGTGTGGGTGTCATTACAGTGCTTGGACTATAAATATCAACCGTCATTTATGGGGTGGTGTGTGTTTGTGTGTCTATGCATTGCTTGGACTGTAAATATCAACAGTCAATCATGGGGTGGTGGGTGTGTGGGTGTCATTACAGTGCTTGGGCTGTAAATATAAACAGTCATTCATGTGGTGGTGGGTGTGTGGGTGTCATAACAGTGTTTTGACTGTAAATATTTACAGTCATTCATAGGTTGGAGGTTAGAGTGCTTGGACTGTAAATATCAACAGTTTTTCATGGGGTGGTGGGTGTGTGGGTGTCATGACAGTGCTTGGACTGTAAATATCAACCATAATTAATGGGGTGGTGGGTGTGGGGGTGTCATTACTGTGCTTGGCCTGTAAATATCAACAGTCATTCATGGGATGGTGGATGTGTGGGTGTCATTATAGTACTTGAACTGTTAATATCAACAGTCATTCATGGTGTGGTGGGTGTGTGGGTGTCATTACATTGCTTGGACTGTAAATATAAACAGTCATTCAAGTGGTGGTGGGTGTGTGGGTGTCTTAACAGTGTTTTGACTGAAATATTTACAGTCATATATAGGTTAGTGGGTGTCATTAGAGTGCTTGGACTGTAAATATCAAGTCATTCATTGGGTGGTGGCTGTGTGTGTGTCATTAGTGCTTGGATTGTAAATATCAACAGTCATTCATGGGGTAGTGGGTGGCATTACAGTGATTGGACTCTAAATATCAACAGTAATTCATAGTGTGATGGGTGTGTGGGTGTCATTACAGTGCTTGGACTGTAAATATTAACAGTAATTCATGGGGTAGTGGGTGTGGTGGTGTCATTACAGTGCTTTGACTGTAAATATCAACAGTCATTCATGGGGTGGTGGGTGTGTGGATGTCATTACAGTGCATGGACTGAAAATATCAATTGTCATTCATGGGTTGGTGGGTGTGTGGGTGTCATTACATTGCTTGGACTGTATATATCAACCATCATTCATTAGGTGGTGGGTGTGTGGGTGTCATAACAGTGTGTTGACTGTAAATATTAACAGTCATTCATATGGTGGTGGGTATCATTAGAGTGCTTGGACTGTAAATATTAACAGTCATTAATTTGGTGATGGGTGTGTTGATGTCATTACAGTGCATGGACTGAAAATATCACCTGGCCTTAATGGGGTGCTGAGTGTGTGGGTGTTATTACAATTCTTGGACTGTATATATCAACCATCATTCATTAGGTGGTGTGTGTGTGGGTGTCATTACAGAGCTTAGACTGTAAATATCAACAGTCATTCATGAGGTTGTGGGTGTCTGGGTGTCTGTGCAGTGCTTGGACTGTAAATATCAGCAGTCAATCATGGGGTGGTGGGTGTGTGGGTGTCATTACAGAGCTTGGACTGTAAATATCAACAGTCATTCATGGGGTGGTGTGTGTGTGAATGTCATTACAGTGTTTTGATTGTAAATATCAACAGTCATTCATAGGGTGGTGGGTGTCATTAGAGTGCTTGGACTGTAAATATCAATAGTTATTCATGGGGTGGTTGGTGTGTGGGTGTAAATACAGTGCTTGGACTGTAAATATCAACCATAATTCATGGGGTAGAGGGTGTGAGGGTGTCATTACAGTGCTTTGACTGTAAATATCAACAGTCATTTATGGGGTGGTTGGTGTGAGGGTGTCATTACAGTGCTTAGACTGTAAATATCAACAGTCATTTATGGGGTGGTGGGTGTGTGGGTGTCATTATACTGCTTGGACTGTAAATATCAACAGTCAATCATGGGGTGTGGGGTGTGTGAGTGTCATTACATTGCTTGGACTGTAAATATCAAGTCATTCATTGGGTGGTGGCTGTGTGTGTGTCATTAGTGCTTGGATTGTAAATATCAACAGTCATTCATTAGGGTAGTGGGTGGCATTATAGTGATTGGACTCTAAATATTAACAGTATTTCATAGTGTGATGGGTGTGTGGGTGTCATTACAGTGCTTGGACTGTAAATATTAACAGAAATTCATGGGTAGTGGGTGTGGGGGTGTCATTACAGTGCTTTGACTGTAAATATCAACAGTCATTCATGGGGTGGTGGGTGTGTGGATGTCATTACAGTGCATGGACTGAAAATATCAATTGTCATTCATGGGTTGGTGGGTGTGTGGGTGTCATTACATTGCTTGGACTGTAAATATCAACCGTGATTTATGGGGTGGTAAGTGTGTGGGTGTCATTTCAGTCCTTGGACTGTAAATATCAACCATAATTAATAGGAGGGTTGGTGTGGGTGTGTTATTACAGTGTTTGGAGTGTAAATATTAACAGTCATTAATTTGGTGGTGGATGTGTGGGTGTCATTATAGTGCTTGAACTGTAACAATCAACAGTCATTCATGGGGTGGTGGGTGTGTGGGAGTCATTACATTGCTTGGACTGTAAATATCAAGTCATTCATAGGGTGGTGGGTTTGTGTGTGTCATTTGTGCTTGGACTGTAAATAACAACAGTCATTCATTGGAAGGTGGGTGGCAATACAGTGCTTGGACTCTAAATACCAACAGTCATTCATGGGGTGATGGGTGTGTGGGTGTCATTTCAGAGCTTGGATTGTAAATATCAACAGTCATTCGTGGGGTAGTGGGTTTCTGGGTGTCTGTGCAATGCTTGGACTGTAAATATCAACAGTAATTTATGGGGTGGTGGGTGTGTGGGTGTCATTACACTGTTTTGACTGTATATATTAACAGTCATTCATAGGGTGGTGGCTGTCATTAGAGTGCTTGGACTGTAAATATCAACAGTTTTTCATGGGGTGGTGGGTGTGTGGATGTCATTACAGTGCATGGACTGAAAATATCAACTGTCATTCATGGGGTGGTGAGTGTGTGGGTGTTATTACAATTCTTGGACTGTAAATATCAACCATCATTTATTAGGTGGTGGGTGTGTGGGTGTCATTACAGTGCTCAGACTGTAAATACTAACAGTCATTCATGGTGTGGTTGGTGTGTGGATGTAATTACAGTACTTAGACAGAAAATATTAACAGTTATTCATGGGGTGGTGGGTGTGTGGGTGTCATTACAGTGCTTGGACTATAAAAATCAACCGTTATTTATGGGGTGGTGGGTGTGGGGGTGTTATTACAGTGCTTGGACTGTAAATATCAACAGTAATTCATCGGATGGTGGATGTGTAGGTGTCATTATAGTGCTTGAACTGTTAATATCAACATTCATTTATGGTGTGGTGGGTGTGTGGGTGTCATTACATTGCTTGGACTGTAAATATTAAGTCATTCATTAGGTGTTGGGTGTGTGTGTGTCATTAGTGCTTGGACTGTAAATATCAACAGTCATTCATGGGGTGGTGGGTGGCAATACAGTGCTTGGACTCCAAATATCAACAGTCATTCATGGGGTGGTGGGTGGCATTACAGTGCTTGGACTCCAAATATCAACAGTCATGAATGGGGTGATGGGTGTGTTTGTGTCATTAGAGATTGGACTGTAAATATCAACAGTCATTCATGGGGTTGTGGGTGTCTGGGTGTCTGTGCAGTGCTTGGACTGTAAATATCAGCAGTCAATCATGGGTTGGTGGGTGTGTGGGTGTCATTACAGAGCTTGGACTGTAAATATTAACAGTCATTTATTGGGTGGTGGGTGTGTGGGTGTAATTACAGTGCTTTGATTGTAAATATCAACAGTCATTCATAGGGTGGTGGGTGTCATTAGATTGCTTGGACTGTAAATATCAACAATCATTCATGGGGTGGTGGGTGTGAGGGTGTCATTACAGTGCTTGGACTGTAAATATCAACAGTCATTCATATGGTAGTGGGTGGCATTACAGTGATTGGACTCTAAATATCAACAGTAATTCATAGGGTGATGGGTGTGTGGGTGTAATTATAGTGCTTGGAGTGAAAATATCAACTGTCATTCATGGGGTGGTGAGTGTGTGTGTGTTATTACAATTCTTGGACTGTAAATATCAATCATCATTCAATGGGTGGTGGGTGTGTGGGTGTCATTACAGTGCTCAGACTGTAAATATTAAGTGTCATTCATGGGATAGTGGGTGTGTCGATGTCATTACAGTGCTTGGACTGAAAATATCAACTGTCATTCATGGGGTGGTGGGTGTGTGGGTGTCATTACATTGCTTGGACTGTAAATATCAACCGTGATTTATCGGTTGGTAAGTGTGTGGGTGTCATTACAGTCCTTGGACTGTAAATATCAACCATAATTAATAGGGGGGCTGGTGTTAGGGTGTCATTATAGTGCTTGAACTGTAAATATCAACAGTCATTCATGGGGTGGTGGGTGTGTGGGTGTCATTACATTGCTTGGACTGTAAATATTAGGTCATTCATGGGGTGATGGGTGTGTAGGTGTCATTACAGAGCTTGGATTGTATATATCAACAGTCATTCATGGGGTTGTGGGTGTCTGGGTGTCTGTGCAATGCTTGGACTGTAAATATCAACAGTCATTATTGGGGTGGTGGGTGTGTTGGTGTCATTACATCGCTTGGACTGTAAATATCAAGTCATTTATTGGGTGGTGGGTGTTTGGGTTTCTATGCATTGTTTGGACTGTATATATCAACAGTTTTTCATGGGGTTGTGGGTGTGTGGATATCATTACAGTTCATGAACTGAAAATATCAACTGTCATTCATGGGGTGGTGAGTGTGTGTGTGTTATTACAATTCTTGGACTGTAAATATCAATCATCATCCGATGGGTGGTGGGTGTGTGGGTGTCATTACAGTGCTCAGACTGTAAATATTAAGTTTCATTCATGGGATAGTGGGTGTGTCGATGTCATTACAGTGCTTGGACTGAAAATATCAACAGTCATTCAAAGGGTGGTAGATGTGTGGGTGTCATTACAGTGCTTGGACTATAAATATCAACCATCATTTATGGGGTGGTGGGTGTGTGGGTGTCATTACAGTGTTTGGACTGTAAATATCAACAGTCATTCATAGGGTGGTGGGTGTGTGAGTGTCATTACAGAGCTTGGACTGTAAATATCAACATTCATTAATGGAGTGGTGGGTGTGTGGGTGTCATTACAGTGCTTGAACTGTAAATATTAACTGTCAATCATAGGGTAGTCAGTGTGTGGGTGTCATTACAGTGCTTGGACTGTAAATATCAACTGTCATTCATGGGGTGGGGAGTGTGTGGGTGTCATTACAGTGCTTTTACTATAAATATTAACATACATTTATTGGGTGTTTGTGTCATTAGAGTGCTTGGACTGTAAATATCAACCATCATTCATTGGGTGGTGGGTGTGTGGATGACATTACAGTGATTGAACTGAAAATATCAACTGTCATTCATGGGATGGTGGGTGTGTGGGTGTAATTACAATTCTTGGACTCTAAATATCAACCATCATTTATTGGGTGGTGGGTGTGTGGGTGACATTACAGTGCTTGGACTGTAAATATTAACAGTCATTCATGGGGTGGTGGGTGTGTAGGTGTCATTATAGTGCTTGGACTGAAAATATCAACAGTCATTTATGGGGTGGTGGGTGTGTGGGTGTCATGAAATTGCTTGGACTGAAAATATCAAGTCACTCATTGGGTGGTGGGTGTGGGTGTG
The DNA here is from genome assembly GCA_033782935.1 of Petrolisthes cinctipes. Lineage (NCBI taxonomy): Eukaryota > Metazoa > Arthropoda > Malacostraca > Decapoda > Porcellanidae > Petrolisthes > Petrolisthes cinctipes. The sequence goes on from JAWQEG010000618.1 coordinate 909,713, forward strand.
TCATTAGTGCTTGGAATAAACATATCAACAATCATTCATGGGGTGGTGGGTGGCATTACAGTGCTTGGACTCTAAATATCAACAGTAATTCATAGGGTGATGGGTGTGTGGGTGTCATTACAGTGTTAGGACTGTAAATATCAACAGTCATTTATTGGGTGGTTTGTGTGTGAGTATCATTACAGTTCATGGAATGTAAATATCAACCATTATTCATTGGGTGGTGGGTGTGTGGGTGACATTACAGTGCTTGGAATGTAAATATTAACAGTCATTCATGGGGTGGTAGATGTATAGATGTCATTACAGTGCTTGGACTGAGAATATCAACTGCCATTTATGGGGTAGTGGGTGTGTGGGTTTCATTACAGTTCTTGGACTGTAAATATCAATCATCATTCATTTGGTCGTGGGTGTGTGGGTGACATTACAGTGCTTGGACTGTAAATATTAACAGCCATTCATGGGGTGGTGGGTGTGTAGGTGTCATTATAGTGCTTGGACTGTAAATATCAACAGTCACTCATGGGGTGGTGGGTGTGTGGGTGTCATTACATTGCTTGGACTGTAAATATCAAGTCATTTATTATGTTGTGGATGTGTGTGTGTCATTAGTGCTTGGACTGTAAATATATACATTTATTCATGGGGTGGTGGGTGTCATTACAGTGCTTGGACTCTAAATATCAACAGTAATTCATAGGGTGAGGTGTGTGTGGGTTGTCATTACAGTGCTTGGACTGAAAATATCAACATTCATTTATTGGGTGGAGGATGTGTGGGTATCATTACAGTCCTTGGACTGTAAATATCAACCATCATTCATTGGGTGGTGGGTGTATGGGTGACATTACAGTACTTGGACTGTAAATATTAAAAGTCATTCATGGGGTGGTAGGTGTGTAGATGTAATTACAGTGCTTGGACTGAAAACATATACTGTCATTCATGGGTGGTGGGTGTGTTGGTGACATTACAGTGCTTGGGCTGTAAATATAAACATTTATTCATGGGGTGGTGGGTGTCATTACAGTGCTTGGACTCTAAATATCAACAGTAATTCATAGGGTGAGAGGTGTGTGGATGTCATTAAAGTGCTTGGACTGAAAATAACAACAGATATTCATGGGGTTTTAGGGGTGTGGTTGTCATTACAGAGCTTGGACTTTAAATATCAACCATCATTTATAGGGAGGTGGGTGTGTTGGTGTCATTACAGTGCTTGGACTGTAATTATCAACAGTCATTCATATGGTGGTGGGTGTGTGAGTGTCATTACAGTAGTTGGACTGTTAATGTCAACAGTTATTAATTGGGTGGTGGGTGTGTGGGTGTCATTACAGTGCTTGGACTGTAAATATCAACAGTCATTTCTGGGGTGGTGGGTGTATGGGTGTCTTTACAGTGTTTTAACTATAAATATCAACTTTCATTTATTGGGTAGTGGGTGTCATTACAGTGCTTGGACTGTAAATATCAACAGTCATTCATAGGGTGGTGTGTGTGTGGGTGTCATGACAATGTTTGGACTGTAAATATCAACAGTCATTCATAGGGTGGTGAGTGTGTGGGTGTCATTACAGTTCTTGGACTGTAAATATCAACCATCATTCATTAGGTGGTGGGTGTGTGGGTGTCATTAAATTGCTCGGACTGTAAATATTAACAGTCATTAATAGTGTGGTGGGTGTGTGGATGTAATAACAGTGCTTGGACTAAAAATATCAACAGTCATTCATGGGGTGGTGGGTGTATGAGTGTCATTACAGTGTTTTAACTATAAATATCAACATTCATTTATTGGGTGGTGGGTGTCATGACAGTGCTTGGACTGTAAATATCAACAGTCATTCATAGGGTTGTGCATGTGTGGGTGTCATGACAGTGCTTGGACTGTAAATATTAACAGTCATTCATTTGGTGGTGAGTGTGTGGGTGTCATTACAGTGCTGAGACTGTAAATACTAACAGACATTTATGGTGTGGTGGGTGTGTGGATGTAATTACAGTGTTTGGACTAAAAATATCAACAGTCTTTCATGGGGTGGTTTGTGTGTGGGTGTCATTACAGTGCTTGGACTATAAAAATCAACCGTCATTTCTGGGGTGGTGGGTGTGTGGGTGTCATTACAGTACTTGGACAGTAAATATCAACAGTCATTCATAGGGCGGTGGGTGTGTGAGTGTCATTACAGAACCTGGACTGTAAATATCAACAGTCATTCATAGGGTGGTGGGTGTGTATGTGTCATTACAGTGCTTGGACTGTAAATATCAAAAGTCATTCTTTTCGGTGGTGGGTGAGTGGGTGTCATTACAGTGCTTAGACTGTAAATATCAATAGTCATTTGTGGGGTAGTTGTTGTCATTAGAGTGCTTGGACTGTAAATTTCAACTGTCATTCAAGGATTGGTGTGTGTGTTGGTGTCATTACAGTGCTTGGACTGTAAATATCAACCATAATTAATGGGGTGGTGGGTGTGGGGGTGTCACTACAGTGCTTGGACTGTAAATATCAACAGTCATTCATGGGAAAGTGGATGTGTGGGTGTCATTATAGTGCTTGAACTGTTAATATCAACAGTCATTAATGGGGTGGTGGGTGTGTGGGTGTCATTACATTGCTTGGACTGTAAATATCAACAGTCATTTATTGGGTGGTGGGTGTGTGGGTATCATTACAGTCCTTGGAATGTAAATATCAACCATTATTCATTGGGTGGTGGGTGTGTGGGTGACATTAGAGTGCTTGGACTGTAAATATTAACAGTCATTCATGGGGTGGTAGGTGTGTGGGTTTCATTACAGTTCTTGGACTGTAAATATCAACCATCATTCATTGGGTCGTGGGTGTGTGGGTGACATTACAGTGCTTGGACTGTAAATATTAACAGCCATTAATGGGGTGGTGAGTGTGTAGGTGTCATTATAGTGCTTGGACTGTAAATATCAACAGTCACTCATGGGGTGGTATGTGTGTGGGTGTCATTACATTGCTTGGACTGTAAATATCAAGTCATTCATTATGTGGTGGGTGTGTGTGTATCATTAGTGCTTGGACTGTAAATATAAACATTTATTCATGGGGTGGTGGGTGTCATTACAGTGCTTGGACTCTAAATATCAACAGTAATTCATAGGGTGAGGGGTGTGTGGGTGTCATTACAGTGCTTAGACTGAAAATATCAACAGTCATTTTTTGGGTGGAGGGTGTGTGGGTATCATTACAGTCTTTGGACTGTAAATATCAACCATAATTCATTGGGTGGTGGGTGTATGGGTGACATTACAATGCATGAACTGTAAATATTAACAGTCATTCATGGGGTGGTAGGTGTGTAGATGTCATTACAGTGCTTGGACTGAAAATATCAACTGTCATTCATGGGTGGTGGGTGTGTGGGTGACATTACAGTGCTTGGACTGTAAATATAAACAGTCATTCATGGGGTGGTGGGTGTGTGGAAGTCATTAAAGTGCTTGGACTGAAAATAACAACAGTTATTCATGGGGCAGTAGGTGTGTGGGTGTCATTACAGAGCTTGGACTTTAAATATCAGCCATCATTTATAGGGTGGTGGGTGTGTGGGTGTCATTACAGTGCTTAGACTGTAAATATCAACAGTCAATCATGGGGTGGTCGGTGTGTGGGTGTCATTACAGTGCTTGAACTGTAAATATCAACAGTAATTTCTGGGGTGGTGGGTGTATGGGTGTCATTAAAGTGTTTTAACTATAAATATCAACATTCATTTATTGGGTAGTGGGTGTCATGACAGTGCTTGGACTGTAAATATCAACAGTCATTCATAGGGTGGTGCGTGTGTGGGTGTCATGACAGTGCTTGGACTGTAAATATCAACAGTCATTCATAGGGTGGTGAGTGTGTGGGTGTCATTACAGTTCTTGGACTGTAAATATCAACTATCATTCATTAGGTGGTGGTTGTGTGGGTGTCATTAAAGTGCTCAGACTGTAAATATTAACAGTCATTAATGGTGTGGTGGGTGTGTGGATGTAATTACAGTGCTTGGACTAAAAATATCAACAGTCATTCATGGGGTGGTGGGTGTATGAGTGTCATTACAGTGTTTTAACTATAAATATCAACATTCATTTATTGGGTGGTGGGTGTCATGACAGTGCTTGGACTGTAAATAACAACAGTCATTCATAGGGTTGTGCATGTGTGGGTGTCATGACAGTGCTTGGACTGTAAATATCAACAGTCATTCATTTGGTGGTGAGTGTGTGGGTGTCTTTACAGATCTTGGACTGTAAATATCAACATTCATTCATTAGGTGGTGGGTGTGTGGGTGTCATTACAGTGCTGAGACTGTAAATACTAACTGTCATTCATGGTATGGTGGGTGTGTGGATGTAATTACAGTGTTTGGACTAAAAATATCAACAGTCTTTCATGGGGTGGTGGGTGTGTGGGTGTCATTACAGAGCTTGGACTATAAAAATCAACCATCATTTCTGGGGTGGTGGGTGTGTGGGTGTCATTACAGTGCTTGGACTGTTAATATCAACAGTCATTCATGGGGTGGTGGGTGTGTGGGTGTCATTACAGTGTTTTGATTGTAAATATCAACAGTTATTCATGGGGTTGTGGGTGTGTGGGTGTCTGTGCAGTGCTTGGACTGTAAATATCAGCAGTCAATCATGGGGTGGTAGGTGTGTGGGTGTCATTACAGAGCTTGGACTGTAAATATCAACAGTCATTCATGGGGTGGTGGGTGTGTGGGTGTCATTACAGTGTTTTGATTGTAAATATCAACAGTCATTCATAGGGTAGTGGGTGTCATTAGAGTGCTTGGACTGTAATTATCAACAGTCATTCATGGGGTGGTTGGTGTGTGGGTGTCATTACAGTGCTTGGACTGTAAATATCAACCATAATTCATGGGGTGGTGGGTGTGGGGGTGTCATTACAGTGCTTTAACTGTGAATATCAACAGTCATTCATGGGGTGGTGGGTGTGTGGGTGTCATTACAGTGTTTTGATTGTAAATATTAACAGTCATTCATAGGGTAGTGGGTGTCATTAGAGTGCTTGGACTGTAATTATCAACAGTCATTCATGGGGTGGTTGGTGTGTGGGTGTCATTACAGTGCTTGGACTGTAAATATCAACCATAATTCATGGGGTGGTGGGTGTGGGGATGACATTACAGTGCTTGGACTGTAAATATTAACAGTCATTCATGGGGTGGTAGGTGTATAGATGTCATTACAGTGCTTGGACTGAGAATATCAACTGCCATTGATGGGGTGGTGGGTGTGTGGGTTTCATTACAGTTCTTGGACTGTAAATATCAACCATCATTCATTGGGTCGTTGGTGTGTGGGTGACATTACAGTGCTTGGACTGTAAATATTAACAGCCATTCATGGGGTGGTGAGTGTGTAGGTTTCATTATAGTGCTTGGACTGTAAATATTAACAGTCACTCATGGGGTGGTGGGTGTGTGGGTGTCATTACATTGCTTGGACTGTAAATATCAAGTCATTCATTATGTGGTGTGTTTGTGTGTCATTAGTGCTTGGACTGTAAATATAAACATTTATTCATTGGGTTGTGGGTGTCATTACAGTGCTTGGACTCTAAATATCAACAGTAATTCATAGGGTGAGGGGTGTGTGGGTGTCATTACAGTGCTTGGACTGAAAATATCAGCAGTTATTTATTGGGTGGAGGGTGTGTGGGTATCATTACAGTCCTTGGACTGTAAATATCAACCATCATTCATTGGGTGGTAGGTGTATGGGTGACATTACAGTGCTTGAACTGTAAATATTAACAGTCATTCATGGGGTGGTAGGTGTGTAGATGTCATTACAGTGCTTGGAATGAAAATATCAACTGTCATTCAAGGGTGGTGGGTGTGTGGGTGACATTACAGTGCTTGGACTGTAAATATAAACAGTCATTCATGGGGTGGTGGGTGTGTGGATGTCATTAAAGTGCTTGGACTGAAAATAACAACAGTTATTCATGGGGTAGTAGGTGTGTGGGTGTCATTACAGAGCTTGGACTTTAAATATCAGCCATCATTTATAGGGTGGTGGGTGTGTGGGTGTCATTACAGTGCTTAGACTGTAATTATCAACAGTCATTCATATGGTGGTGGGTGTGTGAGTGTCATTACAGTACTTGGACTGTAAATGTCAACAGTTATTAATTGGGTGGTGGGTGTGTGGGGGTCATTACAGTGCTTGGACTGTAAATATCAACAGTCAATCATGGGGTGGTCGGTGTGTGGGTGTCATTACAGTGCTAGAACTGTAAATATCAACAGTCATTTCTAGGGTTGTGGGTGTATGGGTGTCATTACAGTGTTTTAACTATAAATATCAACATTCATTTATTGGGTAGTGGGTGTCATGACAGTGCTTGGACTGTAAATATCAACAGTCATTCATAGAGTGGTGCGTGTGTGGGTGTCATGACAGTGCTTGGACTGAAAATATCAACAGTCATTCATAGGGTGGTGAGTGTGTGGGTGTCATTACAGTTCTTGGACTGTAAATATCAACCATCATTCATTAGGTGGTGGTTGTGTGGGTGTCATTAAAGTGCTCGGACTGTAAATATTAACAGTCATTAATGGTGTGGTGGGTGTGTGGATGTAATTACAGTGCTTGGACTAAAAATATCAACAGTCATTCATGGGGTGGTGGGTGTATGAGTGTCATTACAGTGTTTTAACTATAAATATCAACATTTATTTATTGGGTGGTGGGTGTCATGACAGTGCTTGGACTGTAAATAACAACAGTCATTCATAGGGTTGTGCATGTGTGGGTGTCATGACAGTGCTTGGACTGTAAATATCAACAGTCATTCATTTGGTGGTGAGTGTGTGGGTGTCTTTACAGATCTTGGACTGTAAATATCAACATTCATTCATTAGGTGGTTGGTGTGTGGGTGTCATTAAAGTGCTGAGACTGTAAATACTAACTGTCATTCATGGTATGGTGGGTGTGTGGATGTAATTACAGTGTTTGGACTAAAAATATCAACAGTCTTTCATGGGGTGGTGGGTGTGTGGGTGTCATTACAGTGCTTGGACTATAAAAATCAACCATCATTTCTGGGGTGGTGGGTGTGTGGGTGTCATTACAGTGCTTGGACTGTTAATATCAACAGTCATTCATAGGGTGGTGGGTGTGTGAGTGTCATTACAGAGCCTGGACTGTAAATATCAACAGTCATTCATGGGGTGGTGGGTGTGTATGTGTCATTACAGTGCTTGGACTGTAAATATCAAAAGTCTTTCTTTTCGGTGGTGGGTGTGTGGGTGTCATTACAGTGCTTAGACTTTAAATATCAATAGTCATTTGTGGGGTAGTTGGTGTCATTAGAGTGATTGGACTGTAAATTTCAACAGTCATTCATGGATTGGTGTTTGTGTTGGTGTCATTACAGTGCTTGGACTGTAAATATCAACCATAATTAATGGGGTGGTGGGTGTGGGGGTGTCACTACAGTGCTTGGACTGTAAATATCAACAGTCATTCATGGGAAGGTGGATGTGTGGGTGTCATTATAGTGCTTGAACTGTTAATATCAACAGTCATTCATGGGGTGGTGGGTGTGTGGGTGTCATAACATTGCTTGGACTGTAAATATCAAGTCATTCATGGGGTATTGGGTGTGTGTGTGTCATTAGTGCTTGGACTGTAAATATCAACAGTCATTCATGGGGTGGTGGGTGGCATTACAGTGCTTGAACTCCAAATATCAACAGTCATTCATGGGGTGATGGGTGTATTTGTGTCATTACAGAGCTTGGATCGTAAATATCAACAGTTATTCATGGGGTTGTGGGTGTCTGGGTGTCTGTGCAGTGCTTGAACTGTAAATATCAGCAGTCAATCATGGGGTGGTAGGTGTGTGGGTGTCATTACAGAGCTTGGACTGTAAATATCAACAGTCATTTATGGGGTAGTGGGTGTGTGGGTGTCATTACAGAGTTTTGATTGTAAATATCAACAGTCATTTATAGGGTAGTGGGTGTCATTAGAGTGCTTGGACTGTAATTATCAACAGTCATTCATGGGGTGGTTGGTGTGTGGGTGTCATTACAGTGCTTGGACTGCAAATATCAACCATAATTCATGGGGTGGTGGGTGTGGGGGTGTCATTACAGTGCTTTAACTGTGAATATCAACAGTCATTCATGGGATGGTGGGTGTGAGGGTGTCATTACAGTGCTTAGACTGTAAATATCAACAGTCATTCATGGGGTGGTGGGTGTGTGGGTGTCATTACAGTGTTTTGATTGTAAATATTAACAGTCATTCATAGGGTAGTGGGTGTCATTAGAGTGCTTGGACTGTAATTATCAACAGTCATTTATGGGGTGGTTGGTGTGTGGGTGTCATTACAGTGCTTGGACTGTAAATATCAACCATAATTCATGGGGTGGTGGGTGTGAGGGTGACATTACAGTGCTTGGACTGTAAATATTAACAGTCATTCATGGGGTGGTAGGTGTATAGATGTCATTACAGTGCTTGGACTGAGAATATCAACTGCTATTTATGGGGTGGTGGGTGTGTGGGTGTCATTAGAGTGCTTGGACTGTAATTATCAACAGTCATTTCTGGGGTGGTGGGTGTGTGGGTGTCATTACAGTGCTTGGACTGTTAATATCAACAGTCATTCATAGGGTGGTGGGTGTGTGAGTGTCATTACAGAGCCTGGACTGTAAATATCAACAGTCATTCATGGGGTGGTGGGTGTGGGGGTGTCACTACAGTGCTTGGACTGTAAATATCAACAGTCATTCATGGGAAGGTTGATGTGTGGGTGTCATTACAGAGCTTGGACTGTAAATATCAACAGTCATTCATGGATTGGTGTTTGTGTTGGTGTCATTACAGTGCTTGGACTGTAAATATCAAACATAATTAATGGGGTGGTGGGTGTGGGGGCGTCATTACAGTGTTTTAACTATAAATATCAACAGTCATTCATGGGAAGGTGGATGTGTGGGTGTCATTATAGTGCTTGAACTGTTAATATCAACAGTCATTCATGGGGTAGTGGGTGTGTGGGTGTCATAACATTGCTTGGACTGTAAATATCTCAGTCATTAATGGGATGTTGGGTGTGTGTGTGTCATTAGTGCTTGGACTGTAAATATCAACAGTCATTCATGGGGTGGTGGGTGGCATTACAGTGCTTGGACTCCAAATTTTTACAGTCATTCATGGGGTGATGGGTGTATTTGTGTCATTACAGAGCTTGGACGGTAAATATCAACAGTTATTCATGGGGTTGTGGGTGTCTGGGTGTCTGTGCAGTGCTTGGACTGTAAATATCAGCAGTCAATCATGGGGTGGTAGGTGTGTGGGTGTCATTACAGAGCTTGGACTGTAAATATCAACAGTCATTCATGGGGTGGTGGGTGTGTGGGTGTCATTACAGTGTTTTGATTGTAAATATCAACAGTCATTCATGGGGTAGTGGGTGTCATTAGAGTGCTTGGACTGTAATTATCAACAGTCATTAATGGGGTGGTTGGTGTGTGGGTGTCATTACAGTGCTTGGACTGTAAATATCAACCATAATTCATGGGGTGGTGGGTGTGGGGGTGTCATTACAGTGCTTTAACTGTGAATATCAACAGTCATTCATGGGGTGGTGGGTGTGAGAGTGTCATTATAGTGCTTAGACTGTAAATATCAACAGTCATTCATGGGGTGGTGGGTGTGTGGGTGTCATTATAGTGCTTGGACTGTAAATATCAACAGTCAGTCATGGGGTGTTGGGTATGTGGGTGTCATTACATTGCTTGGACTGTAAATATCAAGTCATTCATTGGATGGTGGGTGTTTGTGCATCATTAGGGCTTGGACTGGAAATATCAACAGTCATTCATGGGGTAATGGGTGGCATTACAGTGATTGGACTCTAAATATCAACAGTAATTCATAGGGTGATGGGTGTGTGGGTGTCATTACAGTGCTTGGACTGTAAATATTAATAGTAATTCATGGGGTTGTGGGTGTTTGGGTGTCTATGCATTGCTTGGACTGTAAATATCAACAGTCAATCATGGGGTGGTGGGTGTGTGGGTGTAATTACAGTGCTTGGACTGTAAATATAAACAGTCATTCAAGGGGTGGTGGGTGTGTGGGTGTCATAACAGTGCTTGGACTGTAAATATCAACAGTCATTTATAGTGTGGTGAGTGTCATTAGAGTGATTGGACTGTAAATATCAACAGTTTTTCATGGGGTGGTGGGTGTGTGGGTGTCATTACAGTGCTTGGACTGAAAATATCAACAGTCATTTATTGGGTGGAGGGTGTGTGGGTATCATTACAGTCTTTGGACTGTAAATATCAACCATCATTCATTGGGTGGTGGGTGTATGGGTGACATTACAATGCATGAACTGTAAATATTAACAGTCATTCATGGGGTGGTAGGTGTGTAGATGTCATTACAGTGCTTGGACTGAAAATATCAACTGTCATTCATGGGTGGTGGGTGTGTGGGTGACATTACAGTGCTTGGACTGTAAATATAAACAGTCATTCATGGGGTGGTGGGTGTGTGGATGTCATTAAAGTGCTTGGACTGAAAATAACAACAGTTATTCATGGGGTAGTAGGTGTGTAGGTGTCATTACAGAGCTTGGACTTTAAATATCAGCCATCATTTATAGGGTGGTGGGTGTGTGGGTGTCATTACAGTGCTTAGACTGTAAATATCAACAGTCATTCATATGGTGGTGGGTGTGTGTGTGTCATTACAGTACTTGGACTGTAAATGTCAACAGTTATTAATTGGGTGGTGGGTGTGTGGTGTCATTACAGTGCTTGGACTGTAAATATCAACAGTCAATCATGGGGTGGTCGGTGTGAGGGTGTCATTACAGTGCTTGAACTGTAAATATCAACAGTCATTTCTGGGGTGGTGGGTGTATGGGTGTCATTACAGTGTTTTAACTGTAAATATCAACATTCATTTATTGGGTAGTGGGTGTCATGACAGTGCTTGGACTGTAAATATCAACAGTCATTTATAGGGTGGTGCGTGTGTGGGTGTCATGACAGTGCTTGGACTGTAAATATCAACAGTCATTCATAGGGTGGTGAGTGTGTGGGTGTCATTACAGTTCTTGGACTGTAAATATCAACCATCATTCATTAGGTGGTGGTTGTGTGGGTGTCATTAAAGTGCTCGGAATGTAAATATTAACAGTCATTCATGGGGTGGTGGTTGTGTGGGTGTCATTACAGTGTTTTGATTGTAAATATTAACAGTCATTCATAGGGTAGTGGGTGTCATTAGAGTGCTTGGACTGTAATTATCAACAGTCATTTATGGGGTGGTTGGTGTGTGGGTGTCATTACAGTGCTTGGACTGTAAATATCAACCATAATTCATTGGGTGGTGGGTGTGGGGGTGACATTACAGTGCTTGGACTGTAAATATTAATAGTCATTCATGGGGTGGTAGGTGTATAGATGTCATTACAGTGCTTGGACTGAGAATATCAACTGCCATTTATGGGGTGGTGGGTGTGTGGGTTTCATTACAGTTCTTGGACTGTAAATATCAACCATCATTCATTGGGTCGTTGGTGTGTGGGTGACATTACAGTGCTAGGACTGTAAATATTAACAGCCATTCATGGGGTTGTAAGTTTGTAGGTGTCATTATAGTGCTTGGACTGTAAATATCAACAGTCACTCATGAGGTTGTGGGTGTGTGGGTGTCATTACATTGCTTGGACTGTAAATATCAAGTCATTCATTATGTGGTGTGTGTGTATGTGTCATTAGTACTTGGACTGTAAATATAAACATATATTCATGGGGTGGTGGGTGTCATTACAGTGCTTGGACTCTAAATATCAACAGTAATTCATAGGGTGAGGGGTGTGTGGGTGTCATTACAGTCCTTGGACTGTAAATATCAACCATCATTCATTGGGTGGTGGGTGTATGGGTGACATTACAGTGCTTGAACTGTAAATATTAACAGTCATTCATGGGGTGGTAGGTGTGTAGATGTCATTACAGTGCTTGGACTGAAAATATCAACTGTCATTCATGGGTGGTGGGTGTGTGGGTGACATTACAGTGCTTGGACTGTAAATATAAACAGTCATTCATGGGGTGGTGGGTGTGTGGATGTCATTAAAGTGCTTGGACTGAAAATAACAACAGTTATTCATGGGGTAGTAGGTGTGTGGGTGTCATTACAGAGCTTGGACTTTAAATATCAGCCATCATTTATAGGGTGGTGGGTGTGTGGGTGTCATTACAGTGCTTAGACTGTAATTATCAACAGTCATTCATATGGTGGTCGGTGTGTGAGTGTCATTACAGTACTTGGACTGTAAATGTCAACAGTTATTAATTGGGTGGTGGGTGTGTGGGTGTCATTACAGTGCTTGGACTGTAAATATCAACAGTCAATTATGGGGTGGTCGGTGTGTGGGTGTCATTACAGTGCTTGAACTGTAAATATCAACAGTCATTTCTGGGGTGGTGGGTGTATGGGTGTCATTACAGTGTTTTAACTATAAATATCAACATTCATTTATTGGGTAGTGGGTGTCATGACAGTGCTTGGACTGTAAATATCAACAGTCATTTATAGGGTGGTGCGTGTGTGGGTGTCATGACAGTGCTTGGACTGTAAATATCAACAGTCATTCATAGGGTGGTGAGTGTGTGGGTGTCATTACAGTTCTTGGACTGTAAATATCAACCATCATTCATTAGGTGGTGGTTGTGTGGGTGTCATTAAAGTGCTCGGACTGTAAATATTAACAGTCATTAATGGTGTGGTGGGTGTGTGGATGTAATTACAGTGCTTGGACTAAAAATATCAACAGTCATTCATTAGGTGGTGGGTGTATGAGTGTCATTACAGTGTTTTAACTATAAATATCAACATTCATTTATTGGGTGATGGGTGTCATGACAGTGCTTGGACTGTAAATAACAACAGTCATTCATAGGGTTGTGCATGTGTGGGTGTCATGACAGTGCTTGGACTGTAAATATCAACAGTCATTCATTTGGTGGTGAGTGTGTGGGTGTCTTTACAGATCTTGGACTGTAAATATCAACATTCATTCATTAGGTGGTGGGTGTGTGGGTGTCATTACAGTGCTGAGACTGTAAATACTAACTGTCATTCATGGTATGGTAGGTGTGTGGATGTAATTTCAGTGTTTGGACTAAAAATATCAACAGTCTTTCATGGGGTGGTGGGTCTGTGGGTGTCATTACAGTGCTTGGACTATAAAAATCAACCGTCATTTCTGGGGTGGTGGGTGTGTGGGTGTCATTACAGTGCTTGGACTGTTAATATCAACAGTCATTCATAGGGTGGTGGGTGTGTGAGTGTCATTACAGAGCCTGGACTGTAAATATCAACAGTCATTCATGGGGTGGTGGGTGTGTATGTGTCATTACAGTGCTTGGACTGTAAATATCAAAAGTCATTCTTTTCGGTGGTGGGTGTGTTGGTGTCATTACAGTGCTTAGACTGTAAATATCAATAGTCATTTGTGGGGTAGTTGGTGTCATTAGAGTGATTGGACTGTAAATTTCAACAGTCATTCATGGATTAGTGTTTGTGTTGGTGTCATTACAGTGCTTGGACTGTAAATATCAATCATAATTAATGGGGTGGTGGGTGTGGGAGTGTCACTACAGTGCTTGGACTGTAAATATCAACAGTCATTCATGGGAAGGTGGATGTGTGGGTGTCATTATAGTGCTTGAACTGTTAATATCAACAGTCATTCATGGGGTAGTGGGTGTGTGGGTGTCATAACATTGCTTGGACTGTAAATATCAAGTCATTCATGGGGTGTTGGGTGTGTGTGTGTCATTAGTGCTTGGACTGTAAATATCAACAGTCATTCATGGGGTGGTGGGTGGCATTACAGTGCTTAGACTCCAAATATCAACAGTCATTCATGGGGTGATGGTTGTAATTGTGTCATTACAGAGCTTGGACGGTAAATATCAACAGTTATTCATGGGGTTGTGGGTGTCTGGGTGTCTGTGCAGTGCTTGGACTGTAAATATCAGCAGTCAATCATGGGGTGGTAGGTGTGTGGGTGTCATTACAGAGCTTGGACTGTAAATATCAATAGTCATTCATGGGGTGGTGGGTGTGTGGGTGTCATTACAGTGTTTTGATTGTAAATATCAACAGTCATTCATGGGGTAGTGGGTGTCATTAGAGTGCTTGGACTGCAATTATCAACAGTCATTTATGGGGTGGTTGGTGTGTGGGTGTCATTACAGTGCTTGGACTGTAAATATCAACCATAATTCATGGGGTGGTGGGTGTGGGGGTGTCATTACAGTGCTTTAACTGTGAATATCAACAGTCATTCATGGGATGGTGGGTGTGAGGGTGTCATTACAGTGCTTAAACTGTAAATATCAACAGTCATTCATGGGGTGGTGGGTGTGTGGGTGTCATTACAGTGTTTTGATTGTAAATATCAACAGTCATTCATGGGGTAGTGGGTGTCATTAGAGTGCTTGGACTGCAATTATCAACAGTCATTTATGGGGTGGTTGGTGTGTGGGTGTCATTACAGTGCTTGGACTGTAATTATCAACAGTCATTCATGTGGTGGTTGGTGTGTGGGTGTCATTACAGTGCTTGGACTGTAAATATCAACCATAATTCATGGGGTGGTGGGTGTGGGGGTGTCATTACAGTGCTTTAACTGTGAATATCAACAGTCATTCATGGGGTGGTGGGTGTGAGAGTGTCATTACAGTGCTTAGACTGTAAATATCACCAGTCATTCATGGGGTGGTGGGTGTGTGGGTGTCATTATAGTGCTTGGACTGTAAATATCAACAGTCAATCATGGGGTGTTGGGTATGTGGGTGTCATTACATTGCTTGGACTGTAAATATCAAGTCATTCATTGGATGGTGGGTGTGTGTGCGTCATTAGTGCTTGGACTGTAAATATCAACAGTCATTCATGGGGTAATGGGTGGCATTACAGTGATTGGACTCTAAATATCAACAGTAATTCATAGGGTGATGGGTGTGTGGGTGTCATTACAGTGCTTGGACTGTAAATATTAATAGTAATTCATGGGGTTGTGGGTGTTTGGGTGTCTATGCATTGCTTGGACTGTAAATATCAACAGTAAATCATGGGGTGGTGGGTGTGTGGGTGTAATTACAGTGCTTGGACTGTAAATATAAACAGTCATTCAAGGGGTGGTGGGTGTGTGGGTGTCATAACAGTGCTTGGACTGTAAATATCAACAGTCATTCATAGTGTGGTGAGTGTCATTAGAGTGATTGGACTGTAAATATCAACAGTTTTTCATGGGGTGGTGGGTGTGTGGGTGTCATTACAGTGCTTGGACTGTAAATATAAACAGTCATTCATGGAGTGGTGGGTGTGTGGATGTCATGAAAGTGCTTTGAATGAAAATAACAACAGTTATTCATGGGGTAGTAGGTGTGTGGGTGTCATTACAGAGCTTGGACTTTAAATATCAACCGTCATTTATAGGATGGTGGGTGAGAGGGTGTCATTACAGTGCTTAGACTGTAAATATCAATAGTCATTTGTGGGGTAGTGGGTGTCATTAGAGTGCTTGGACTGTAAATTTCAACAGTCATTCATGGATTGGTGTGTGTGTTGGTGTCATTACAGTGCTTAGACTGTAAATATCAACAGTCATTCATGGGGTTGTGGGTGTTTGGGTGTCTATGCATTGCTTGGACTGTAAATATCAACAGTCAATCATGGGGTGGTGGGTGTGTGGGTGTCATTACAGTGCTTGGACTGTAAATATCAACCGTCATTAATGGGGTGGTGGGTGTGTGGGTGTCATAACAGTGTTTTGACTGTAAATATTAACAGTCATTCATATGTTGGTGGTTGTCATTAGTGTGCTTGGACTGTAAATATCAACAATTTTTCATGGGGTGGTGGGTGTGTGGGTGTCATGACAGTGCTTGGACTGTAAATATCAACAGTCATTCATGGGGTGGTGAGTGTGTGGGGGTTATTACAGTTCTTGGACTGTAAATATCAACCATCATTTATTGGGTGGTGGGTTTGTGGGTGTCATTACAGTGCTCAGACTGTAAATATTAACAGTCATTAATGGGGTGGTGGGTATGTGGATGTCATTACATTGCTTGGACTGAAAATATCATCTGTCATTCATGGAGTGGTGAGTGTGTGGTTGTTATTACAATTCTTGGACTGTAAATATCAACCATCATTCATTGGGTGGTGGGTGTGTAGATGTCATTACAGTGCTCAGACTGTAAATATTAACAGTCATTCATGGGGTGGTAGGTGTGTGGATGTCATTACAGTGCATGGACTAAAAATTAAATTGCCATTCTTGGAGTGGTGGGTGTCATTACATTGCTTGGACTGTAAATATCAAGTCATTCATTGAGTTGTGGGTGTGTGTTTGTCATTATTGCTTGGACTGTAAATATGAACAGTCATTCATGGGGTGGTGGGTGGCATTACAGTGATTGGAATCTAAATATCAAAAGTAATTTATAGGGTTATGGGTGTGTGGGTGTCATTACACTGCTTGTACTGTAATTATTAACAGTCATTCATAGGGTTGTGGGTGTTTGGGTGTCTATGCATTGTTTGGACTGTAATTATCAACAGTCATTCATGGGGTGGTTGGTGTGTGGGTGTCATTACAGTGCTTGGACTGTAAATATCAACCATAATTCATGGGGTGGTGGGTGTGGGGGTGTCATTACAGTGCTTTAACTGTGAATATCAACAGTCATTCATGGGGTGGTGGGTGTGAGAGTGTCATTATAGTGCTTAGACTGTAAATATCAACAGTCATTCATGGGGTGGTGGGTGTGTGGGTGTCATTATAGTGCTTGGACTGTAAATATCAACAGTCAATCATGGGGTGTTGGGTATGTGGGTGTCATTACATTGCTTGGACTGTAAATATCAAGTCATTCATTGGATGTTGGGTGTTTGTGCATCATTAGGGCTTGGACTGGAAATATCAACAGTCATTCATGGGGTAATGGGTGGCATTACAGTGATTGGACTCTAAATATCAACAGTAATTCATAGGGTGATGGGTGTGTGGGTGTCATTACAGTGCTTGGACTGTAAATATTAATAGTAATTCATGGGGTTGTGGGTGTTTGGGTGTCTATGCATTGCTTGGACTGTAAATATCAACAGTCAATCATGGGGTGGTGGGTGTGTGGGTGTAATTACAGTGCTTGGACTGTAAATATAAACAGTCATTCAAGGGGTGGTGGGTGTGTGGGTGTCATAACAGTGCTTGGACTGTAAATATCAACAGTCATTTATAGTGTGGTGAGTGTCATTAGAGTGATTGGACTGTAAATATCAACAGTTTTTCATGGGGTGGTGGGTGTGTGGGTGTCATTACAGTGCTTGGACTGAAAATATCAACAGTCATTTATTGGGTGGAGGGTGTGTGGGTATCATTACAGTCTTTGGACTGTAAATATCAACCATCATTCATTGGGTGGTGGGTGTATGGGTGACATTACAATGCATGAACTGTAAATATTAACAGTCATTCATGGGGTGGTAGGTGTGTAGATGTCATTACAGTGCTTGGACTGAAAATATCAACTGTCATTCATGGGTGGTGGGTGTGTGGGTGACATTACAGTGCTTGGACTGTAAATATAAACAGTCATTCATGGGGTGGTGGGTGTGTGGATGTCATTAAAGTGCTTGGACTGAAAATAACAACAGTTATTCATGGGGTAGTAGGTGTGTGGGTGTCATTACAGAGCTTGGACTTTAAATATCAGCCATCATTTATAGGGTGGTGGGTGTGTGGGTGTCATTACAGTGCTTAGACTGTAAATATCAACAGTCATTCATATGGTGGTGGGTGTGTGAGTGTCATTACAGTACTTGGACTGTAAATGTCAGCAGTTATTAATTGGGTGGTGGGTGTGTGGTGTCATTACAGTGCTTGGACTGTAAATATCAACAGTCAATCATGGGGTGGTCGGTGTGAGGGTGTCATTACAGTGCTTGAACTGTAAATATCAACAGTCATTTCTGGGGTGGTGGGTGTATGGGTGTCATTACAGTGTTTTAACTGTAAATATCAACATTCATTTATTGGGTAGTGGGTGTCATGACAGTGCTTGGACTGTAAATATCAACAGTCATTCATAGGGTGGTGAGTGTGTGGGTGTCATTACAGTTCTTGGACTGTAAATATCAACCATCATTCATTAGGTGGTGGTTGTGTGGGTGTCATTAAAGTGCTCGGACTGTAAATATTAACAGTCATTCATGGGGTGGTGGGTGTGTGGGTGTCATTACAGTGTTTTGATTGTAAATATTAACAGTCATTCATAGGGTAGTGGGTGTCATTAGAGTGCTTGGACTGTAATTATCAACAGTCATTTATGGGGTGGTTGGTGTGCGGGTGTCATTACAGTGCTTGGACTGTAAATATCAACCATAATTCATTGGGTGGTGGGTGTGGGGGTGACATTACAGTGCTTGGACTGTAAATATTAATAGTCATTCATGGGGTGGTAGGTGTATAGATGTCATTACAGTGCTTGGACTGAGAATATCAACTGCCATTTATGGGGTGGTGGGTGTGTGGGTTTCATTACAGTTCTTGGACTGTAAATATCAACCATCATTCATTGGGTCGTTGGTGTGTGGGTGACATTACAGTGCTAGGACTGTAAATATTAACAGCCATTCATGGGGTTGTAAGTTTGTAGGTGTCATTATAGTGCTGGACTGTAAATATCAACAGTCACTCATGAGGTTGTGGGTGTGTGGGTGTCATTACATTGCTTGGACTGTAAATATCAAGTCATTCATTATGTGGTGTGTGTGTATGTGTCATTAGTACTTGGACTGTAAATATAAACATATATTCATGGGGTGGTGGGTGTCATTACAGTGCTTGGACTCTAAATATCAACAGTAATTCATAGGGTGAGGGGTGTGTGGGTGTCATTACAGTCCTTGGACTGTAAATATCAACCATCATTCATTGGGTGGTGGGTGTATGGGTGACATTACAGTGCTTGAACTGTAAATATTAACAGTCATTCATGGGGTGGTAGGTGTGTAGATGTCATTACAGTGCTTGGACTGAAAATATCAACTGTCATTCATGGGTGGTGGGTGTGTGGGTGACATTACAGTGCTTGGACTGTAAATATAAACAGTCATTCATGGGGTGGTGGGTGTGTGGATGTCATTAAAGTGCTTGGACTGAAAATAACAACAGTTATTCATGGGGTAGTAGGTGTGTGGGTGTCATTACAGAGCTTGGACTTTAAATATCAGCCATCATTTATAGGGTGGTGGGTGTGTGGGTGTCATTACAGTGCTTAGACTGTAATTATCAACAGTCATTCATATGGTGGTAGGTGTGTGAGTGTCATTACAGTACTTGGACTGTAAATGTCAACAGTTATTAATTGGGTGGTGGGTGTGTGGGTGTCATTACAGTGCTTGGACTGTAAATATCAACAGTCAATTATGGGGTGGTCGGTGTGTGGGTGTCATTACAGTGCTTGAACTGTAAATATCAACAGTCATTTCTGGGGTGGTGGGTGTATGTGTGTCATTACAGTGTTTTAACTATAAATATCAACATTCATTTATTGGGTAGTGGGTGTCATGACAGTGCTTGGACTGTAAATATCAACAGTCATTTATAGGGTGGTGCGTGTGTGGGTGTCATGACAGTGCTTGGACTGTAAATATCAACAGTCATTCATAGGGTGGTGAGTGTGTGGGTGTCATTACAGTTCTTGGACTGTAAATATCAACCATCATTCATTAGGTGGTGGTTGTGTGGGTGTCATTAAAGTGCTCGGACTGTAAATATTAACAGTCATTAATGGTGTGGTGGGTGTGTGGATGTAATTACAGTGCTTGGACTAAAAATATCAACAGTCATTCATTAGGTGGTGGGTGTATGAGTGTCATTACAGTGTTTTAACTATAAATATCAACATTCATTTATTGGGTGATGGGTGTCATGACAGTGCTTGGACTGTAAATAACAACAGTCATTCATAGGGTTGTGCATGTGTGGGTGTCATGACAGTGCTTGGACTGTAAATATCAACAGTCATTCATTTGGTGGTGAGTGTGTGGGTGTCTTTACAGATCTTGGACTGTAAATATCAACATTCATTCATTAGGTGGTGGGTGTGTGGGTGTCATTACAGTGCTGAGACTGTAAATACTAACTGTCATTCATGGTATGGTAGGTGTGTGGATGTAATTTCAGTGTTTGGACTAAAAATATCAACAGTCTTTCATGGGGTGGTGGGTCTGTGGGTGTCATTACAGTGCTTGGACTATAAAAATCAACCGTCATTTCTGGGGTGGTGGGTGTGTGGGTGTCATTACAGTGCTTGGACTGTTAATATCAACAGTCATTCATAGGGTGGTGGGTGTGTGAGTGTCATTACAGAGCCTGGACTGTAAATATCAACAGTCATTCATGGGGTGGTGGGTGTGTATGTGTCATTACAGTGCTTGGACTGTAAATATCAAAAGTCATTCTTTTCGGTGGTGGGTCTGTTGGTGTCATTACAGTGCTTAGACTGTAAATATCAATAGTCATTTGTGGGGTAGTTGGTGTCATTAGAGTGATTGGACTGTAAATTTCAACAGTCATTCATGGATTAGTGTTTGTGTTGGTGTCATTACAGTGCTTGGACTGTAAATATCAATCATAATTAATGGGGTGGTGGGGTTGGGGGTGTCACTACAGTGCTTGGACTGTAAATATCAACAGTCATTCATGGGAAGGTGGATGTGTGGGTGTCATTATAGTGCTTGAACTGTTAATATCAACAGTCATTCATGGGGTAGTGGGTGTGTGGGTGTCATAACATTGCTTGGACTGTAAATATCAAGTCATTCATGGGGTGTTGGGTGTGTGTGTGTCATTAGTGCTTGGACTGTAAATATCAACAGTCATTCATGGGGTGGTGGGTGGCATTACAGTGCTTAGACTCCAAATATCAACAGTCATTCATGGGGTGATGGTTGTATTTGTGTCATTACAGAGCTTGGACGGTAAATATCAACAGTTATTCATGGGGTTGTGGGTGTCTGGGTGTCTGTGCAGTGCTTGGACTGTAAATATCAGCAGTCAATCATGGGGTGGTAGGTGTGTGGGTGTCATTACAGAGCTTGGACTGTAAATATCAATAGTCATTCATGGGGTGGTGGGTGTGTGGGTGTCATTACAGTGTTTTGATTGTAAATATCAACAGTCATTCATGGGGTAGTGGGTGTCATTAGAGTGCTTGGACTGTAATTATCAACAGTCATTTATGGGGTGGTTGGTGTGTGGGTGTCATTACAGTGCTTGGACTGTAAATATCAACCATAATTCATGGGGTGGTGGGTGTGGGGGTGTCATTACAGTGCTTTAACTGTGAATATCAACAGTCATTCATGGGATGGTGGGTGTGAGGGTGTCATTACAGTGCTTAAACTGTAAATATCAACAGTCATTCATGGGGTGGTGGGTGTGTGGGTGTCATTACAGTGTTTTGATTGCAAATATTAACAGTCATTCATAGGGTAGTGGGTGTCATTAGAGTGCTTGGACTGTAATTATCAACAGTCATTCATGTGGTGGTTGGTGTGTGGGTGTCATTACAGTGCTTGGACTGTAAATATCAACCATAATTCATGGGGTGGTGGGTGTGGGGGTGTCATTACAGTTCTTTAACTGTGAATATCAACAGTCATTCATGGGGTGGTGGGTGTGAAAGTGTCATTACAGTGCTTAGACTGTAAATATCACCAGTCATTCATGGGGTGGTGGGTGTGTGGGTGTCATTATAGTGCTTGGACTGTAAATATCAACAGTCAATCATGGGGTGTTGGGTATGTGGGTGTCATTACATTGCTTGGACTGTAAATATCAAGTCATTCATTGGATGGTGGGTGTGTGTGCGTCATTAGTGCTTGGACTGTAAATATCAACAGTCATTCATGGGGTAATGGGTGGCATTACAGTGATTGGACTCTAAATATCAACAGTAATTCATAGGGTGATGGGTGTGTGGGTGTCATTACAGTGCTTGGACTGTAAATATTAATAGTAATTCATGGGGTTGTGGGTGTTTGGGTGTCTATGCATTGCTTGGACTGTAAATATCAACAGTAAATCATGGGGTGGTGGGTGTGTGGGTGTAATTACAGTGCTTGGACTGTAAATATAAACAGTCAATCAAGGGGTGGTGGGTGTGTGGGTGTCATAACAGTGCTTGGACTGTAAATATCAACAGTCATTCATAGTGTGGTGAGTGTCATTAGAGTGATTGGACTGTAAATATCAACAGTTTTTCATGGGGTGGTGGGTGTGTGGGTGTCATTACAGTGCTTGGACTGTAAATATAAACAGTCATTCATGGAGTGGTGGGTGTGTGGATGTCATGAAAGTGCTTTGAATGAAAATAACAACAGTTATTCATGGGGTAGTAGGTGTGTGGGTGTCATTACAGAGCTTGGACTTTAAATATCAACCGTCATTTATAGGATGGTGGGTGAGAGGGTGTCATTACAGTGCTTAGACTGTAAATATCAATAGTCATTTGTGGGGTAGTGGGTGTCATTAGAGTGCTTGGACTGTAAATTTCAACAGTCATTCATGGATTGGTGTGTGTGTTGGTGTCATTACAGTGCTTAGACTGTAAATATCAACAGTCATTCATGGGGTTGTGTGTGTTTGGGTGTCTATGCATTGCTTGGACTGTAAATATCAACAGTCAATCATGGGGTGGTGGGTGTGTGGGTGTCATTACAGTGCTTGGACTGTAAATATCAACCGTCATTAATGGGGTGGTGGGTGTGTGGGTGTCATAACAGTGTTTTGACTGTAAATATTAACAGTCATTCATATGTTGGTGGTTGTCATTAGTGTGCTTGGACTGTAAATATCAACAATTTTTCATGGGGTGGTGGGTGTGTGGGTGTCATGACAGTGCTTGGACTGTAAATATCAACAGTCATTCATGGGGTGGTGAGTGTGTGGGGGTTATTACAGTTCTTGGACTGTAAATATCAACCATCATTTATTGGGTGGTGGGTTTGTGGGTGTCATTACAGTGCTCAGACTGTAAATATTAACAGTCATTAATGGGGTGGTGGGTATGTGGATGTCATTACATTGCTTGGACTGAAAATATCATCTGTCATTCATGGAGTGGTGAGTGTGTGGTTGTTATTACAATTCTTGGACTGTAAATATCAACCATCATTCATTGGGTGGTGGGTGTGTAGATGTCATTACAGTGCTCAGACTGTAAATATTAACAGTCATTCATGGTGTGGTAGGTGTGTGGATGTCATTACAGTGCATGGACTAAAAATTAAATTGCCATTCTTGGAGTGGTGGGTGTCATTACATTGCTTGGACTGTAAATATCAAGTCATTCATTGAGTTGTGGGTGTGTGTGTGTCATTATTGCTTGGACTGTAAATATGAACAGTCATTCATGGGGTGGTGGGTGGCATTACAGTGATTGGAATCTAAATATCAAAAGTAATTTATAGGGTTATGGGTGTGTGGGTGTCATTACACTGCTTGTACTGTAATTATTAACAGTCATTCATAGGGTTGTGGGTGTTTGGGTGTCTATGCATTGTTTGGACTGTAAATATCAACAGTTAATCATGGGGTGGTGGGTGTGTGGTGTCATTACAGTGCTTGGACTGTATATATTAACAGTCATTCATAGGGTGGTGGGTGTCATTAGAGTGCTTGGACTGTAAATATTAACAGTCATTCATGGGGTGGTGGGTGTGTGGATGTCATTACAGTGCATGGACTAAAAATATCAAGTGTCATTCATGGGGTGGTGGGTCTCATTATCATGGGGTGGGGAGTGTATGGGTGTTATTACAGTTCTTGGACTGTAAATATCAACCATCATTCATTGGGTGGTGGGTGTGTGGCTGTCATTACTGTGCTCAGACTGTAAATATTAACAGTCATTCATGGGGTGGTGGGTGTTTGGATGTCATTACATTGCATGGACTGAAAATATCAACTGTCATTAATGGGGTGGTGAGTGTGTGGGTGTTATTACAATTCTTGGACTGTAAATATCAATCATCATTCAATGGGTGGTGGGTGTGTGGATGTCATTACAGTGCTCAAACTGTAAATATTAACAGTTATTCATGGGGTGGTGGGTGTGTGGATGTCATTACAGTGCATGGACGGAAAATATCAACTGTCATTCAAGGGGTGGTGGGTGTGTGGGTGTCATTACAGTGCTTGGACTGTAAATATCAACCGTCACTTATGGGGTGGTGGGTGTGTGGGTTTAATTACAGTGCTTAGACTGTAAATATCAAATGTCATTCTTAGGGTAGTGGGTGCCATTACATCGCTTAAACTGTAAATATCAACAGTCATTTATGGGGTGGTGGGTGTGTGGGTGTCATTACAGTGCTTGGACTGTAAATATCAACAGTCATTTATGGAGTGGTGGGTGTGTGGGTGTCATTACAGTGCTTGGACTGTAAATATCAACAGTCATTCATGGGGTGGTGGTTGTGTGGGTGTCATAACAGTGTTTTGACTGTAAATATTAACAGTCATTCATATGTTGGTGGGTGTCATTAGTGTGCTTGGACTGTAAATATCAACAATTTTTCATGGGGTGGTGGGTGTGTGGGTGTCATGACAGTGCTTGGACTGTAAATATCAACAGTCATTCATGGGGTAGTGAGTGTGTGTGGGTTATTACAGTTCTTGGACTGTAAATATCAACCATCATTCATTGGGTGGTGGGTGTGTGGGTGTCATTACAGTGCTCAGATTGTAAATATTAACAGTCATTCATCGGGTGGTGGGTATGTGGATGTCATTACATTGCTTGGACTGAAAATATCAACTGTCATTCATGGAGTGGTGAGTGTGTGGGTGTTATTGCAATTTTTGGACTGTAAATATCAACCATCATTCATTGGGTGGTGGGTGTGTGGGTGTCATTACAGTGCTCGGACTGTAAATATTAACAGTCATTCATGGGGTGGTGGGTGTGTGGATGTCATTACAGTGCATGGACTAAAAATATCAATTGTCATTCATGGGGTGGTGGTTGTCATTACATTGCTTGGACTGTAAATATCAAGTCATTCATTAAATGGTGGGTGTGTGTGTGTCATTATTGCTTGGACTGTAAATATCAACAGTCATTCATGGGGTGGTGGGTGGCATTACAGTGATTGGAATCTAAATATCAAAAGTAATTTATAGGGTGATGGGTGTGTGGGTGTCATTACAGTGCTTGGACTGTAATTATTAACAGTCATTCATGGGGTTGTAGGTGTTTGAGTGTCTACGCATTGTTTGGACTGTAAATATCAACAGTTAATCATGGGGTGGTGGGTGTGTGGTGTCATTACAGTGCTTGGACTGTATATATCAGCAGTTATTCATGGGGTGGTGGGTGTGTGGGTGTCATTACAGTGTTTTGACTGTATATATTATCAGTCATTCATAGGGTGTTGGGTGTCATTAGAGTGCTTGGACTGTAAATATTAACAGTTTTTCATGGGGTGGGGAGTGTATGGGTGTTATTACAGTTCTTGGACTGTAAATATCAACCATCATTCATTGGGTGGTGGATGTGTGGCTGTCATTACAGTGCTCAGACTTTAAATATTAACAGTCATTCATGGGGTGGTGGGTGTGTGGATGTCATTACAGTGCATGGACTGAAAATATCAACTGTCATTCATGAGGTGGTGAGTGTGTGGGTGTTATTACAATTCTTGGACTGTAAATATCAATCATCATTCAATGGTTGGTGGGTGTGTGGGTGTCATTACAGTGCTCAGACGGTAAATATTAACAGTTATTCATATGGTTGTGGGTGTGTGGATGTCATTACAGTGCATGGACGGAAAATATCAACTGTCATTCAAGGGGTGGTGGGTGTGTGAGTGTCATTACAGTGCTTGGACTGTAAATATCAACCGTCACTTATGGGGTGGTGGGTGTGTGGGTTTAAATACAGTGCTTAGAGTGTAAATATCAAATGTCATTCTTAGGGTAGTGGGTGCCATTACATTGCTTAGACTGTAAATATTAACAGTCATTTATGGGGTGGTGGGTGTGTGGGTGTCATTACAGTGCTTGGACTGTAAATATCAACAGTCATTTATGGAGTGGTGGGTGTGTGGGTGTCATTACAGGTCTTGGACTCTAAATATCAACAGTCATTCATGGGGTGGTGGGTGTGTGGGTGTCATTACAGTGCTTAGACTGTATATATTAACAGTCATTTATTGGGTGGTGGGTGTGTGGGTGTCATTACAGAGCTTGGACTGTAAATATCAACAGTCATTCATAGGGTGGTGGGTGTGTGAGAATCATTTCAGAGCTTGGACTGTAAATATCAACAGTCATTCAGGGTGTGGTTGGTGTGTAGGTGTCATTACAGTGATTGGACTGTAAATATCAAAAGTCATTCGTGGGGTTGTGGGTGTGTGGGTGTCATTACATTGCTTAGACTGTAAATATCAACAAACATTTATTGGGTGGTGGGTGTGTGGCTGTCATTACAATGCTTGGACTGTAAATATCAACAGTCAATTATGGGGTGGTGGGTGTGTTGGTGTCATTATAGTGCTTGGACTGAAAATATCAACAGTCATTCAAGGGGTGTTGGGTGTGTGGGTGTCATTACAGTGCTTGGACTGTAAATATTAACTGTGATTTATGGGGTGGTGGGTGTGTAGGTGTCATTACAGTGTTTGGACAGTAAATATCAAAAGTCATTCTTGGGGTGGTGAGTGTGTGGGTGTCATTACAATGCTTAGACTCTAAATATCAACAGTCATTTATGGGGTGGTGGGTGTGTGGGTGTCATTACAGTGCTTAGACTGTAAATATCAACAGTTATTTATGGGGTGGTGGGTGTGTGGCTGTTATTACAGTGTTTGGACTGTAAATATCAACAGTCAATCATGGGGTGGTGGGTGTGTGGGTGTCATTACAGTGCTTGGACTGTAAATATCAACAGTCATTCATGGGGTGGTGGGTGTGTGGGTGTCATAACAGTGTTTTGACTTTAAATATTAACAGTCATTCATATGTTGGTGTGTGTCATTAGAGTGCTTGGACTGTAAATATCAACAATTTTTCATGGGGTGGTGGGTGTGTGGGTGTCATGACAGTGTTTGGACTGTAAATATCAACAGTCATTCATGGGGTGGTGAGTGTGAGAAGGTTATTACACTTCTTGGACTGTAAATATCAACCATCATTCATTGGGTGGTGGGTGTGTGGGTGTCATTACAGTGCTTAAAATGTAAATATTAACAGTCATTCAAGGAGTGGTGGGTGTGTGGCTGTCATTACAGTGCTTGGACTGTAAATATCAACAGTCAATCATGAGGTGGTGGGTGTGCGGGTGTCATTACAGTGTTTTGACTGTAAATATTAAAAGTCATTCATAGGTGGTGGGTGTGTGGGTGTCATTACAGTGTTTTGATTGTAAATATCAACAGTCAATTATAGGTTGGTTGGTGTCATTAGAGTGCTTGGATAGTAAATATCAACAGTCATTCATGGGGTGGTTGGTGTGTGGGTGACATTACATTGCGTGGACTGTAAATATCAACCATAATTCATGGGGTGGTGGGTGTGCGGGTCTCATTACAGTGCTTTGACTGTGAATATCAACAGTCATTCATAAGGTGATGGGTGTGAGGGTGTCATTACAGTGCTTAGACTGTAACTATCAACAGTCATTCATGTGGTGGTGGGTGTGTGGGTGTCATTATAGTGCTTGGACTGTAAATATAATCAGTCACTCATGGGGTGGTGGGTGTCTGTGTGTCATTAGTGCTTGGACTGTAAATATCAACAGTCATTCAAGGGGTTGTGGGTGGCATTACAGTGCTTTGACTGTAAATATCAACAGTCATTCAAAGAGTGGTGGGTATGTGAGTGTCATTACAGAGCTTTGACTATAAATATCAACAGTCATTCATGGGGTTGTGGGTTTTTGGGTGTCTATGCAGTGCTTGGAGTTTAAATATCAACAGTCAATCATGGGGTGGTGGGTGTGTGGTTGTCATTACAGTGCTTGGACTCTAAATATCAACAGTCATTCATGGGGTGGTGGGTGTGTGGGTGTCATTACAGTGCTTAGACTGTAAATATTAACAGTCATTTATTGGGTGGTGGGTGTGTGGGTGTCATTACAGAGCTTGGACTGTAAATATCAACAATCATTCATAGGGTGGTGGGTGTGTGAGTATCATTACAGAGCTTCGATTGTAAATATCAACAGTCATTCAGGGGGTGGTTGGTGTGTAGGTGTTATTACAGTGCTTGCACTGTAAATATCAAAAGTCATTCTTGGGGTTGTGGGTGTGTGGGTGTCATTACATTGCTTAGACTGTAAATATCAACAAACATTTATTGGGTGATGGGTGTGTGGCTGTCATTACAGTGCTTGAACTGTAAACATCAACAGTCAATCATGGGGTGGTGGGTGTGTTGGTGTCATTACAGTGCTTAGACTGAAAATATCAACAGTCATTCATGGGGTGTTGGGTGTGTGGGTGTCATTACAGTGCTTGGACTGTAAATATCAAAAGTCATTCTTGGGGTGGTGAGTGTGTGGGTGTCATTACAATGCTTAGAATGTAAATATCAACAGTCATTTATGGGGTGGTGAGTGTGTGGGTGTCATTACAATGCTTAGACTGTAAATATCAACAGTCCTTTATGGGGTGGTGGGTGTGTGGCTGTCATTACAGTGCTTGGACTGTAAATATCAACAGTCAATCATGGGGTGGTGGGTGTGTGGGTGTCATTACAGTGTTTTGATTGTAAATATCAACAGTCAATTATAGGTTGGTTGGTGTCATTAGAGTGCTTACACTGTAAATATCAACAGTCATTCATGGGGTGGTGGGTGTGTGGGTGACATTACATTGCGTGGACTGTAAATATCAACCATAATTCATGGGGTGGTGGGTGTGTGGGTGTCATTATAGTGCTTGGACAGTAAATATCAACAGTCACTCATGGGGTGGTGGGTGTGTTGTTGTCATTACAGTGCTTAGACTTAAAATATCAACAGTCATTCATGGGGTGTTGGGTGTGTGGGTGTCTATGCAGTGCTTGGACTGTAAATATCAACAGTCATTCATTGAGTGGTGGGTGTGTGGGTGTCATTACAGTGCTTGGACTGTAAATATCAACAGTCATTCATGGGGTGTTGGGTGTGTGGGTGTCTATGCAGTGCTTGGACTGTAAATATCAACAGTCATTCATGGAGTGGTGGGTGTGTGGGTGTCATTACAGTGCTTGGACTGTAAATATCAACCATAATTTATGGGGTGGTGTTTGTGTGGGTGTCATTACAGTTTCTGGACTGTAAAAATTAACAGTTATTCTTAGGGTAATGGGTGTGTGAGTGTCATTACAGAGCTTGGACTGTAAATATCAAAAGTCATTCATTGGCTGGTGGGTGTGTGGGTGTCATTACAGTGCTTAGACTGTAAATATCAACAGTCAGTTATTGGGTTGTGGGTGTGTGGGCGTCATTACAGTGCTTGGACTGTAAATATTAACAGTCAATCATGGGGTGGTCGGTGTGTGGGTGTCATTACAGTGCTGAGACTGTAATTATCAACAGTCATTCATGGGGTGGTGTGTGTGTTGGTGTCATTACAGTGTTTTAACTATAAATATCAACATTCATTTATTGTGTGTTGGGTGTCATTACAGTGCTTTGACTATAAATATCAACAGTCATTCAAGGGGTGGTGCATGTGTGGGTGTAATGACAGTTCTTGGACTGTAAATATCAACAGTCATTAATGAGGTGGTGAGTGTGTGGGTGTCATTACAGTTCTTGAACTGTAAATATCAACCATCATTAATGTGTGGGTGTCATTACAGAGCTCAGACTGTAAATATTAACAGTTATTCCTGGGGTGGTGGGTGTGTTGGTGTCATTACAGTGCATGGACTATAAATATGAACCATCATTTATGGGGTGGTCGGTGTGTGGGTGTCATTACAGTGCATGGACTGTAAATATCAACAGTCATTCATAGAGTGGTGGGTGTGTGGCTGTCATTACAGTGCTTGGACTGTAAATATCAACAGTCAATCATAGGGTGGTGGGTGTGTTGGTGTCATTACAGTGCTTAGACTGTAATTATCAACAGTCATTCATGGGTTTGTGGGTGTGTGGGTGTCATTACAGTGCTTAGACTGTAAATATCAACAGTCATTTTTTGGGTGGTGGGTGTGTGGGTGTCATTACAGTGCTTGGACTGTAAATATCAATAGTCAATCATGGGATGGTCAGTGTGTCAGTGTGTCATTACAGTGCTTGGACTGTAAATATCAATAGTCATTTACGGGGTGGTGAGTGTGTGGGTGTCATTACAATGTTTTGATTGTAAATATCAACAGTCATTCATGGGGTGGTGGGTGTGTGGGCGTCATTATAGTGCTTGGACTGTAAATATCAACAGTCTCTCATGGGGTGGTGGGTGTGTTGGTGTCATTACAGTGCTTAGACTGAAAATATCAACAGTCATTCATGGGGTGTTGGGTGTGTGGGTGTCATTACAGTGCTTGGACTGTAATTATTACCAGTGATTTATGGGGTGGTGGGTGTGTAGGTGTCATTACAGTGTTTGGACTGTAAATATCAAAAGTCATTCATGAGGTGGTGAGTGTGTGGTTGTCATTACAATGCTTAGACTGTAAATATCAACAGTCATTCATGGGGTGGTGGGTGTGTGGGTGACATTACATTGCGTGGACTGTAAATATCAACAATAATTCATGGGGTGGTGAGTGAGCGGGTGTCATTACAGTGCTTTGACTGTAAATATCAACAGTCATTCATAGTGTGATGGGTGTGAGGGTGTCATTACAGTGCTTAGACTGTAATTATCAACAGTCATTCATGTGGTGGTGGGTGTGTGGGTGTCATTATAGTGCTTGGACTGTAAATATCAACAGTCACTCATGGGGTGGTGGGTGTCTGTGTGTCATTAGTGCTTGGACTGTAAATATCAACAGTCATTCGAGGGGTGGTGGGTGGCATTACAGTGCTTGGACTCTAAATATCAACAGTCATTCATAGAGTGGTGGGTGTGTGAGTGTCATTACATCGTTTTGACTATAAATATCAACAGTCATTCATGGGGTTGTGGGTTTTTGGGTGTCTCTGCAGTGCTTGAAGTGTAAATATCAACAGTCAATCATTGGGTGGTGGGTGTGTGGTTGTCATTACAGTGCTTGGACTGTAAATATCGACAGTCATTTACGGGATGGTGGGTGTGTGGGTGTCATTACAATGTTTTGATTGTAAACATCAACAGTCATTCAAAGGGTGGTGGGTGTTATTAGAGTGCTTGAACTGTAAATATCAACAGTCATTCATGGGGTGGTGGGTGTGTAGGTGTCATTATAGTGCTTGGACTGTAAATATCAACAGTCACTCATGGGGTGGTGGGTGTGTGTGTCATTAGTGCTTGGACTGTAAATATCAACAGTCATTCATGGGGTGGTGGGTGTGTGGGTGTCATTACAGTTGTTGGACTGTAATTATCAACAGTCCTTCATGGATTGGTGGGTGTGTGGGTGTCATTACAGTGCTTAGACTGTAAATATCAACAGTCATTTATTGGGTGGTGGGTGTGTGGGTGTCATTACAGTGCTTGGACAGTAAATATCAATAGTCAATCATGGGAAGGTCGGTGTGTGGGTGTCATTATAGTGCTTGGACTGTAAATATCAACAGTCATTCATGAGGTGGTGGGTGGGCGGGTGTCATTACGGTGTTTTAACTAAAAATATCAACATTCATTTATTGGGTGGTGGGTGTCATTAGAGTGCTTGGAGTGTAAATATGAACAGTCATTCATGGGGTAGTGCATGTGTGGGTGTCACAACAGTGATTGGACTGTACATATCAACAGTCAGTTATTGGGTTGTGGGTGTGTGGGTGTCAATACAGTGATTAGACTGTAAATATTAACAGTCAATCATGGGGTGGTCGGTGTGTGGGTGTCATTACAGTGCTGGGACTGTAATTATCAACAGTCATTCATGAGATGGTGGGTGTGTGGGTGTCATTACAGTGTTTTAACTATAAATATCAACATTCATTTATTGGGTGTTGGGTGTCATTACAGTGCTTTGACTATAAATATCAACAGTCATTCATGGGGTGGTGCATGTGTGGGTGTAATGACAGTTCTTGGACTGTAAATATCAACAGTCATTAATGGGGTGGTGAGTGTGTGGGTGTCATTACAGTTCTTGAACTGTAAATATCAACCATCATTAATGTGTGGGTGTCATTACAGAGCTCAGACTGTAAATATTAACAGTTATTCCTGGGGTGGTGGGTGTGTTGGTGTCATTACAGTGCTTGGACTTTAAATATCAACCGTCATTCATGGGGTTTTGGTGTTTAGGTGTCTATGCAGTGCTTGGACTGTAAATATCAATAGTCATTCATGGGGTGGTGGGTGTGTGGGTGTCATTACAGTGCATGGACTATAAATATCAACAATCAATCATGGGGTGGTGGGTGTGTGGGTGTCATTACAGTGCTTAGACTGTAATTATCAATAGTCCTTCATGGGTTTGTGGGTGTGTGGGTGTCATTACAGTGCTTAGACTGTAAATATCAACAGTCATTTTTTGGGTGGTGGGTGTGTGGGTGTCATTACAGTGCTTGGACTGTAAATATCAATAGTCAATCATGGGATGGTCAGTGTGTGGGTGTCATTACAGTGCTTGGACTGTAAATATCAACAGTGCTTCATGAGGTGGTGGGTGTGTGGGTGTCATTACAGTGTTTTAACTATAAATATCAACATTCATTTATTGGGTGGTGGTTGTCATTAGAGTGCTTGGACTGTAAATATCAACAGTCATACATGGGGTGGTGCATGTGTGGGTGTCATGACAGTGCTTGGACTGTAAATATCAACAGTCATTCATGGGGTGTAAGGGAGACTGCGTTCGTGAAAGGACGTGTCTCGTTAGCTCCGTGACATGTATAAACAGTGCTAGTGTCTACATTAACAGTGCAGTGCTAGTGCGCCTGTATATGTTTTGGCACGTCCAGCATGGGTTCTCCTGTTGACGAGTTGTGCCTTTTCTGTCATGAGCGAGATTATGGAAAGGTCAAGTGGCTGAAATGTCTCAAGTGCAAATTGGGTGGCCATAGCACTTGTACGAGAATGACTGGTTTGAAATCAAATGCCTCGGAAGTAAATTGGGTTTGTGATCCTTGTGCTCTAGTGATAAATAGTGAAGTTCACCTTCGAGAGGAGATTAATGTAATGAAAAGTGATATTATTGAAATCAAGAATATGCTGAAGGATATAAGACTACCCGAGAATCTTCAGAATAGTGTAATGGCTGCTTTGCAGGCTCTGACTGACGGGGTCACGCTGGCTGTGGAAGAGGCTGTGTCAGTTCAATCGGGCCAGGTGGAAAAAGATGGCATGAACTGGGCTGAGGTGGTGTCGAGAAGCAGGAAACGGAAACGCACACAGAAAAATAAGAATCTTCTTATTATTAAAGCAAAGGGTAGCAAAAAAGCGGTTGATATGAAGAAAGTGGTCGAAGAATTGTTGGCGGATGTTCAAATTATGGACTCCAAATTCACTAACAAGGGAAATATTGTTATAAATCTTGAATCTGAAGAGAAGAGAAATGCTGCACAAAATAAGTTACACGAGGTGGGGAATTTAATTGTTTCCAATTGGAAGCGATGGGACCCCAAAATTATGGTATGTAATGTGGCTCGGAATGAGGACAAGGAATCGCTCATTGAAGAAATTATTGTAAGGAATAATTTGGAATCGATTGACGGAGTTATGAATAAAATAAAAATTGTTTCTGAAAGACCAGCTGCGGGAGGGACTGTACATTATGTACTGAAGTGTGATCCAGAGGTACGTGCAAGAATTCACGGGATGAATGACAAGCTGAAGCTGAAGTGGGGCGTTCATCAGGTATACGATCGTTATTTTCCACTACTGTGTTACCACTGCCTGAAATTCGGTCACAAGTCGGATAGTTGCCAATGCAAGGTCAAAGGTCATGCACCCCACTGCTATAAGTGTGCAGGTCAGCATGAAGGTCGCTCTTGCCAGTCTGATGTGAGAAAATGCTTCAACTGTGCTGCTTCAAAATGTCAAAGCGAACACTCTGTAAGTAGTTTGTCTTGCCCCATTTTCACCTCGGAAGTAAATAGGATCAGACTCAACACTAACCATGGCTTTTAATATGCAAAGTGTTAATTGTGGACTATTGAACGTGCAGTCTGCTAAAAATAAAACATTTGAGATACGCCAGACGATTGTTGATGGCTGTTTAGATTTTTATGCCATTACTGAGACGTGGTTAACGAAATTTGACTCAGCTGCTATCCAGGAAATGACTCCGGTGACTCATTCTTTTTTACATAAACCGAGGTGTACGGGTCGAGGCGGAGGTGTTGGTCTATTTGTTTCAAATTCTATAAAGAAGGTGAAGGTATGCAAGTCGCCGGGGTTTGAAAGTTTCGAACTCCTTCAGGTTGAGTGTCAAGCTGGTGGAAGCAAAGTAACGTTTATAACAATATATAGACCCCCTGCTACTAGCCCTGGTTTATTCATTGATGAGCTTGAGCTGTACCTCGAGACGGTTGACATGATTAGCTCTAATGTCATTGTGTTGGGAGATTTTAATTTTTGGCTTGATACTCCAGGAGCCCGCTATGTTCAGCGATTTACAGATATGTTAACCTGGTCAATGTAGTGAACAAGCCCACATCGATTTGTGGCCATATTATTGATTTGGTCTTGGTGGACACATCTGGAGACCTGGTACGTAACCTTCAGGTGGACGATGTATGCTCCCTTTCACCGGTACACAAACTTGTGGTGTTTAATCTGAACCTGTTGTTGAGTAAAAGGCAAGTAAAGAATATTTATTTTCGGTCCAGAAGAAATTTTAATAGTGATGGTCTACTATCACTCGTTTGTAATAAGATAGTCGAGCAATACGGTGATTCGTGCAATCATGGGTGGGCAGTGAAAGGAGAGTGTCATGACTGTTTGTACAATCTATACAATTACACACTGAAGTCTGAATACGACAAAATGTGTCCTATAGTTGAGAAGAAAATAATAGTGAAAGATGAGTCTCCGTGGTTCAACAATGACATAAATAAAGCGAAAATTAATAAAAAAAAGATGGAAAGACGGTGGCGCAAGTATCGTACTGAGGAATGTAGACATGCATACACTCAAGCACGAAACTACGAATTAAGGCTTGTCACCAAGAGAAAGTGCAGTTATTACAAAGAGAAAACTGAAATGGCGGGATCGAATATACACGAGCTCTACAAGATACTTGACTGCCTGACTGGTGATAAGAGGAAGCACGAGTTGCCGGAGAGCTGTTCGGATAGCAATTTGGCCAATGATTTTGTATATTTTTTCGATAATAAGATCAAGAATATTATATCGACGTTTGTGAGTGATAGTTCGCATATGGTTATGAGTGAACAAACTTCTGATATTAAACTGAGTGAGTTCCGAATTGTGAGTGAATTGACTGTTAGTGAGATGATCAAGAAGGCAAAACCAACTTACTCTGCAATCGACCCTATGCCGTTCAAGCTGTTTAACAGAAACAAAAGGTTTGATCGTCTGGTCAGCGTTATCACAAAAATGGTAAATGTGAGTATTGCTAATAGTGTGTTCCCAAACTCTGAAAAGCAAGCTATTGTAACACCCATATTGAAGGGGAATCTTGACCCCCAATCTTTCAGCTCATTTCGTCCTGTATCCAATTTAACTTTTCAATCCAAGATTTTGGAAAAGGTAATTTTAACTCAATTGATGGATTATTTGGATATGGTTGGTGCAATTCATGATAACCAGTCAGCCTACCGTCGTCTGTATTCCACGGAGACTGCTCTGTGTTCTATCGTAAGTAACATGCGCACTTTGATGGATGATGGAAAATGTGGTCTGTTGGTATTACTGGATTTGAGTGCTGCATTCGACACAGTAGTGCACAGTGTCTTATTGAGTGTCTGTGAACGTATTGGTATAATAGGTGCTGCTCTCTCGTACCTGAAGAGTTACCTGACTGGCCGCAACTACTGTGTAAAAATAGGAAATGAATTTTCTGACGCAATACCATTAACAAGAGGTGTGCGTCAGGGTAGTGTTTTAGGCCCAATACTCTTCTGTTTATATACTACAGATCTTTCTGTACTACTTGAAAAGTACGAAGTCAGATTCAAGCTTTTTGCGGGTGACACGCAGTTTTACATGTCATTCACAAATATACACGATTCAGAAACTCATTTGAGCTCTGTACTTACTGACATTAAGCAATGGATGGATTCCAGGCAGCTTAAATTAAATCAAGATAAAACAGAATGTCTGTATGTCGGTCGTAGAACTGACTTCGACAGCTTGGGAGTACGTAAACTAAAAGTGAATGATAGGGAAATCACAATCAACAAATGTGTGAAGAGTCTCGGGGTGATGTTGGACAGTGAGCTAATGATGAGAGATCAGATTGGTCATGTGGTTCAAATTGCTGGATACCACTTGAGGAATTTGGCTTTCGTAAGGAAATACCTTGATCAGAGTGTGATGATGAAACTGGTTTACAATCATGTTCTAAGTAAATTGGATTACTGTAATTCCCTATATTACGGCTTGCCTGATTATCTATTGAAGAAACTCCAGATGATCACGAACAGAGCTGCGAGATTGATACGAGGTCTGTCAAGAAGAGATCGAATAACACCAGCACTCATACAACTACATTGGCTTCCTATTAAGGCACGTATCGTTTACAAGCAGTGTGTTATGGTTCATCAAGCGTTAAATTTTGGCAAACCAGTTTACATGCGAGATATGCTCCTGGACTTTCATGTGGATACCAATGTAGAATTGCGACATAGCAGCGAGGTGAATAGGCTTCTGGAACCAAGATTCAGAAGGGAATGTGGAAAAAGAGTGTTCGCATAGTGCTCCTCGCCTCTACAACAACCTTCCGAGCTTCGTTAGGGCAGTGAAACAGCTGCTCTATTCAAAAAGAGACTGAAGACACACCTCTTCACCGAGTCTTACGACCTCATAAATGAAGAAATGAGAACAAGTTTCCGGCTTTAGTTGATCTACGGAGGGACTTGGAGAGCTGGCAACGGCTGAAAGTCCCTAGAAGCCATCACATAAGTAACATAAGTAAGTAAGAGTGTGTGGGTGTCATTACGGTTCATGGACTGTAAATATAAACCATCATACATTCAGTGGTGGGTGTGTGGGTGTCATTACAGTGCTTGGACTGTATATATCAACAGTCATTCATGGGGTGGTGGGTGTGTGGATGTCATTAAAGTGCTTGGACTGAAAATATCAACAGTCATTCTTGGGGTGGTGGGTGTGTGGATGTCATTACAGTGCTTGGCCAATAAATATTAACCATCATGTATAGGGTGGTGGGTGTGTGGGTGTCATTACAGTGCTTGGACTGTAAATATCAAGTCATTCATAGGGTGGTGGGTGTGTGAGTGTCATTACAGAACTTGGACTGTAAATATCAACAGTCATTCATTGGTGGTGGGTAAGTAGGTGTCATTATAGTGCTTGGACTGTAAATATCAAAAGTCATTCTTGGGGTGGTCGGTGTGTGGGTGTCATTACAGTGCTTAGACTGTAAATATTAACAGTCATTTATAGGGTGGTGGGTGTGTTGTTGTCATTACAGTGCTTGGACTGTAAATATCAACAGTCAATCATGGGGTGGAAGGTGTGTGGGTGTCAATACATTGCTTTGACAGTAAATATCAACAGACATTCATGGGGTGGTGGGTGTGTGGGTGTCATTACAGTGTTTTGTTATAAATATCAACAGTCATTTATAAGGTTGTAGGTGTCATTAGAGTGATTGGACTGTAAATATCAACAGTCATTCATAAGGTGATGGGTGTGGGGTTGTCATTACATTGTTTTGACTGTAAATATCAACAGTCATTCATGGGATGGTGGGGGTGAGGGTGTTATTACAGTGCTTGGACTGTATATATCAACAGTCATTCATGGGGTGGTGGGTGTGTGGGTGTCATTATAGTGTTTGAACTGTAAATAGCAACAGTCACTCATGGGGTGGTGGGTGTGTGGTTGTCATTACAGTGCTGGGACTATAAAAATTAAGTCATTCATGGTGTGTTGGGTGTGTGAGTGTGTCATTAGTGCTTGGACTGTAAATATCAACAGTCATTCATGGGGTGGTTGGTGTCATTACAGTGCTTGGACTGTAAATATCAACAGTAAATCATGGGGTGTTGTGTGTCATTAGAGTGCTTGGACTGTAAATATCAACAGTCATTCATTGGGTTTTGGGTGTTTGGGTGTCTATGCAGTGCTTGGACTATAAATATCAACAGTCAATCATGGGGTGGTGGGTGTCTGGGTGTCATTACAGTGCTTGGACTGTAAATATCAACAGTGATTCATGGGGTTGTGGGTGTGTGGGTGTCTTTACAGTGTTTTGATTGTAAATATCAGCAGTCATTCATAGGGTGGTAGGTGTCATTAGAGTGATTGGACTGTAAATATTAACAGTCATTCATGAGGTGGTGGGTGTGGGGGTGTCATTACAGTGCTTGGACTGTAAATATCAACCATATTTCACGGGTAGATGGGTGTGTGAGTGTCATTACAGAACTTGGACTGTAAATTTCAACAGTCATACATTGGTGGTGGGTGTGTAGGTGTCATAATAGTGCTTGGACTGTAAATATCAAAAGTCATTCTTGGGGTGGTTGGTGTGTGGGTGACATTACAGTGCTTTGACTGAAAATATTAACAGTCATTTATAGGGTGGAGGGTGTGTGGCTGTCATTACAGTCCTTGGACTGTAAATATCAACAGTCAATCATGGGGTGGTAGGTGTGTGGGTGTCATTACATTGTTTTGACTGTAAATATCAACATACATTCATGGGGTGGTGGGTGTGTGGGTGTCATTACAGTGTTTTGTTTGTAAATATCAACAGTCATTTATAAGGTTGTACGTGTCATTAGAGTGATTGGACTGTAAATATCAACAGTCATTCATAAGGTGGTGGGTGTGGGGGTGTCATTACATTGTTTTGACTGTAAATATCAACAGTCATTCATGGGGTGGTGGGGGTGAGGGTGTTATTACAGTGCTTGGACTGTATATATCAACAGTCATTCATGGGGTGGTGGGTGTGTGGGTGTCATTATAGTGTTTGAACTGTAAATAGCAACAGTCATTCATGGGGTGGTGGGTGTGTGGTTGTCATTACAGTGCTGGGACTATAAAAATTAAGTCATTCATGGTGTGTTGGGTGTGTCTGTGTGTCATTAGTGCTTGGACTGTAAATATCAACAGTCATTCATGGGGTGGTTGGTGTCATTACAGTGCTTGGACTGTAAATATCAACAGTAAATCATGGGGTGTTGGGTGTCATTAGAGTGCTTGGACTGTAAATATCAACAGTCATTCATGGGGTTTTGGGTTTTTGGGTGTCTATGCAGTGCTTGGACTGTAAATATCAACAGTCAATCATGGGTGGTGGGTGTCTGGGTGTCATTACAGTTGTTGGACTGTAAATATCAACAGTGATTCATGGGGTTGTGGGTGTGTGGGTGTCTTTGCAGTGTTTTGATTGTAAATATCAGCAGTCATTCATAGGGTGGTGGGTGTCATTAGAGTGATTGGATTGTAAATATTAACAGTCATTCATGGGGTGGTGGGTGTGGGTGTGTCATTACAGTGCTTGGACTGTAAATATCAACCATATTTCACGGGTAGGTGGGTGTGGGGGTGTCATTACAGTACTTGTACTGTAAATATCAACAGTCATTCATGGGGTGTTTGACGTGTGGGTGTCATTACAGTGCTTAGACTGTAAATATCAATAGTCATTCATGGGGTGGTGGGTGTGAGGGTGTCATTACAATACTTAGACTGTATATATCAACAATCATTCATAGGGTGGTGGGTGTGTGGGTGTCATTATAGTGTTTAGACTGTAAATATCAACAGTCATTCATGGGGTGGTGGGTGTGTGGGTATCATTACAATGTTTTAATTGTATATATCAATAGTCATTCATAGGGTGGTGGGTGTCATTAGAGTGTTTGGACTGTAAATATCAACAGTCATTCATGGGGTGGTATGTGTGTGGGTGTCATTACAGTGCTTGGACTGTAAATATCAACCGTCATTTATGGGGTGGTGTTTGTGTGTGTGTCATTACAGTTCCTGGACTGTAAATATCAACAGTCATTCATAGGGTGGTGGGTGTGTGAGTGTCATTACAGAGCTTCGACTGTAAATATCAACAGTCATTCATGGGGTGGTGGGTGTGTGGGTGTCATTACATCGCTTGGACTGTAAATATCAACAGTCAATCATGGGGTGGTCGGTGTGTGGGTGTCATTACAGTGCTGGGACTGTAATTATCAACAATCATTCATGGGGTGGTGTGTGTGTGGGTGTCATTACAGTGTTTTAACTATAAATATCAACATTCATTTATTGTGTGGTGGGTGTCATTACAGTGCTTTGACTGTAAATATCAACAGTCATTCATGGGGTGGTGCATGTGTGGGTGTCATTACAGAGCATGGACTGTAAATATCAACAGTCAGTTATGGGGTGGTGGGTGTGTGGGTGTTATTACAGTGCAAGGACTGTAAATATCAACAGTCATTTATAGAGTGGTGGGTGTGTGGCTGTCATTACAGTGCTTGGACTGTAAATATCAACAGTCAATTATGAGATGGTGGGTGTGTTGGTGTCATTACAATGCTTAGACTGTAATTATCAACCATCCTTCATGGGTTGGTGGGTGTGTGGGTGTCATTACAGTGCTTAGACTGTAAATATCAACAGTCATTTTTTGGGTCGGGGGTGTGTGGGTGTCATTACAGTGCTTGGACTGTAAATATCAATAGTCAATCATGGGATGGTCAGTGTGTGGGTGTCATTACAGTGCTTGGACTGTAAATATCAACAGTCATTCATGAGGTGGTGGGTGTGTGGGTGTCATTACAGTGTTTTAACTATAAATATCAACATTTATTTATTGGGTGGTGGGTGTCATTAGAGTGCTTGGACTGTAAATATCAACAGTCATACATGGGGTGGTGCATGTGTGGGTGTCATGACAGTGCTTGGACTGTAAATATCAACAGTCATTCATGGGGTGGTGAATGTGTGGGTGTCATTACATTTCCTGGACTGTAAATATAAACCATCATACATTAGGTGGTGGGTGTGTGGGTGTCATTACAGAGCTTGGACTGTAAATATCAAGAGTCATTAATGGTGTGGTGGGTGTGTGGATGTCATTAGAGTGCTTGGACTGTAAATATCAACAGTCATTCATAAGGTGGTGAGTGTGGGGGTGTCATTACAGTGTTTTGACTGTAAATATCAACAGTCATTCCTTTAGTGGTGGGGGTTAGGGTGTCATTACAGTGCTTGGACTGTAAATATCAACAGTCATTTATGGGGTGGTGGGTGTGTGGGTGTCATTATAATGCTTGAAATGTTAATATCAACAGTCATTCATG
Source organism: Petrolisthes cinctipes (assembly GCA_033782935.1). NCBI lineage: Eukaryota > Metazoa > Arthropoda > Malacostraca > Decapoda > Porcellanidae > Petrolisthes > Petrolisthes cinctipes. The sequence goes on from JAWQEG010000618.1 coordinate 951,396, forward strand.
GGGTGGTGGGTGTGTGGTTGTCATTACAGTGCATGGACTATAAATATTAAGTCATTCATTGTGTGGTGGGTGTGTGTGTGTGTCTTTAGTGCTTGGACTGTAAATATCAACAGTCATTCATGGGGTGGTTGGTGTCATTACAGTTCTTGGACTGTAAATATCAACAGTCAATCATGGGGTGTTGGTAGTCATTAGAGTGTTTGGACTCTTAATATCAACAGTTATTCATGGGGTTTTAAGTGTTTGGGTGTCTATGCAGTGCTTGGACTGTAAATATCAACAGTCAATCATAGGGTTGTGGCTTTTTGGGTGTCATTACAGTGCTTGGACTGTATATATCAACAGTGAGTCATGGGGTCGTGGGTGTGTGGGTGTCATTATAGTGTTTGGACTGTAAATATCAACAGTCATTCATGGGGTGGTAGGTGTGTGGGTGTCATTTCAGTGCATAGACTGTAAATATCAATAGTCATTCATGGGGTGGTGGGTGTGATGGTGTCATTACAGTGCTTAGACTGTATATATCAACAATCATTCATGGGGTCGTGGGTGTGTGGGTGTCATTATAGTGTTTGGACTGTAAATATCAACAGTCATTCATGGGGTGATGAATGTGTGGGTGTCATTACATAGCTTGGACTGTAAATATCAAGTTATTCATGGGGTGGTGGGTATGTATTGTCATTATAGTGCTTGAACTGTAAATATCAACAGTCATTCATGGGGTGGTGGGTGTGTGGGTGTCATTACAGTGCTTGGACTATAAATATCAATTCATTCATGGTGTGGTGAGTGTCTGTGTGTCATTAGTGCTTGGACTGTGAATATTAACAGTCATTCATGGGGTGGTGGGTGGCATTACAGTGCTTAGACTCTAATATTAACAGTCATTCATGGGGTGATGGGTGTGTGGGTGTCATTACAGTGCTTGGACTGTAAATATAAACAGTTATTCATGGGGATGTGGGTGTTTGGGTGTCTATGCAGTGCTTGTACTGTAAATATCAACAGTCAATCATGGAGTGGTGAGTGTGTGGGTGTCATTAGAGTGCTTGGACTGTAAATATTAACAGTCATTCATTGGGTGGTGAGTGTGTGGATATCATTAGATTGCTTGGACTGTAAATATCAACAGTCATTCATAAGGTGGTGGGTGTGGGGGTGTCATTACAGTGTTTTGACTGTAAATATCAACAGTCATTCATTGAGTGGTGGGGGTTAGGGTGTCATTACTGTGCTTGGACTGTAAATATCAACAGTCATTCATGGTGTGGTGGGTGTGTGGGTGTCATTATAATGCTTGAAATGTAAATATCAACAGTCATTCATGGGGTGGTGGGTGTGTGGTTGTCATTACAGTGCATGGACTATAAATATTAAGTCATTCATGATGTGGTGGGTGTGTGTGTGTGTCATTATTGCTTGGACTGTAAATATCAACAGTCATTCATGGGGTGGTTGGTGTCATTACAGTTCTTGGACTGTAAATATCAACAGTCAATCATGGGGTGTTGGTAGTCATTAGAGTGTTTGGACTCTTAATATCAACAGTCATTCATGGGGTTTTGGGTGTTTGGGTGTCTATGCAGTGCTTGGACTGTAAATATCAACAGTCAATCATAGGGTTGTGGCTTTCTGGGTGTCATTACAGTGCTTGGACTGTATATATCAACAGTGAGTCATGGGGTGGTGGGTGTGTGGGTGTCATTACAGTGTTTTGATTGTAAATATCAACAGTCATTTATAGGGTGGTGGGTGTCATAGAGTGCTTGGACTATAAATATCAACAGTCATTTATGGGGTGGTAGGTGTGTGGGTGTCATTACAGTGCATAGACTGTAAATATCAATAGTCATTCATGGGGTGGTGGGTGTGAGGGTGTCATTACAGTGCTTAGACGGTATATATAAACAATCATTCATGGGGTCGTGGGTGTCTGGGTGTCATTATAGTGTTTGGACTGTAAATATCAACAGTCATTCATGGGGTGGTGAATGTGTGGGTGTCATTACATTGCTTGGACTGTAAATATCAAGTCATTCATGGGGTGGTGGGTATGTGGGTGTCATTATAGTGCTTGAACTGTAAATATCAACAGTCATTCATGGGGTGGTGGGTGTGTGGGTGTCATTACAGTGCTTGGACTATAAATATCAATTCATTCATGGTGTGGTGAGTGTCTGTGTGTCATTAGTGCTTGGACTGTGAATATTAACAGTCATTCATGGGGTGGTGGGTGGTATTACAGTGATTAGACTCTAATATTACAGTGCTTGGACTGTAAATATCAAAAGTCATTCTTGGGGTTATGTGTGTGTGGGTGTCATTACATTGCTTAGACTGTAAATATCAACAAACATTTATTGTGTGGTGGGTGTGTGGCTGTCATTACAGTGCTTGGACAGTAAATATCGACAGTCAATCATTGGGTGGTGGGTGTGTTGGTGTCATTATAGTGCTTGGACTGAAAATATCAACAGTCATTCATGGGGTGTTGGGTGTGTGGGTGTCATTACAGTGCTTGGACTGTAAATATTAACTGTGATTTATGGGGTGGTGGGTATGTAGGTGTCATTACAGTGTTTGGACTGTAAATATCAAAAGTCTTTCTTGGGGTGGTGTGTGTGTGGGTGTCATTACAATGCTTAGACTGTAAATATCAACAGTCATTTATGGGGTGGTGGGTGTAAAGTAATAACCAGGATCTTTTTTCTTATTTGAGTTCTCACCTTAATTACTTACTCCTTAATTCAATAACATATTGGAAAGAGGTGCGGGCATCCTCGTCAGCCTTTCGATCTTCCCATAGGTCTCTCAAGACTGCTAAGGGCCCCCTCACCTTTCTCCCATACAACATCTCGAAGGCTGAGAAACCTGTTCGGTCACTAGGGATTTCACGCAAAGCAAACATAGTAGGGATCAGGTATCTGTGCCATTCGGTAGGTTTATCTGAACAAAGTTTTCTCAAACCAGCTTTAAGGGTAGAATGAAGCCTCTCAATCCGACCATTACTTCTAGGGTGATAGGGTGTGGTAAACATAGGCTTAACCCCTAAGAGTTTATGGATCTCTTGCATTAGCTGAGGCGTGAACTGGGTCCCTTGATCCGACAGTATTTCGCGAGGTATGCCCACCCTGGAAAAGATGGTTATTAATGCTTCAGCGACAGATATGGTGTCGATTGATTTGAGGGGTATGGCTTCAGGAAACCCAGTGGCAAAGTCAATCAATGTCAAAATGTACCTGTGACCTTCTGAAGATGGAGGGGATAAAGGACCAACCAGATCAATGGCCACCCGGGAAAATGGTTCAGTGATTATCGGTAATGTCTGGAGAGGTACCAGCTTCACTCTACCCCTAGGTGACATCCGTTGACACTTTTCACAAGACCTACAAAAATCCCTGATGTCCACAGTCATCCCTGGCCAGAAAAATATCTCTTTAACCTTCATCTCCGTCTTCCTATGTGAGAAATGGCCAGAAAAAGGACTTTCATGAGCTACTGAAAGAATAAACTTCCTACAATCACTAGGTATGACTAAAACTTTCTTACCAACTTTCTCTTTGAACTTAGAGGAAGAACATACACGATATATTAATCCATCAGTGACTTTGTACATGAAAGCAGTTCCATTCCGTGCAACTTCCGTTTCACCTGATAGTACCTTGGCTCTGATAGACGAAAGTGTAGGGCAAGATTCCTGAAGTTTAGCAAACTGTTGTGGGGTTATATCCAGTGGAGCTACTTTGGGTAAAACTAAAGGATGTATCTTTTTATCACGTGCCGACCTAGTCTGAACAGCGTTAACGACTTCACTGGCCTCTGCACTTTCACTTTCCTCTTCACAAAGTTTACGAGCACCGGGCACATTCCCAATCAGAACACAACAGAACGATATAGGGGCTCGAAGTACATTGGCCCACCCAGTGTAGTAGGGACATTTGATATAACACCGTACTTCAGGAAAATAGTCTCGACGACCTAGGTAATCAGACACTTCTACAAGTCTACATCCCGTCACATCCATATCGGGGAGAACATCTTCCGACACTAGTATACAAGAACAACCTGAATCTCTGATTATAGTAGATACCCAAACACCATTCACCGTTCCACAAGTAGTATACTCAGGAGGTTGACTATCTTTAAAACAATATCCAATTCTCTGTACTTCAGTAGTCATTGAGGGATTTTGTTTAAAAGCAGCGGGGTTCTTAGGACACCGTGGTTTGATATGCCCCTTCTCCCCACATCCATGACATGTTACGTTAGTATAATCCCTCCTAAAGGAAGCTGTGAGGCTAGTCTGAGGCTGTGATAATGGTTTATTAGGTTCAGACTGAGCAGTTTGGGTTGTACTAAAGGATGAAGCAAATTTCTTACCTTTATTGCCATCAAACTTATTCTTTGGGTATGCACCATGAGCCGATGCCCAGTTATCAGCCAGGGTCACAGCTTCCTTCAGACTAGTCACACTGTGCTCCTTGATGAAGATCCTCAAGTCCGGGGAAAGCGATGATAAAAACTGGTCTAGAAGGAGAAAATTTCTTAAGGACTCGTACTCACTCTGAACATTACAAGAGGCCATCCACTGGTCTAATAAACGCCCAAGTTGTATTGAAAATGTATCATAGGTTTCCCCAAACTTTATCTTAGCAAATTTAAATTCCTGACGATAACTATCAGGGGTTTTACAGAAACCTCTTAAAAGAGCTGCTTTCAGGAGGTCGTAGTCTTCTGTTATCTCTGGTGACAGGCTAGTATAAATGTCTACACACTTCCCGGTAAGAAGACTACCAAGGCGAACTGCGTAAGTATCCTTCTTAATAGCTAAAAGACTGGCAATCCTTTCAAACCTTATAAGGTAGGATGAAATATCTTCCCCGTCTTTATAGAAGGGTAGGGTAGGTTTACTAGGTTCGGGGAGAGCTGGGGTTAAGGTATTAGCCTGGGGGTTATTTAATTTAGCTAACTCAAGAGAGTTTTCTAATCTTAATTTCTCTAATCGTTCTTCACGAGCTCTTTCTTTCTCTCTTTCCTCTCTTTCTAACGCTCTTTCCTCTCTAGCTATAGCCTGCTGCTGCATAACAAATTTCGCAACGTCTGCACCTGTGAGACCTAGGGACTCTGCTTGAGCCTTAAGGCCATCAATAGAGAGATCCATTACAAACAATAAAAGACAAGGGTAAATAATAACTTGACTAGACTCAAATAGCCTTGGATGGCTGAGCGAGAAGTACTGGTGTACTATACTCACATTAGAAAACTGGCTATTTGTGACGATAGCCAACTATCATGATTCCTAGTAACCCTACTAACTGATAGTCCTCTCTTCCCGGTCGGAAGACAGCACAAGGAACTACCTACAGGAGACTAGGCTTAATCAATGATATGAAAAATAAGTATACACTGAATATACAAGCACACAAACGTATACACGGAGTACACAAAGTTTGTCTCCGGGCCCCAAGGACGACAAACTACCCATGGCGGGCAAACAAGCCACACGTTATACATACAACAAAATGGCCCTTACCGTAAACAAATGTATAAATCAGCCCGATATCCTCCGCAACAGAGAGGTAAGCACTCATCCTGGCGAGGTCGCCAGTGTAAAGTAATAACCAGGATCTTTTTTCTTATTTGAGTTCTCACCAATCTGAGGCTGAGGGAAACGAGGAGAAAACTATATACATTTATTTACAATATATATATATTGGATAACATACATATCAGAGGTGTCCCCCACAACATTAATCTTGGAATATACATTAAATCAACTCCCTGCCAGAGCCCTTCCCTGTCATTACACGTACAGGCGTACGGCACTAACACCAGCCACACGGTCACGGAGACTGTTTGGAGGTGCTCTACTGGCCACACCAGCTCGCGTCTGCTATCACCTCACCGGCTCTGGGCCTCACACTCTCCACCACGGACTCCACTGGCAGGGGATATCGCACCACAAGGTTGAGGGGGTCACTTCCACAAAACATACAGGAGTACAGGAAATCCGGTACAGGATGCCTCTCTCGCCCGGCCCTTGACGAGGGTAGGATCCCGCCTCCTATGTTAAAATCATAGTAATACAAATTAGCACAGTCCCACTATTAATAAATGAGTCACGGATGACACGCAACTTAAACAAAAAGCACTCAGAAAACTAACGTTATACTGGAGAAACACAGTAAATAAGTTTCACTACCCAATACCAATATAAGATCACAGGATGGTCTTACCGTCGTGTTTGGAGGTTGTGAGTCTAGTGAGGAATGGTATGCCCAAGAAACTCCAAGATAACTCGGATGGTGGCTCGAAATGAACTCGAAACGCCGTATAAGGTCCATCCATTAGCTCGAGCCCATATAAGTAATTACTTACTTATTGCCCGTTTGCCTATTCCCTTACAGTGGGTGTGTGGGTGTCATTACAGAGCTTAGACTGTAAATATCAACAGTCATTTATGGGGTGGTGGGTGTGTGGCTATTATTACAGTGCTTGGACTGTAAATATCAACAGTCAATCATGGGGTGGTGGGTGTGTGGGTGTCATTACAGTGCTTGGACTGTAAATATCAACAGTCATTCATGGGGTGGTGGGTGTGTGGGTGTCATAACAGTGTTTTGACTGTAAATATCAACATTCATTCATGGGTTGGTGAGTGTGTGGGGGTTATTACAGTTCTTGGACTGTAAATATCAACCATCATTCATTGGGTGGTGGGTGTGTGGGTGTCATTACAGTGCTTAAAATGTAAATATTAACAGTCATTCATGGAGTGGTGGGTGTGTGGCTGTCATTACAGTGCTTGGATTGTAAATATCAACAGTAAATCATGGGGTGGTGGGTGTGCGGGTGTCATTACAGTGTTTTGACTGTAAATATCAAAAGTCATTCATAGGTGGTGGGTGTGTGGGTGTCATTACAGTGTTTTGATTGTAAATATCAACAGTCCATTATAGGTTGGTTGGTGTCATTAGAGTGCTTGGACTGTAAATATCAACAGTCATTCATGGGGTGGTTGGTGTGTGGGTGACATTACATTGCGTGGACTGTAAATATCAACCATAATTCATGGGGTGATGGGTGTGCGGGTGTCTTTGCAGTGCTTTGACTGTAAATATCAACAGTCATTCATAGGGTGATGGGTGTGAGGGTGTCATTACAGTGCTTAGACTGTAATTATCAACAGTCATTCATGTGGTGGTGGGTGTGTGGGTGTCATTATAGTGCTTGGACTGTAAATATAAACAGTCACTGATGGGGTGGTGGGTGTCTGTGTGTCATTAGTGCTTGGACTGTAAATATTAACAGGAATTTATTGGGTGGTGGGTGTGTGAGTGTCATTACAGAGCTTTGACTATAAATATCAACAGTCATTCATAGGGTTGTGGGTTTTTGGGTGTCTATGCAGTGCTTGGAGTGTAAATATCAACAGTCAATCATGGGCTGGTGGGTGTGTGGTTGTCATTACAGTGCTTGGACTCGAAATATCAACAGTCATTCATGGGGTGGTGGGTGTGTGGGTGTCATTACAGTGCTTAGACTGTAAATATTAACAGTCATTTATTAGGTGGTGGGTGTGTGGGTATCATTACAGAGCTTGGACTGTAAATATCAACGGTCATTCATAGGGTGGTGGGTGTGTGAGTATCATTACAGAGCTTGGACTGTTAATATCAACAGTCATTCAGGGGGTGGTTGGTGTGTAGGTGTTATTACAGTGCTTGGACTGTAAATATCAAAAGTCATTCTTGGCGTTGTGGGTGTGTGGGTGTCATTACATTGCTTAGACTGTAAATATCAACAAACATTTATTGGGTGGTGGGTGTGTGGCTGTCATTACAGTGCTTGAACTGTAAACATCAACAGTCAATCATGGGGTGGTGGGTTTGTTGGTGTCATTACAGTGCTTAGACTGTAAATATCAACAGTCATTTATGGGGTGGTGGGTGTGTGGGTGTCATTATAGTGCTTAGACTGTAAATATCAACAGTCCTTTATGGGGTGGTGGGTGTGTGGCTGTCATTACAGTGCTTGGACTGTAAATATCAACAGTCAATCATGGGGTGGTGGGTGTGCGGGTGTCATTACAGTGTTTTGACTGTAAATATCAAAAGTCATTTATAGGTGGTGGGTGTGTGGGTGTCATTACAGTGTTTTGATTGTAAATATCAACAGTCAATTATAGGTTGGTTGGTGTCATTAGAGTGCTTAGACTGTAAATATCAACAGTCATTCATGGGGTGGTGTGTGTGTGGGTGACATTACATTGCGTGGACTGTAAATATCAACCATAATTCATTGGGTGGTGGGTGTGCGGGTGTCATTACAGTGCTTTGACTCTAAATATCAACAGTCATTCATAGGGTGATGGGTGTGAGGGTGTCATTACAGTGCTTAGACTGAAATTATCAACAGTCATTTATGTGGTGGTGGGTGTGTGGGTGTCATTTTAGTGCTTGGACTGTAAATATCAACAGTCACTCATGGGGTGGTGGGTGTCTGTGTGTCATTAGTGCTTGGACTGTAAATATCAACAGTCATTCAAGGGGTGGAGGGTGGCATTACAGTGCTTGGACTCTAAATATCAACAGTCATTTATAGAGTGGTGGGTGTGTGAGTGTCATTAAATAGCTTTGACTATAAATATCAACAGTCATTCATGGGGTTGTGGGTTTTTGGGTGTCTATGCAGTGCTTGGAGTGTAAATATCAACAGTCAGTCATGGGGTGGTGGGTTTATGGTTGTCATTACAGTGCTTGGACTTTAAATATCGACAGTCATTTACGGGGTGGTGGGTGTGTGGGTGTCATTACAATGTTTTGATTGTAAATATCAACAGTCATTCATAGGGTGGTGGGTGTTATTAGAGTGCTTGTACTGTAAATATCAACAGTCATTCATGGGGTGGTGGGTGTGTGGGTGTCATTATAGTGCTTGAACTGTAAATATCAACAGTCACTCATGTTGTGGTGGGTGTGTTGGTGTCATTACAGTGCTTAGACTGAAAATATCAATAGTCATTCATGGGGTGTTGGGTGTGTGGGTGTCTATGCAGTGCTTGGACTGTAAATATCAACAGTCATTCATGGGGTGGTGGGTGTGTGGGTGTCATTACAGTGCTTGGACTGTAAATATCAACCGTCATTTATGGGTTGGTGTTTGTGTGGGTGTCATTACAGTTCCTGGACTGTAAAAATTAACAGTCATTCATAGGGTGGTGGGTGTGTGAGTGTCATTACAGAGCTTGGACTGTAAACATCAACAGTCATTCATGGGGTGGTGGGTGTGTGGGTGTCATTACAGTGCTTAGACTGTAAATATCAACAGTCAGTTATTGGTTTGTGGGTGTGTGGGTGTCATTACAGTGCTTGGACTGTAAATATTAACAGTCAATCATGGGGTGGTCGGTGTGTGGGTGTCATTACAGTGCTGGGACTGTAATTATCAACAGTCATTCATGGGGGGGGGGGGGTGTTGGTGTCATTACAGTGTTTTAACTATAAATATCAACATTCATTTATTGGGTGTTGGGTGTCATTACAGTGCTTTGACTATAAATATCAACAGTCATTCATGGGGTGGTGCATGTGTGGGTGTAATGACAGTTCTTGGACTGTAAATATCAACAGTCATTAATGGGGTGGTGAGTGTGTGGGTGTCATTACAGTTCTTGAACTGTAAATATCAACCATCATTAATGTGTGGGTGTCATTACAGAGCTCAGATTGTAAATATTAACAGTTATTCCTGGGGTGGTGGGTGTGTTGGTGTCATTACAGTGCGTGGACTATAAATATGAACCATCATTTATGGGGTGGTGAGTGTGTGGGTGTCATTACAGTGCTTAGACTGTAATTATCAACAGTTATTCATGTGGTGGTTGGTGTGTGGGTGTCATTATATTGCTTGGACTGTAAATATCAACAGTCACTCATGGGGTGGTGGGTGTCTGTGTGTCATTAGTGCTTGGACTGTAAATATCAAGAGTCATTCAAGGGGTGGTGGGTGGCATTACAGTGCTTGGACTCTAAATATCAACAGTCATTCATAGAGTGGTGGGTGTGTGAGTGTCATTACATCGTTTTGAATATAAATATCAACAGTCATTCATGGGGTTGTGCGTTTTTGGGTGTCTATGCAGTGCTTGGAGTGTAAATATCAACAGTCAATCATGGGGTGGTGGGTGTGTGGTTGTCATTACAGTGCTTGGACTGTAAATATCGACAGTCATTTACGGGGTGGTGGGTGTGTGGGTGTCATTACAATGTTTTGATTGTAAATATCAACAGTCATTCTTAGGGTGGTGGGTGTTATTAGAGTGCTTGAACTGTAAATATCAACAGTCATTCATGGGGTGGTGGGTGTGTGGGTGTCATTATAGTGCTTGGACTGTAAATATCAACAGTCACTCATGGGGTGGTGGGTGTGTGTGTCATTAGTGCTTGGACTGTAAATATCAACAGTCATACATGGGGTGGTGGGTGTGTGGGTGTCATTACAGTGGTTGGACTGTAATTATCAACAGTCCTTCATGGATTGGTGGGTGTGTGGGTGTCATTACAGTGCTTAGACTGTAAATATCAACAGTCATTTATTGGGTGGTGGGTGTGTGGATGTCATTACAGTGCTTGGACAGTAAATATCAATAGTCAATCATGGGAAGGTCTGTGTGTGGGTGTCAATATAGTGCTTGGACTGTAAATATCAACAGTCATTCATGAGGTGGTGGGTGGGCGGGTGTCATTACAGTGTTTTAAATATAAATATCGACATTCATTTATTGGGTGGTGGGTGTCATTACAGTGCTTGGAGTGTAAATATCAACAGTCATTCGTGGGGTGGTGCATTTGTGGGTGTCACGACAGTGATTGGACTGTAAATATCAACAGTCATTAATGGGGTGGTGAGTGTGTGAGTGTCATTACAGTTCCTGGACTGCTAATATAAACCATCATACATTAGGTGGTGGGTGTGTGGGTGTCTTTACACTGCTCAGACTGTAAATATTAACAGTCATTTATGGGGTGGTGAGTGTGTGGATGTCATTACAGTGCTTGGACGGAAAATATCCACAGTCATTCTTAAGGTGGTGGGTGTGTGGGTGTCATTACAGTGATTGGCCTATAAATATTAACCGTCATTTATGGGGTGGTGGGTGTGTGGGTGTCATTACAGTGCTTGGACTGTAAATATCAACAGTCATTTATAGGGTGGTGGGTGTGTGAGTGTAATTACAGAGCTTGGACTGTATATATCAACAGACATTCATGGGGTGGTGGGTGTGTAGGTGTCATTACAGTACTTGGACTGTAAATATCAAAAGTCATTCTTGGGGTGGTCGGTGTGTGGGTGTCATTACAGTGCTTAGACTGTAAATATCAACAGTCATTTATGGGGTGGATGGTGTGTGGCTGTCATTACAGTGCTTGGACTGTAAATATCAACAGTCATTTATGTGGTGGAGGGTGTGTGGCTGTCATTACAGTGCTTGGACTGTAAATATTAACAGTCAATCATGGGGTGGTGGGTGTGTGGGTTTCATTACAGAGCTTTGACTGTAAATATCAACAGTCATTCTTTGGGTGGTTGTGTGTGGGTGTCATTACAGTGTTTTGATTGTAAATATCAACAGCCATTTAAAAGGTGGTGGGTGTCATTAGAGTGCTTGAACTGTAAATATCAACAGTCATTCATAAGGTGGTAGGTGTGGGGGTGTCATTACAGTGCTTGGACTGTAAATATCAACCGTCATTTATGGGTTGGTGTTTGTGTGGGTGTCATTACAGTTCCTGGACTGTAAAAATTAACAGTCATTCATAGGGTGGTGGGTGTGTGAGTGTCATTACAGAGCTTGAACTGTAAATATCAACAGTCATTCATGGGGTGGTGGGTGTGTGGGTGTCATTACAGTGCTTAGACTGTAAATATCAACAGTCAGTTATTGGTTTGTGGGGGTGTGGGTGTCATTACAGTGCTTGGACTGTAAATATTAACAGTCAATCATGGGGTGGTCGGTGTGTGGGTGTCATTACAGTGCTGGGACTGTAATTATCAACAGTCATTCATGGGGTGGTGTGTGTGTTGGTGTCATTACAGTGTTTTAACTATAAATATCAACATTCATTTATTGGGTGTTGGGTGTCATTACAGTGCTTTGACTATAAATATCAACAGTCATTCATGGGGTGGTGCATGTGTGGGTGTAATGACAGTTCTTGGACTGTAAATATCAACAGTCATTAATGGGGTGATGAGTGTGTGGGTGTCATTACAGTTCTTGAACTGTAAATATCAACCATCATTAATGTGTGGGTGTCATTACAGAGCTCAGACTGTAAATATTAACAGTTAATCCCAGGGGTGGTGGGTGTGTTGGTGTCATTACAGTGCGTGTACTATAAATATGAACCATCATTTATGGGGTGGTGGGTGTGTGGGTGTCATTACAGTGCTTTGACTGTAAATATCAACAGTCACTCATGGGGTGGTGGGTGTCTGTGTGTCATTAGTGCTTGGACTGTAAATATCAAGAGTCATTCAAGGGGTGGTGGGTAGCATTACAGTGCTTGGACTCTAAATATCAACAGTCATTCATAGAGTGGTGGGTGTGTGAGTGTTATTACATCGTTTTGAATATAAATATCAACAATCATTCATTGGGTTGTGGGTTTTTGGGTGTCTATGCAGTGCTTGGAGTGTAAATATCAACAGTCAATCATGGGGTGGTGGGTGTGTGGTTGTCATTACAGTGCTTGGACTGTAAATATCGACAGTCATTTACGGGGTGGTGGGTGTGTGGGTGTCATTACAATGTTTTGATTGTAAATATCAACAGTCATTCATAGGGTGGTGGGTGTTATTAGAGTGCTTGAACTGTAAATATAAACAGTCATTCATGGGGTGGTGGGTGTGTGGGTGTCATTATAGTGCTTGGACTGTAAATATCAACAGTCACTCATGGGGTGGTGGGTGTGTGTGTCATTAGTGCTTGGACTGTAAATATCAACAGTCATTCATGGGGTGGTGGGTGTGTGGGTGTCATTACAGTGGTTGGACTGTAATTATCAACAGTCCTTTATGGATTGGTGGGTGTGTGGGTGTCATTACAGTGCTTAGACTGTAAATATCAACAGTCATTTATTAGGTGGTGGGTGTGTCGGTGTCATTACAGTGCTTGGACAGTAAATATCAATAGTCAATCATGGGAAGGTCGGTGTGTGGGTGTCATTATAGTGCTTGGACTGTAAATATCAACAGTCATTCATGAGGTGGTGAGTGTGTGAGTGTCATTACAGTTCCTGGACTGCTAATATAAACCATCATACATTAGGTGGTGGGTGTGTGGGTGTCTTTACACTGCTCAGACTGTAAATATTAACAGTCATTTATAGGGTGGTGAGTGTGTGGATGTCATTACAGTGCTTGGACTGAAAATATCCACAGTCATTCTTAAGGTGGTGGGTGTGTGGGTGTCATTACAGTGATTGGCCTATAAATATTAACCGTCATTTATGGGGTGGTGGGTGTGTGGGTGTCATTACAGTGCTTGGACTGTAAATATCAACAGTCATTCATAGGGTGGTGGGTGTGTGAGTGTAATTACAGAGCTTGGACTGTATATATCAACAGACATTCATGGAGTGGTGGGTGTGTAGGTGTCATTACAGTACTTGGACTGTAAATATCAAAAGTCATTCTTGGGGTGGTCGATGTGTGGGTGTCATTACAGTGCTTAGACTGTAAATATCAACAGTCATTTATGGGGTGGAGGGTGTGTGGCTGTCATTACAGTGCTTGGACTGTAAATATCAACAGTCATTTATGGGGTGGAGGGTGTGTGGCTGTCATTACAGTGCTTGGACTGTAAATATCAACAGTCAATCATGGGGTGGTGGGTGTGTGGGTGTCATTACAGTGCTTTGACTGTAAATATCAACAGTCATTCTTTGGGTGGTTGTGTGTGGGTGTCATTACAGTGTTTTGATTGTAAATATCAACAGCCATTTAAAAGGTGGTGGGTGTCATTAGAGTGCTTGAACTGTAAATATCAACAGTCATTCATAAGGTGGTAGGTGTGGGGGTGTCATTACAGTGCTTTGACTGTAAATATCAACAGTCATTCATGGGGTTGTTGGGGTGAAGGTGTCATTACAGTGCTTGGACTGTAAATATCAACAGTCATTCATGGGGTGGTGGGTGTGTGGGTTTCATTATAGTGTTTGAACTGTAAATATCAACAGTCATTCATGGGGTGGTGGGTGTGTGGGTGTCATTACAGTGCTTGGACTATAAATATTAAGTCATTCATGGTGTGGTGGGTGTGTGTGTGTCATTAGTGCTTGGACTGTAATTATCAACAGTCAATCATGGGGTGGTTGGTGTCATTACAGTGCTTGGACTGTAAATATCAACAGTTAATCATGGGGTGTTGGGTGTCATTAGAGTGCTTGGACTGTACATATCAACTGTCATTCATGGGGTTTTGGTGTTTGGGTGTCTATGCAGTGCTTGGACTGTAAATATCAACAGTCATTCATGGGGTGGTGGGTGTGTGGGTGTCATTACAGTGCTTGGACTGTAAATATCAACCGTCATTTATGGGGTGGTGTTTGTGTGGGTGTCATTACAGTTCCTGGACTGTAAAAATTAACAGTCATTCATAGGGTGGTGGGTGTGTGAGTGTCATTACAGAGCTTGGACTGTAAATATCAACAGTCATTCATGGGGTGGTGGGTGTGTGGGTGTCATTACTGTGCTTAGACTGTAAATATCAACAGTCAGTTATTGGGTTGTGGGTGTGTGGGTGTGATTACAGTGCTTGGACTGTAAACATTAACAATCAATCATGGGGTGGTCGGTGTGTGGGTGTCATTACAGTGCTGGGACTGTAATTATCAACAGTCATTCATGAGGTGGTGGGTGTGTGGGTGTCATTTCAGTGTTTTAACTATAAATATCAACATTCATTTATTGGGTGTTGGGTGTCATTACAGTGCTTTGACTATAATTATCAACAGTCATTCATGGGGTGGTGCATATGTTGGTGTAATGACAGTTCTTGGACTGTAAATATCAACAGTCATTAATGGGGTGGTGAGTGTGTAGGTGTCATTACAGTTCTTGAACTGTAAATATCAACCATCATTAATATGTGGGTGTCATTACAGAGCTCAGACTGTAAATATTAACAGTTATTCCTGGGGTGGTGGGTGTGTTGATGTCATTACAGTGCTTGGACTGTAAATATCAACTGTCATTCATGGGGTTTTGGTGTTTGGGTGTCTATGCAGTGCTTGGACTGTAAATATCAACAGTCATTCATGGGGTGGTGGGTGTGTGGGTGTCATTACAGTGCTTGGACTGTAAATATCAACCGTCATTTATGGGGTGGTGTTTGTGTGGGTGTCATTACAGTGCTTGGACTGTAAATATCAACAGTCAATCATGGGGTGGTGGGTGTGTGGGTGTCATTACAGTGCTTAGACTGTAATTATCAATAGTCCTTCATGGGTTTGTGGGTGTGTGGGTGTCATTACAGTGCTTAGACTGTAAATATCAACAGTCATTTTTTGGGTGGTGGGTGTGTGGGTGTCATTACAGTGCTTGGACTGTAAATATCAATAGTCAATCATGGGATGGTCAGTGTGTGGGTGTCATTACAGTGCTTGGACTGTAAATATCAACAGTCATTCATGAGGTGGTGGGTGTGTGGGTGTCATTACAGTGTTTTAACTATTAATATCAACATTCATTTATTGGGTGGTGGGTGTCATTAGAGTGCTTGGACTGTAAATATCAACTGTCATACATGGGGTGGTGCATGTGTGGGTGTCATGACAGTGCTTGGACTGTAAATAACAACAGTCATTGATGGGGTGTAAGGGAGACTGCGGTGGTGAAAGGACGTGTCTCGTTAGCTCCGTGACATGTATAAACAGTGCTAGTGTTTACATTAACAGTTCAGTGCTAGTGCGCCTGTATATGTTTTGGCACGTCCAGCATGGGTTCTCCAGTTGACGAGCTGTGCCTTGTCTGTCATGAGCGAGATGATGGAAAGGTCAAGTGGCTGAAATGTCTCAAGTGCAAATTGGGCGGCCATAGCACTTGTATGAGAATGACTGGTTTGAAATCAAATGCTTCGGAAGTAAATTGGGTTTGTGATCCTTGTGCTCTAGTGATAAAGAGTGAAGTTCACCTTCGAGAGGAGGTTAATGTAATGACTGACGGGGTCACGCTGGCTGTGGAAGAGGCTGTGTCAGCTCAATCGGGCCAGGTGGAAAAAGATGGCATGAACTGGGCTGAGGTGGTGTCGAGATGCAGGAAACGGAAACGCACACAGAAAAATAAGAATCTTCTTATTATTAAAGCAAAGGGTAGCAAAAAAGCGGTTGATATGAAGAAAGAGGTCGAAGAATTGTTGTCGGATGTTCAAATTATGGACTCCAAATTCACTAACAAGGGAAATATTGTTATAAATCTTGAATCTGAAGAGAAGAGAAATGCTGCACAAAATAAGTTACACGAGGTGGGGAATTTAATTGCTTCCAATGGGAAGCGATGGGACCCCAAAATTATGGTATGTAATGTGGCTCGGAATGAGGACAAGGAATCGCTCATTGAAGAAATTATTGTAAGGAATATTTTGGAATCGATTGAAGGAGTTATAAATAAAATAAAAATTGTTTCTGAAAGACCAGCTGCGGGAGGGACTGTACATTATGTACTGAAGTGTGATCCAGAGGTACGTGCAAGAATTCACGGGATGAATGACAAGCTGAAGCTGAAGTGGGGCGTTCATCAGGTATACGATCATTATTTTCCACTACTGTGTTACCACTGCCTGAAATTCGGTCACAAGTCGGATAGTTGCCAATGCAAGGTCAAAGGTCATGCACCCCACTGATATAAGTGTGCAGGTCAGCATGAAGGTCGCTCTTGCCAGTCTGATGTGAGAAAATGCTTCAACTGTGCTGCTTCAAAACGTCAAAGCGAACACTCTGTAAGTAGTTTGTCTTGCCCCATTTTCACCTCGGAAGTAAATAGGATCAGACTCAACACTAACCATGGCTTTTAATATGCAAAGTGTTAATTGTGGACTATTGAACGTGCAGTCTGCTAAAAATAAAACATTTGAGATACGCCAGACGATTGTTGATGGCTGTTTAGATTTTTATGCCATTACTGAGACGTGGTTAACGAAATTTGACTCAGCTGCTATCCAGGAAATGACTCCGGTGACTCATTCTTTTTTACATAAACCGAGGTGTACGGGTCGAGGCGGAGGTGTTGGTCTATTTGTTTCAAATTCTATAAAGAAGGTGAAGGTATGCAAGTCGCCGGGGTTTGAAAGTTTCGAACTCCTTCAGGTTGAGTGTCAAGCTGGTGGAAGCAAAGTAACGTTTATAACAATATATAGACCCCCTGCTACTAGCCCTGGTTTATTCATTGATGAGCTTGAGCTGTACCTCGAGACGGTTGACATGATTAGCTCTAATGTCATTGTGTTGGGAGATTTTAATTTTTGGCTTGATACTCCAGGAGCCCGCTATGTTCAGCGATTTACAGATATGTTAACCTGGTTAATGTAGTGAACAAGCCCACATCGATTTGTGGCCATATTATTGATTTGGTCTTGGTGGACACATCTGGAGACCTGGTACGTAACCTTCAGGTGGACGATGTATGCTCCCTTTCACCGGTACACAAACTTGTGGTGTTTAATCTGAACCTGTTGTTGAGTAAAAGGCAAGTAAAGAATATTTCTTTTCGGTCCAGAAGAAATTTTAATAGTGATGGTCTACTATCACTCGTTTGTAATAAGATAGTCGAGCAATACGGTGATTCGTGCAATCATGGGTGGGCAGTGAAAGGAGAGTGTCATGACTGTTTGTACAATCTATACAATTACACACTGAAGTCTGAATACGACAAAATGTGTCCTATAGTTGAGAAGAAAATAATAGTGAAAGATGAGTCTCCGTGGTTCAACAATGACATAAATAAAGCGAAAATTAATAAAAAAAAGATGGAAAGACGGTGGCGCAAGTATCGTACTGAGGAATGTAGACATGCATACACTCAAGCACGAAACTACGAATTAAGGCTTGTCACCAAGAGAAAGTGCAGTTATTACAAAGAGAAAACTGAAATGGCGGGATCGAATATACACGAGCTCTACAAGATACTTGACTGCCTGACTGGTGATAAGAGGAAGCACAAGTTGCCGGAGAGCTGTTCGGATAGCAATTTGGCCAATGATTTTGTATATTTTTTCGATAATAAGATCAAGAATATTATATCGACGATTGTGAGTGATAGTTCGCATATGGTTATGAGTGAACAAACTTCTGATATTAAACTGAGTGAGTTCCGAATTGTGAGTGAATTGACTGTTAGTGAGATGATCAAGAAGGCAAAACCAACTTACTCTGCAATCGACCCTATGCCGTTCAAGCTGTTTAACAGAAACAAAAGGTTTGATCGTCTGGTCAGCGTTATCACAAAAATGGTAAATGTGAGTATTGCTAATAGTGTGTTCCCAAACTCTGAAAAGCAAGCTATTGTAACACCCATATTGAAGGGGAATCTTGACCCCCAATCTTTCAGCTCATTTCGTCCTGTATCCAATTTAACTTTTCAATCCAAGATTTTGGAAAAGGTAATTTTAACTCAATTGATGGATTATTTGGATATGGTTGGTGCAATTCATGATAACCAGTCAGCCTACCGTCGTCTGTATTCCACGGAGACTGCTCTGTGTTCTATCGTAAGTAACATGCGCACTTTGATGGATGATGGAAAATGTGGTCTGTTGGTATTACTGGATTTGAGTGCTGCATTCGACACAGTAGTGCACAGTGTCTTATTGAGTGTCTGTGAACGTATTGGTATAATAGGTGCTGCTCTCTCGTACCTGAAGAGTTACCTGACTGGCCGCAACTACTATGTAAAAATAGGAAATGAATTTTCTGACGCAATACCATTAACAAGAGGTGTGCGTCAGGGTAGTGTTTTAGGCCCAATACTCTTCTGTTTATATACTACAGATCTTTCTGTACTACTTGAAAAGTACGAAGTCAGATTCAAGCTTTTTGCGGGTGACACGCAGTTTTACATGTCATTCACAAATATACACGATTCAGAAACTCATTTGAGCTCTGTACTTACTGACATTAAGCAATGGATGGATTCCAGGCAGCTTAAATTAAATCAAGATAAAACAGAATGTCTGTATGTCGGTCGTAGAACTGACTTCGACAGCTTGGGAGTACGTAAACTAAAAGTGAATGATAGGGAAATCACAATCAACAAATGTGTGAAGAGTCTTGGGGTGATGTTGGACAGTGAGCTAATGATGAGAGATCAGATTGGTCATGTGGTTCAAATTGCTGGATACCACTTGAGGAATTTGGCTTTCGTAAGGAAATACCTTGATCAGAGTGTGATGATGAAACTGGTTTACAATCATGTTCTAAGTAAATTGGATTACTGTAATTCCCTATATTACGGCTTGCCTGATTATCTATTGAAGAAACTCCAGATGATCACGAACAGAGCTGCGAGATTGATACGAGGTCTGTCAAGAAGAGATCGAATAACACCAGCACTCATACAACTACATTGGCTTCCTATTAAGGCACGTATCGTTTACAAGCAGTGTGTTATGGTTCATCAAGCGTTAAATTTTGGCAAACCAGTTTACATGCGAGATATGCTCCTGGACTTTCATGTGGATACCAATGTAGAATTGCGACATAGCAGCGAGGTGAATAGGCTTCTGGAACCAAGATTCAGAAGGGAATGTGGAAAAAGAGTGTTCGCATAGTGCTCCTCGCCTCTACAACAACCTTCCGAGCTTCGTTAGGGCAGTGAAACAGCTGCTCTATTCAAAAAGAGACTGAAGACACACCTCTTCACCGAGTCTTACGACCTCATAAATGAAGAAATGAGACCAAGTTTCCGGCTTTAGTTGATCTACGGAGGGACTTGGAGAGCTGGCAACGGCTGAAAGTCCCTAGAAGCCATCACATAAGTAACATAAGTAAGTAAGAGTGTGTGGGTGTCATTACGGTTCATGGACTGTAAATATAAACCATCATACATTCGGTGGTGGGTGTGTGGGTGTCATTACAGTGCTTGGACTGTATATATCAACAGTCATTCATGGGGTGGTGGGTGTGTGGATGTCATTAAAGTGCTTGGACTGAAAATATCAACAGTCATTCTTGGGGTGGTGGGTGTGTGGATGTCATTACAGTGCTTGGCCAATAAATATTAACCATCATGTATAGGGTGGTGGGTGTGTGGGTGTCATTACAGTGCTTGGACTGTAAATATCAACAGTCATTCATAGGGTGGTGGGTGTGTGAGTGTCATTACAGAACTTGGACTGTAAATATCAACAGTCATTCATTGGTGGTGGGTAAGTAGGTGTCATTATAGTGCTTGGACTGTAAATATCAAAAGTCATTCTAGGGGTGGTCGGTGTGTGGGTGTCATTACAGTGCTTAGACTGTAAATATTATCAGTCATTTATAGGGTGGTGGGTGTGTGGTTGTCATTACAGTGCTTGGACTGTAAATATCAACAGTCAATCATGGGGTGGAAGGTGTGTGGGTGTCATTACATTGCTTTGACAGTAAATATCAACAGACATTCATGGGGTGGTGGGTGTGTGGGTGTCATTACAGTGTTTTGTTATAAATATCAACAGTCATTTATAAGGTTGTAGGTGTCATTAGAGTGATTGGACTGTAAATATCAACAGTCATTCATAAGGTGATGGGTGTGGGGTTGTCATTACATTGTTTTGACTGTAAATATCAACAGTCATTCATGGGATGGTGGGGGTGAGGGTGTTATTACAGTGCTTGGACTGTATATATCAACAGTCATTCATGGGGTGGTGGGTGTGTGGGTGTCATTATAGTGTTTGAACTGTAAATAGCAACAGTCATTCATGGGGTGGTGGGTGTGTGGTTGTCATTACACTGCTGGGACTATAAAAATTAAGTCATTCATGGTGTGTTGGGTGTGTGAGTGTGTCATTAGTGCTTGGACTGTAAATATCAACAGTCATTCATGGGGTGGTTGGTGTCATTACAGTGCTTGGACTGTAAATATCAACAGTAAATCATGGGGTGTTGGGTGTCATTAGAGTGCTTGGACTGTAAATATCAACAGTCATTCATGGGGTTTTGGGTGTTTGGGTGTCTATGCAGTGCTTGGACTATAAATATCAACAGTCAATCATGGGGTGGTGGGTGTCTGGGTGTCATTACAGTGCTTGGACTGTAAATATCAACAGTGATTCATGGGGTTGTGGGTGTGTGGGTGTCTTTACAGTGTTTTGATTGTAAATATCAGCAGTCATTCATATGGTGGTAGGTGTCATTAGAGTGATTGGACTGTAAATATTAACAGTCATTCATGAGGTGGTGGGTGTGGGGGTGTCATTACAGTGCTTGGACTGTAAATATCAACCATATTTCACGGGTAGATGGGTGTGTGAGTGTCATTACAGAACTTGGACTGTAAATATCAACAGTCATACATTGGTGGTGGGTGTGTAGGTGTCATAATAGTGCTTGGACTGTAAATATCAAAAGTCATTATTGGGGTGGTTGGTGTGTGGGGGACATTACAGTGCTTTGATTGAAAATATTAACAGTCATTTATAGGGTTGAGGGTGTGTGGCTGTCATTACAGTGCTTGGACTGTAAATATCAACAGTCAATCATGGGGTGGTAGGTGTGTGGGTGTCATTACATTGTTTTGACTGTAAATATCAACAGACATTCATGGGGTGGTGGGTGTGTGGGTGTCATTACAGTGTTTTGTTTGTAAATATCAACAGTCATTTATAAGGTTGTAGGTGTCATTAGAGTGATTGGACTGTAAATATCAACAGTCATTCATAAGGTGGTGGGTGTGGGGGTGTCATTACATTGTTTTGACTGTAAATATCAACAGTCATTCATGGGGTGGTGGGGGTGAGGGTGTTATTACAGTGCTTGGACTGTATATATCAACAGTCATTCATGGGGTGGTGGGTGTGTGGGTGTCATTATAGTGTTTGAACTGTAAATAGCAACAGTCATTCATGGGGTGGTGGGTGTGTGGTTGTCATTACAGTGCTGGGACTATAAAAATTAAGTCATTCATGGTGTGTTGGGTGTGTCTGTGTGTCATTAGTGCTTGGACTGTAAATATCAACAGTCATTCATGGGGTGGTTGGTGTCATTACAGTGCTTGGACTGTAAATATCAACAGTAAATCATGGGGTGTTGGGTGTCATTAGAGTGCTTGGACTGTAAATATCAACAGTCATTCATGGGGTTTTGGGTTTTTGGGTGTCTATGCAGTGCTTGGACTGTAAATATCAACAGTCAATCATGGGTGTTGGGTGTCTGGGTGTCATTACAGTGGTTGGACTGTAAATATCAACAGTCATTCATGGGGTTGTGGGTGTGTGGGTGTCTCTGCAGTGTTTTGATTGTAAATATCAGCAGTCATTCATAGGGTGGTGGGTGTCATTAGAGTGATTGGATTGTAAATATTAACAGTCATTCATGAGGTGGTGGGTGTGGGTGTGTCATTACAGTGCTTGGACTGTAAATATCAACCATATTTCACGGGTAGGTGGGTGTGGGGGTGTTATTACAGTACTTGTACTGTAAATATCAACAGTCATTCATTGGTGTTGGACGTGTGGGTGTCATTACAGTGCTTAGACTGTAAATATCAATAGTCATTCATGGGGTGGTGGGTGTGAGGGTGTCATTACAATACTTAGACTGTATATATCAACAATCATTCATAGGGTGGTGGGTGTGTGGGTGTCATTATAGTGTTTAGACTGTAAATATCAACAGTCATTCATGGGGTGGTGGGTGTGTGGGTGTCATTACAATGTTTTAATTGTAAATATCAATAGTCATTCATAGGGTGGTGGGTGTCATTAGAGTGTTTGGACTGTAAATATCAACAGTCATTCATGGGGTGGTATGTGTGTGGGTGTCATTACAGTGCTTGGACTGTAAATATCAACCGTCATTTATGGGGTGGTGTTTGTGTGTGTGTCATTACAGTTCCTGGACTGTAAATATCAACAGTCATTCATAGGGTGGTGGGTGTGTGAGTGTCATTACAGAGCTTCGACTGTAAATATCAACAGTCATTCATGGGGTGGTGGGTGTGTGGGTGTCATTACATTACTTGGACTATAAATATCAACAGTCAATCATGGGGTGGTCGGTGTGTGGGTGTCATTACAGTGCTGGGACTGTAATTATCAACAATCATTCATGGGGTGGTGTGTGTGTGGGTGTCATTACAGTGTTTTAACTATAAATATCAACATTCATTTATTGTGTGGTGGGTGTCATTACAGTGCTTTGACTGTAAATATCAACAGTCATTCATGGGGTGGTGCATGTGTGGGTGTCATTACAGAGCATGGACTGTAAATATCAAAACTCATTTATGGGGTGGTGGGTGTGTGGGTGTTATTACAGTGCATGGACTGTAAATATCAACAGTCATTTATAGAGTGGTGGGTGTGTGGCTGTCATTACAGTGCTTGTACTGTAAATATCAACAGTCAATTATGGGATGGTGGGTGTGTTGGTGTCATTACAATGCTTAGACTGTAATTATCAACCATCCTTCATGGGTTGGTGGGTGTGTGGGTGTCATTACAGTGCTTAGACTGTAAATATCAACAGTCATTTTTTGGGTCGGGGGTGTGTGGGTGTCATTACAGTGCTTGGACTGTAAATATCAATAGTCAATCATGCGATGGTCAGTGTGTGGGTGTCATTACAGTGCTTGGACTATAAATATCAACAGTCATTCATGAGGTGGTGGGTGTGTGGGTGTCATTACAGTGTTTTAACTATAAATATCAACATTCATTTATTGGGTGGTGGGTGTCATTAGAGTGCTTGGACTGTAAATATCAACAGTCATACATGGGGTGGTGGGTGTGTGGGTGTCATGACAGTGCTTGGACTGTAAATATCAAGAGTCATTAATGGTGTGGTGGGTGTGTGGATGTCATTAGAGTGCTTGGACTGTAAATATCAACAGTCATTCATAAGGTGGTGGGTGTGGGGGTGTCATTACAGTGTTTTGACTGTAAATATCAACAGTCATTCATTGAGTGGTGGGGGTTAGGGTGTCATTACAGTGCTTGGACTGTAAATATCAACAGTCATTTATGGGGTGGTGGGTGTGTGGGTGTCATTATAATGCTTGAAATGTTAATATCAACAGTCATTCATGGGGTGGTGGGTGTGTGGTTGTCATTACAGTGCATGGACTATAAATATTAAGTCATTCATTGTGTGGTGGGTGTGTGTGTGTGTCATTAGTGCTTGGACTGTAAATATCAACAGTCATTCATGGGGTGGTTGGTGTCATTACAGTTCTTGGACTGTAAATATCAACAGTCAATCATGGGGTGTTGGTAGTCATTAGAGTGTTTGGACTCTTAATATCAACAGTTATTTATGGGGTTTTAAGTGTTTGGGTGTCTATGCAGTGCTTGGACTGTAAATATCAACAGTCAATCATAGGGTTGTGGCTTTTTGGGTGTCATTACAGTGCTTGGACTGTATATATCAACAGTGAGTCATGGTGTCGTGGGTGTGTGGGTGTCATTATAGTGTTTGGACTGTAAATATCAACAGTCATTCATGGGGTGGTAGGTGTGTGGGTGTCATTTCAGTGCATAGACTGTAAATATCAATAGTCATTCATGGGGTGGTTGGTGTGATGGTGTCATTACAGTGCTTAGACTGTATATATCAACAATCATTCATGGGGTCGTGGGTGTGTGGGTGTCATTATAGTGTTTGGACTGTAAATATCAACAGTCATTCATGGGGTGGTGAATGTGTGGGTGTCATTACATAGCTTGGACTGTAAATATCAAGTTATTCATGGGGTGGTGGGTATGTATTGTCATTATAGTGCTTGAACTGTAAATATCAACAGTCATTCATGGGGTGGTGGGTGTGTGGGTGTCATTACAGTGCTTGGACTATAAATATCAATTCATTCATGGTGTGGTGAGTTTCTGTGTGTCATTAGTGCTTGGACTGTGAATATTAATAGTCATTCATGGGGTGGTGGGTGGCATTACAGTGATTAGACTCTAATATCAACAGTCATTCATGGGGTGATGGGTGTGTGGGTGTCATTACAGTGCTTGGACTGTAAATATAAACAGTTATTCATGGGGATGTGGGTGTTTGGGTGTCTATGCAGTGATTGTACTGTAAATATCAACAGTCAATCATGGAGTGGTGGGTGTGTGGGTGTCATTAGAGTGCTTGGACTGTAAATATTAACAGTCATTTATAGGTTGGTGGGTGTGTGGGTGTCATTACAGTGTTTTGACTGTAAATATCAACAGTCATTGATAGGGTGTTGGGTGTCATTACAGTGCTTGGACTGTAAATATCAACAGTTATTCAAGGGGTGGTAAGTGTGTGGGTGTCATGACACTGCTTGGACTGTAAATATCAACAGTCATTCATAGGGTGGTGAGTGTGTGGGTGTTATTACAGTTCTTGGACTGTATATATCAACCATTATTCATTGGTTGGTGGGTGTGTGGGTGTCATTACAGTGCTTGGACTGTAAATATTAACAGTTATTCATGGGGTGGTGGGTGTGTGGATGTCATTACAGTGCTTGGACTGAAAATATTAATTGTCATTTACATGGTGGTGGTTGTGTGGGTGTTATTACAGTGGTTGGACTGTAAATATCAACAGTCATTCATAAAGTGCTGGGTGTGTGAGTGTCATTACAGATCTTGGACTGTAAATATCAACAGTCATTAATGGAGTGGTGGGTGTGTCGGAGTCATTACAGTGCTTGGACTGTAAATATCAACAGTCATTCATGGGGTTAGGGTTTGCAGGTGTCATTACAGTGCTTAGACTGTAAATATCAACAGTCATTAATTGGGTGGTGGGTGTGTGGGTGTCATTACAGTGTTTGAACTGTAAATATCAACAGTCAATCATGGGGTGGACGGTGTGTGGGTGTCATTACAGTGCTTGGACTGTAAATATCAACTGTCATTCATGGGGTGGTGCGTGTATTGGTATAATGACAGTGCTTGGACTGTAAATATCAACAGTCATTCATGGGGTGGTAAGTGTGTGGGTGTCATTACAGTTCTTGGACTATAAATATCAACCCTTATTCATTAGGTGGTGGGTTTGTGGGTGTCATTACAGTGCTCAGACTGTAAATGTTAACAGTCATTCATGGGGTGGTGGGTGTGTGGATGTCTTTACAGTGCTTAGACTGTAAACATCAACAGTCATTCATGGGGTGGTGTGTGTGTGAGTGTGATTACAGTGCTTAGACTATAAATATTAACCGTCATTTATGTGATTGTGGGTGTTTGTGTGTCATTACAGTGCATGGACTGTAAATATCGTCTGTCATTTATGGGGTTGTGGGTGTGTAGGTGTCATTACAGTGCTTGGAGTGTAAATATCAAAATTAATTCTTGAGGTGGTGGGTCTGTGGGTATCATTACAGTGCATAGACTGAAAATATCAACAGTCATTTATGGGGTGGTGGGTGTGTGGCTGTCATTATAGTGCATGGACTGTAAATATCAACAGTCATTCATAGAGTGGTGGGTGTGTGGCTGTCATTACAGAGCTTGGACTGTAAATATCAACAGTCAATCATGGGGTGGTGGATGTGTGGGTGTCATTACAGTGCTTAGAATGTAATTATCAACAGTCCTTCATGGGTTTGTGGGTGTGTGGGTGTCATTACAGTGCTTGGACTGTAAATATCAATAGTCAATCATGGGATGGTCAGTGTGTGGGTGTCATTACAGTGCTTGGACTGTAAATATCAACAGTCATTTACGGGGTGGTAGGTGTGTGAGTGTCATTACAGTGCTTGGACTGTAAATATCAACAGTCAATCATGGGGTGGTGGGTGTGCGGGTGTCATTGCAGTGTTTTGACTGTAAATATCAAAAGTCATTTATAGGTGATGGGTGTGTGGGTGTCATTACAGTGTTTTGATTGTAAATATCAACAGTCAATTATAGGTTGGTTGGTGTCATTAGAGTGCTTGGACTGTAAATATCAACAGTCATTCATAGGGTGGTGGGTGTGTGGGTGACATTACATTGCGTGGACTGTAAATATCAACAGTCATTATTGGGTTGGTGGGTGTGTGGGTGTCATTACAGTGCTTGGACTGTAAATATCAACAGTCATTTATGGAGTGGTGGGTGTGTGGGTGTCATTACAGTGCTTGGACTCTAAATATAAACCAGCATTCATGGGGTGGTGGGTGTGTGGGTGTCATTACAGTGCTTAGACTGTATATATTAACATTCATTTATTGGGTGGTGGGTGTGTGGGTGTCATTACAGAGCTTGGACTGTAAATATCAACAGTCATTCATAGGGTGGTGGGTGTGTGAGTATCATTTCAGAGCTTGGACTGTAAATATCAACAGTCATTCAGGGTGTGGTTGGTGTGTAGGTTTCATTACAGTGCTTGGACTGTAAATATAAAAAGTCATTCTTGGGGTTATGAGTGTGTGGGTGTCATTACATTGCTTAGACTGTAAATATCAACAAACATTTATTGGGTGGTGGGTGTGTGGCTGTCATTACAGTGCTTGGACTGTAAATATTGACAGTCAATCATTGGGTGGTGGGTGTGTTGGTGTCATTATAGTGCTTGGACTGAAAATATCAACAGTCATTCATGGGGTGTTGGGTGTGTGGGTGTCATTACAGTGTTTTGACTGTAAATATTAACAGTCATTCATATGTTGGTGGGTGTCATTAGAGTGCTTGAACTGTAAATATCAACAATTTTTCATGGGGTGGTGGGAGTGTGGGTGTCATGACAGTGCTTGGACTGTAAATATCAAAAGTCATTCATGGGTTGGTGAGTGTGGGGGGGTTATTACAGTTCTTGGACTGTAAATATCAACCATCATTCATTGGGTGGTGGGTGTGTGGGTGTCATTACAGTGCTTAAAATGTAAATATTAACAGTCATTCATGGAGTGGTGGGTGTGTGGCTTTCATTACAGTGCTTGGATTGTAAATATCAACAGTCAATCATGGGGTGGTGGGTGTGCGGGTGTCATTACAGTGTTTTGACTTTAAATATAAAAAGTCATTCATAGGTGGTGGGTGTGTGGGTGTCATTACAGTGTTTTGATTGTAAATATCAACAGTCAATTATAGGTTGGTTGGTGTCATTAGAGTGCTTGGACTGTAAATATCAACAGTCATTCATGGGGTGGTTGGTGTGTGGGTGACATTACATTGCGTGGACTGTAAATATCAACCATAATTCATGGGGTGGTGAATGTGCGGGTGTCTTTACAGTGCTTTGACTGTAAATATCAACAGTCATTCATAGGGTGATGGGTGTGAGGGTGTCATTACAGTGCTTAGACTGTAATTATCAACAGTCATTCATGTGGTGGTGGGTGTGTGGGTGTCATTATAGTGCTTGGACTGTAAATATAAACAGTCACTCATGGGGTGGTGGGTGTCTGTGTGTCATTAGTGCTTGGACTGTAAATATTAACAGGAATTTATTGGGTGGTGGGTGTGTGAGTGTCATTACAGAGCTTTGACTCTAAATATCAACAGTCATTCATGGGGTTGTGGGTTTTTGGGTGTCTATGCAGTGCTTGGAGTGTAAATATCAACAGTCAATCATGGGCTGGTGGGTGTGTGGTTGTCATTACAGTGCTTGGACTCTAAATATCAACAGTCATTCATGGGGTGGTGGGTGTGTGGGTGTCATTACAGTGCTTAGACTGTAAATATTAACAGTCATTTATTAGGTGGTGGGTGTGTGGGTGTCATTACAGACCTTGGACTGTAAATATCAACAGTCATTCATAGGGTGGTGGGTGTGTGAGTATCATTACAGAGCTTGGACTGTTAATATCAACAGTCATTCAGGGGGTGGTTGGTGTGTAGGTGTTATTACAGTGCTAGGACTGTAAATATCAAAAGTCATTCTTGGCGTTGTGGGTGTGTGGGTGTCATTACATTGCTTAGACTGTAAATATCAACAAACATTTATTGGGTGGTGGGTGTGTGGCTGTCATTACAGTGCTTGAACTGTAAACATCAACAGTCAATTATGGGGTGGTGGGTTTGTTGGTGTCATTACAGTGCTTAGACTGTAAATATCAACAGTCATTTATAGGGTGGTGGGTGTGTGGGTGTCATTATAGTGCTTAGACTGTAAATATCAACAGTCCTTTATGGGGTGGTGGGTGTGTGGCTGTCATTACAGTGCTTGGACTGTAAATATCAACAGTCAATCATGGGGTGGTGGGTGTGCGGGTGTCATTACATTGTTTTGACTGTAAATATCAAAAGTCATTTATAGGTGGTGGGTGTGTGGGTGTCATTACAGTGTTTTGATTGTAAATATCAACAGTCAATTATAGGTTGGTTGGTGTCATTAGAGTGCTTAGACTGTAAATATCAACAGTCATTCATGGGGTGGTGTGTGTGTGGGTGACATTACATTGCGTGGACTGTAAATATCAACCATAATTCATTGGGTGGTGGGTGTGCGGGTGTCATTACAGTGCTTTGACTCTAAATATCAACAGTCATTCATAGGGTGATGGGTGTGAGGGTGTCATTACAGTGCTTAGACTGAAATTATCAACAGTCATTTATGTGGTGGTGGGGGTGTGGGTGTCATTATAGTGCTTGGACTGTAAATATCAACAGTCATCAATGTGGTGGTGGGTGTCTGTGTGTCATTAGTGCTTGGACTGTAAATATCAACAGTCATTCAAGGGGTGGAGGGTGGCATTACAGTGCTTGGATTCTAAATATCAACAGTCATTTATAGAGTGGTGGGTGTGTGAGTGTCATTAAATAGCTTTGACTATAAATATCAACAGTCATTCATGGGGTTGTGGGTTTTTGGGTGTCTATGCAGTGCTTGGAGTGTAAATATCAACAGTCAATCATGGGGTGGTATGTTTGTTGTTGTCATTACAGTGCTTGGACTGTAAATATCGACAGTCATTTACGGGGTGGTGGGTGTGTGGGTGTCATTACAATGTTTTGATTGTAAATATCAACAGTCATTCATAGGGTGGTGGGTGTTATTAGAGTGCTTGTACTGTAAATATCAACAGTCATTCATGGGGTGGTGGGTGTGTGGGTGTCATTATAGTGCTTGAACTGTAAATATCAACAGTCACTCATGGGGTGGTGGGTGTGTTGGTGTCATTACAGTGCTTAGACTGAAAATATCAATAGTCATTCATGGGGTGTTGGGTGTGTGGGTGTCTATGCAGTGCTTGGACTGTAAATATCAACAGTCATTTATGGGGTGGTGGGTGTGTGGGTGTCATTACAGTGCTTGGACTGTAAATATCAACCGTCATTTATGGGTTGGTGTTTGTGTGGGTGTCATTACAGTTCCTGGACTGTAAAAATTAACAGTCATTCATAGGGTGGTGGGTGTGTGAGTGTCATTACAGAGCTTGGACTGTAAATATCAACAGTCATTCATGGGGTGGTGGGTGTGTGGGTGTCATTACAGTGCTTAGACTGTAAATATCAACAGTCAGTTATTGGTTTGTGGGTGTGTGGGTGTCATTACAGTGCTTGGACTGTAAATATTAACAGTCAATCATGGGGTGGTCGGTGTGTGGGTGTCATTACAGTGCTGGGACTGTAATTATCAACAGTCATTCATGGGGTGGTGTGTGTGTTGGTGTCATTACAGTGTTTTAACTATAAATATCAACATTCATTTATTGGGTGTTGGGTGTCATTACAGTGCTTTGACTATAAATATCAACAGTCATTCATGGGGTGGTGCATGTGTGGGTGTAATGACAGTTCTTGGACTGTAAATATCAACAGTCATTAATGGGGTGGTGAGTGTGTGGGTGTCATTACAGTTCTTGAACTGTAAATATCAACCATCATTAATGTGTGGGTGTCATTACAGAGCACAGACTGTAAATATTAACAGTTATTCCTGGGGTGGTGGGTGTGTTGGTGTCATTACAGTGCGTGGACTATAAATATGAACCATCATTTATGGGGTGGTGGGTGTGTGGGTGTCATTACAGTGCTTTTACTGTAAATATCAACATTTATTCATAGTGTGATGGGTGTGAGGGTGTCATTACAGTGCTTAGACTGTAATTATCAACAGTCATTCATGTGGTGGTGGGTGTGTAGGTGTCATTATTGTGATTGGACTGTAAATATCAACAGTCACTCATGGGGTGGTGGGTGTCTGTGTGTCGTTAGTGCTTGGACTGTAAATATCAAGAGTCATTCAAGGGGTGGTGGGTGGCATTACAGTGCTTGGACTCTAAATATCAACAGTCATTCATAGAGTGGTGGGTGTGTGAGTGTCATTACATCGTTTTGAATATAAATATCAACAGTCATTCAAGGGGTTGTGGGTTTTTGGGTGTCTATGCAGTGCTTGGAGTGTAAATATCAACAGTCAATCATGGGGTGGTGTCTGTGTGGTTGTCATTACAGTGCTTGGACTGTAAATATCGACAGTCATTTACGGGGTGGTGGGTGTGTGGGTGTCATTACAATGTTTTGATTGTAAATATCAACAGTCATTCTTAGGGTGGTGGGTGTTATTAGAGTGCTTGAACTGTAAATATCAACAGTCATTCATGGGGTGGTGGGTGTGTGGGTGTCATTATAGTGCTTGGACTGTAAATATCAACAGTCACTCATGGGGTGGTGGGTGTGTGTGTCATTAGTGCTTGGACTGTAAATATCAACAGTCATACATTGGGTGGTGGGTGTGTGGGTGTCATTACAGTGGTTGGACTGTAATTATCAACAGTCCTTCAAGGATTGGTGGGTGTGTGGGTGTCATTACAGTGCTTAGACTGTAAATATCAACAGTCATTTATTGGGTGGTGGGTGTGTGGGTGTCATTACAGTGCTTGGACAGCAAATATCAATAGTCAATCATGGGAAGGTCGGTGTGTGGGTGTCATTATAGTGCTTGGACTGTAAATATCAACAGTCATTCATGAGGTGGTGGGTGGGCGGGTGTCATTACAGTGTTTTAACTATAAATATCAACATTCATTTATTGGGTGGTGGGTGTCATTACAGTGCTTGGAGTGTAAATATCAACAGTCATTCGTGGGGTGGTGCATTTGTGGGTGTCACGACAGTGATTGGACTGTAAATATCAACAGTCATTAATGGGGTGGTGAGTGTGTGAGTGTCATTACAGTTCCTGGACTGCTAATATAAACCATCATACATTAGGTGGTGGGTGTGTGGGTGTCTTTACACTGCTCAGACTGTAAATATTAACCGTCATTTATGGGGTGGTGAGTGTGTGGATGTCATTACAGTGCTTGGACTGAAAATATCCACAGTCATTCTTAAGGTGGTGGGTGTGGGTGTCATTACAGTGATTGGCCTATAAATATTAACCGTCATTTATGGGGTGGTGGGTGTGTGGGTGTCATTACAGTACTTGGACTGTAAATATCAAAAGTCATTCTTGGGGTGGTCGGTGTGTGGGTGTCATTACAGTGCTTAGACTGTAAATATCAACAGTCATTTATGGGGTGGAGGGTGTGTGGCTGTCATTACAGTGCTTGGACTGTAAATATCAACAGTCATTTATGGGGTGGAGGGTGTGTGGCTGTCATTACAGTGCTTGGACTGTAAATATCAACAGTCAATAATGGGGTGTTGGGTGTGTGGGTGTCATTACAGTGCTTTGACTGTAAATATCAACAGTCATTCTTTGGGTGGTTGTGTGTGGGTGTCATTACAGTGTTTTGATTGTAAATATCAACATTCATTTATTGGGTGTTGGGTGTCATTACAGTGCTTTGACTATAAATATCAACAGTCATTCATGGGGTGGTGCATGTGTGGGTGTAATGACAGTTCTTGGACTGTAAATATCAACAGTCATTAATGGGGTGGTGAGTGTGTGGGTGTCATTACAGTTCTTGAACTGTAAATATCAACCATCATTAATGTGTGGGTGTCATTACAGAGTTTAGACTGTAAATATTAACAGTTATTCCAGGGGTGGTGGGTGTGTTGGTGTCATTACAGTGCTTGGACTATAAATATGAACCATCATTTATGGGGTGGTGGGTGTGTGGGTGTCATTACAGTGCTTTGACTGTAAATATCAACAGTCATTCATAGTGTGATGGGTGTGAGGGTGTCATTACAGTGCTTAGACTGTAATTATCATCAGTCATTCATGTGGTGGACGGTGTGTGGGTGTCATTATAGTGCTTGGACTGTAAATATCAACAATCACTCATGGGGTGGTGGGTGTCTGTGTGTCATTAGTGCTTGGACTGTAAATATCAAGAGTCATTCAATGGGTGGTGGGTGGCATTACAGTGCTTGGACTCTAAATATCAACAGTCATTCATAGAGTGGTGGGTGTGTGAGTGTCATTACATCGTTTTGAATATAAATAACAACAGTCATTCATTGGGTTGTGGGTTTTTGGGTGTCTATGCAGTGCTTGGAGTGTAAATATCAACAGTCAATCATGGGGTGGTGGGTGTGTGGTTGTCATTACAGTGCTTGGACTGTAAATATCGACAGTCATTTACGGGGTGGTGGGTGTGTGGGTGTCATTACAATGTTTTGATTGTAAATATCAACAGTCATTCATAGGGTGGAGGGTGTTATTAGAGTGCTTGAACTGTAAATATCAACAGTCATTCATGGGGTGGTGGGTGTGTGGGTGTCATTATAGTGCTTGGACTGTAAATATCAACAGTCACTCATGGGGTGGTGGGTGAGTGTGTCATTAGTGCTTGGACTGTAAATATCAACAGTCATTCATGGGGTGGTGGGTGTGTGGGTGTCATTACAGTGGTTGGACTGTAATTATCAACAGTCCTTCATGGATTGGTGGGTGTGTGGGTGTCATTACAGTGCTTAGACTGTAAATATCAACAGTCATTTATTGGGTGGTGGGTGTGTGGGTGTCATTACAGTGCTTGGACAGTAAATATCAATAGTCAATCATGGGAAGGTCGGTGTGTGGGTGTCATTATAGTGCTTGGACTGTAAATATCAACAGTCATTCATGAGGTGGTGGGTGGGCGGGTGTCATTACAGTGTTTTAACTATAAATATCAACATTCATTTATTGGGTGGTGGGTGTCATTACAGTGCTTGGAGTGTAAATATCAACAGTCATTCGTGGGGTGGTGCATTTGTGGGTGTCACGACAGTGATTGGACTGTAAATATCAACAGTCATTAATGGGGTGGTGAGTGTGTGAGTGTCATTACAGTTCCTGGACTGCTAATATAAACCATCATACATTAGGTGGTGGGTGTGTGGGTGTCTTTACACTGCTCAGACTGTAAATATTAACAGTCATTTATGGGGTGGTGAGTGTGTGGATGTCATTACAGTGCTTGGACTGAAAATATCCAGAGTCATTCTTAAGGTGGTGGGTGTGTGGGTGTCATTACAGTGATTGGCCTATAAATATTAACCGTCATTTATGGGGTGGTGGGTGTGTGGGTGTCATTACAGTGCTTGGACTGTAAATATCAACAGCCATTCATAGGGTGGTGGGTGTGTGAGTGTAATTACAGAGCTTGGACTGTATATATCAACAGACATTCATGGGGTGGTGGGTGTGTAGGTGTCATTACAGTACTTGGACTGTAAATATCAAAAGTCATTCTTGGGTTGGTCGGTGTGTGGGTGTCATTACAGTGCTTAGACTGTAAATATCAACAGTCATTTATGGGGTGGAGGGTGTGTGGCTGTCATTACAGTGCTTGGACTGTAAATATCAACAGTCATTTATGGGGTGGAGGGTGTGTGGCTGTCATTACAGTGCTTGGACTGTAAATATCAACAGTCAATCATGGGGTGGTGGGTGTGTGGGTGTCATTACAGTGCATTGACTGTAAATATCAACAGTCATTCTTTGGGTGGTTGTGTGTGGGTGTCATTACAGTGTTTTGATTGTAAATATCAACAGCCATTTAAAAGGTGGTGGGTGTCATTAGAGTGCTTGAACTGTAAATATCAACAGTCATTCATAAGGTGGTAGGTGTGGGGGTGTCATTACAGTGCTTTGACTGTAAATATCAACAGTCATTCATGGGGTGGTAGGGGTGAAGGTGTCATTACAGTGCTTGGACTGTAAATATTAACAGTCATTCATGGGGTGGTGGGTGTGTGGGTGTCATTACAGTGCTTGGACTATAAATATTAAGTCATTCATGTTGTGGTGGGTGTGTGTGTGTCATTAGTGCTTGGACTGTAATTATCAACAGTCAATCATGGGGTGGTTGGTGTCATTACAGTGCTTGGACTGTAAATATCAACAGTTAATCATGGGGTGTTGGGTGTCATTAGAGTGCTTGGACTGTAAATATCAACTGTCATTCATGGGGTTTTGGTGTTTGGGTGTCTATGCAGTGCTTGGACTGTAAATATCAACAGTCATTCATGGGGTGGTGGGTGTGTGGGTGTCATTACAGTGCTTGGACTGTAAATATCAACCGTCATTTATGGGGTGGTGTTTGTGTGGGTGTCATTACAGTTCCTGGACTGTAAAAATTAACAGTCATTCATAGGGTGGTGGGTGTGTGAGTGTCATTACAGAGCTTGGACTGTAAATATCAACAGTCATTCATGGGGTGGTGGGTGTGTGGGTGTCATTACAGTGCTTAGACTGTAAATATCAACAGTCAGTTATTGGGTTGTGGGTGTGTGGGTGTCATTACAGTGCTTGGACTGTAAACATTAACAATCAATCATGGGGTGGTCGGTGTGTGGGTGTCATAAACAGTGCTGGGACTGTAATTATCAACAGTCATTCATGAGGTGGTGGGTGTGTGGGTGTCATTACAGTGTTTTAACTATAAATATCAACATTCATTTATTGGGTGTTGGGTGTCATTACAGTGCTTTGACTATAATTATCAACAGTCATTCATGGGGTGGTGCATGTGTGGGTGTAATGACAGTTCTTCGACTGTAAATATCAACAGTCATTAATGGGGTGGTGAGTGTGTAGGTGTCATTACAGTTCTTGAACTGTAAATATCAACCATCATTAATATGTGGGTGTCATTACAGAGCTCAGACTGTAAATATTAACAGTTATTCCTGGGGTGGTGGGTGTGTTGGTGTCATTACAGTGCTTGGACTATAAATATCAACAGTCATTCATGGGGTTTTGGTGTTTGGGTGTCTATGCAGTGCTTGGACTGTAAATATCAACAGTCATTCATGGGGTGGTGGGTGTGTGGGTGTCATTACAGTGCATGGACTGTAAATATCAACAGTCATTCATAGAGTGGTGGGTGTGTGGCTGTCATTACAGTGCTTGGACTGTAAATATCAACAGTCAATCATGGGGTGGTGGGTGTGTGGGTGTCATTACAGTGCTTAGACTGTAATTATCAATAGTCCTTCATGGGTTTGTGGGTGTGTGGGTGTCATTACAGTGCTTAGACTGTAAATATCAACAGTCATTTTTTGGGTGGTGGGTGTGTGGGTGTCATTACAGTGCTTGGACTGTAAATATCAATAGTCAATCATGGGATGGTCAGTGTGTGGGTGTCATTACAGTGCTTGGACTGTAAATATCAACAGTCATTCATGAGGTGGTGGGTGTGTGGGTGTCATTACAGTGTTTTAACTATAAATATCAACATTCATTTATTGGGTGGTGGGTGTCATTAGAGTGCTTGGACTGTAAATATCAACTGTCATACATGGGGTGGTGCATGTGTGGGTGTCATGACAGTGCTTGGACTGTAAATAACAACAGTCATTGATGGGGTGTAAGGGAGACTGCGGTGGTGAAAGGACGTGTCTCGTTAGCTCCGTGACATGTATAAACAGTGCTAGTGTTTACATTAACAGTTCAGTGCTAGTGCGCCTGTATATGTTTTGGCACGTCCAGCATGAGTTCTCCAGTTGACGAGCTGTGCCTTGTCTGTCATGAGCGAGATGATGGAAAGGTCAAGTGGCTGAAATGTCTCAAGTGCAAATTGGGCGGCCATAGCACTTGTATGAGAATGACTGGTTGAAATCAAATGCTTCGGAAGTAAATTGGGTTTGTGATCCTTGTGCTCTAGTGATAAAGAGTGAAGTTCACCTTCGAGAGGAGATTAATGTAATGACTGACGGGGTCACGCTGGCTGTGGAAGAGGCTGTGTCAGCTCAATCGGGCCAGGTGGAAAGAGATGGCATGAACTGGGCTGAGGTGGTGTCGAGATGCAGGAAACGGAAACGCACACAGAAAAATAAGAATCTTCTTATTATTAAAGCAAAGGGTAGCAAAAAAGCGGTTGATATGAAGAAAGAGGTCGAAGAATTGTTGTCGGATGTTCAAATTATGGACTCCAAATTCACTAACAAGGGAAATATTGTTATAAATCTTGAATCTGAAGAGAAGAGAAATGCTGCACAAAATAAGTTACACGAGGTGGGGAATTTAATTGCTTCCAATGGGAAGCGATGGGACCCCAAAATTATGGTATGTAATGTGGCTCGGAATGAGGACAAGGAATCGCTCATTGAAGAAATTATTGTAAGGAATAATTTGGAATCGATTGACGGAGTTATAAATAAAATAAAAATTGTTTCTGAAAGACCAGCTGCGGGAGGGACTGTACATTATGTACTGAAGTGTGATCCAGAGGTACGTGCAAGAATTCACGGGATGAATGACAAGCTGAAGCTGAAGTGGGGCGTTCATCAGGTATACGATCATTATTTTCCACTACTGTGTTACCACTGCCTGAAATTCGGTCACAAGTCGGATAGTTGCCAATGCAAGGTCAAAGGTCATGCACCCCACTGATATAAGTGTGCAGGTCAGCATGAAGGTCGCTCTTGCCAGTCTGATGTGAGAAAATGCTTCAAATGTGCTGCTTCAAAACGTCAAAGCGAACACTCTGTAAGTAGTTTGTCTTGCCCCATTTTCACCTCGGAAGTAAATAGGATCAGACTCAACACTAACCATGGCTTTTAATATGCAAAGTGTTAATTGTGGACTATTGAACGTGCAGTCTGCTAAAAATAAAACATTTGAGATACGCCAGACGATTGTTGATGGCTGTTTAGATTTTTATGCCATTACTGAGACGTGGTTAACGAAATTTGACTCAGCTGCTATCCAGGAAATGACT
Source organism: Petrolisthes cinctipes (assembly GCA_033782935.1). Taxonomy (NCBI): domain Eukaryota; kingdom Metazoa; phylum Arthropoda; class Malacostraca; order Decapoda; family Porcellanidae; genus Petrolisthes; species Petrolisthes cinctipes. Next base: position 989,619 of record JAWQEG010000618.1, read on the forward strand.
CCGGTGACTCATTCTTTTTTACATAAACCGAGGTGTACGGGTCGAGGCGGAGGTGTTGGTCTATTTGTTTCAAATTCTATAAAGAAGGTGAAGGTATGCAAGTCGCCGGGGTTTGAAAGTTTCGAACTCCTTCAGGTTGAGTGTCAAGCTGGTGGAAGCAAAGTAACGTTTATAACAATATATAGACCCCCTGCTACTAGCCCTGGTTTATTCATTGATGAGCTTGAGCTGTACCTCGAGACGGTTGACATGATTAGCTCTAATGTCATTGTGTTGGGAGATTTTAATTTTTGGCTTGATACTCCAGGAGCCCGCTATGTTCAGCGATTTACAGATATGTTAGCAACGTTTAACCTGGTCAATGTAGTGAACAAGCCCACATCGATTTGTGGCCATATTATTGATTTGGTCTTGGTGGACACATCTGGAGACCTGGTACGTAACCTTCAGGTGGACGATGTATGCTCCCTTTCACCGGTACACAAACTTGTGGTGTTTAATCTGAACCTGTTGTTGAGTAAAAGGCAAGTAAAGAATATTTCTTTTCGGTCCAGAAGAAATTTTAATAGTGATGGTCTACTATCACTCGTTTGTAATAAGATAGTCGAGCAATACGGTGATTCGTGCAATCATGGGTGGGCAGTGAAAGGAGAGTGTCATGACTGTTTGTACAATCTATACAATTACACACTGAAGTCTGAATACGACAAAATGTGTCCTATAGTTGAGAAGAAAATAATAGTGAAAGATGAGTCTCCGTGGTTCAACAATGACATAAATAAAGCGAAAATTAATAAAAAAAAGATGGAAAGACGGTGGCGCAAGTATCGTACTGAGGAATGTAGACATGCATACACTCAAGCACGAAACTACGAATTAAGGCTTGTCACCAAGAGAAAGTGCAGTTATTACAAAGAGAAAACTGAAATGGCGGGATCGAATATACACGAGCTCTACAAGATACTTGACTGCCTGACTGGTGATAAGAGGAAGCACAAGTTGCCGGAGAGCTGTTCGGATAGCAATTTGGCCAATGATTTTGTATATTTTTTCGATAATAAGATCAAGAATATTATATCGACGTTTGTGAGTGATAGTTCGCATATGGTTATGAGTGAACAAACTTCTGATATTAAACTGAGTGAGTTCCGAATTGTGAGTGAATTGACTGTTAGTGAGATGATCAAGAAGGCAAAACCAACTTACTCTGCAATCGACCCTATGCCGTTCAAGCTGTTTAATAGAAACAAAAGGTTTGATCGTCTGGTCAGCGTTATCACAAAAATGGTAAATGTGAGTATTGCTAATAGTGTGTTCCCAAACTCTGAAAAGCAAGCTATTGTAACACCCATATTGAAGGGGAATCTTGACCCCCAATCTTTCAGCTCATTTCGTCCTGTATCCAATTTAACTTTTCAATCCAAGATTTTGGAAAAGGTAATTTTAACTCAATTGATGGATTATTTGGATATGGTTGGTGCAATTCATGATAACCAGTCAGCCTACCGTCGTCTGTATTCCACGGAGACTGCTCTGTGTTCTATCGTAAGTGACATGCGCACTTTGATGGATGATGGAAAATGTGGTCTGTTGGTATTACTGGATTTGAGTGCTGCATTCGACACAGTAGTGCACAGTGTCTTATTGAGTGTCTGTGAACGTATTGGTATAATAGGTGCTGCTCTCTCGTACCTGAAGAGTTACCTGACTGGCCGCAACTACTGTGTAAAAATAGGAAATGAATTTTCTGACGCAATACCATTAACAAGAGGTGTGCCTCAGGGTAGTGTTTTAGGCCCAATACTCTTCTGTTTATATACTACAGATCTTTCTGTACTACTTGAAAAGTACGAAGTCAGATTCAAGCTTTTTGCGGATGACACGCAGTTTTACATGTCATTCACAAATATACACGATTCAGAAACTCATTTGAGCTCTGTACTTACTGACATTAAGCAATGGATGGATTCCAGGCAGCTTAAATTAAATCAAGATAAAACAGAATGTCTGTATGTCGGTCGTAGAACTGACTTCGACAGCTTGGGAGTACGTAAACTGAAAGTGAATGATAGGGAAATCACAATCAACAAATGTGTGAAGAGTCTCGGGGTGATGTTGGACAGTGAGCTAATGATGAGAGATCAGATTGGTCATGTGGTTCAAATTGCTGGATACCACTTGAGGAATTTGGCTTTCGTAAGGAAATACCTTGATCAGAGTGTGATGATGAAACTGGTTTACAATCATGTTCTAAGTAAATTGGATTACTGTAATTCCCTATATTACGGCTTGCCTGATTATCTATTGAAGAAACTCCAGATGATCACGAACAGAGCTGCGAGATTGATACGAGGTCTGTCAAGAAGAGATCGAATAACACCAGCACTCATACAACTACATTGGCTTCCTATTAAGGCACGTATCGTTTACAAGCAGTGTGTTATGGTTCATCAAGCGTTAAATTTTGGCAAACCAGTTTACATGCGAGATATGCTCCTGGACTTTCATGTGGATACCAATGTAGAATTGCGACATAGCAGCGAGGTGAATAGGCTTCTGGAACCAAGATTCAGAAGGAAATGTGGAAAAAGAGTGTTCGCATAGTGCTCCTCGCCTCTACAACAACCTTCCGAGCTTCGTTAGGGCAGTGAAACAGCTGCTCTATTCAAAAAGAGACTGAAGACACACCTCTTCACCGAGTCTTACGACCTCATAAATGAAGAAATGAGAACAAGTTTCCGGCTTTAGTTGATCTACGGAGGGACTTGGAGAGCTGGCAACGGCTGAAAGTCCCTAGAAGCCATCACATAAGTAACATAAGTAAGTAAGAGTGTGTGGGTGTCATTACGGTTCATGGACTGTAAATATAAACCATCATACATTCGGTGGTGGGTGTGTGGGTGTCATTACAGTGCTTGGACTGTATATATCAACAGTCATTCATGGGGTGGTGGGTGTGTGGATGTCATTAAAGTGCTTGGACTGAAAATATCAACAGTCATTCTTGGGGTGGTGGGTGTGTGGATGTCATTACAGTGCTTGGCCAATAAATATTAACCATCATGTATAGGGTGGTGGGTGTGTGGGTGTCATTACAGTGCTTGGACTGTAAATATCAACAGTCATTCATAGGGTGGTGGGTGTGTGAGTGTCATTACAGAACTTGGACTGTAAATATCAACAGTCATTCATTGGTGGTGGGTAAGTAGGTGTCATTATAGTGCTTGGACTGTAAATATCAAAAGTCATTCTTGGGGTGGTCGGTGTGTGGGTGTCATTACAGTGCTTAGACTGTAAATATTAACAGTCATTTATAGGGTGGTGGGTGTGTGGTTGTCATTACAGTGCTTGGACTGTAAATATCAACAGTCAATCATGGGGTGGAAGGTGTGTGGGTGTCATTACATTGCTTTGACAGTAAATATCAACAGACATTCATGGGGTGGTGGGTGTGTGGGTGTCATTACATTGCTTTGACAGTAAATATCAACAGACATTCATGGGGTGGTGGGTGTGTGGGTGTCATTACAGTGTTTTGTTATAAATATCAACAGTCATTTATAAGGTTGTAGGTGTCATTAGAGTGATTGGACTGTAAATATCAACAGTCATTCATAAGGTGATGGGTGTGGGGTTGTCATTACATTGTTTTGACTGTAAATATCAACAGTCATTCATGGGATGGTGAGGGTGAGGGTGTTATTACAGTGCTTGGACTGTATATATCAACAGTCATTCATGGGGTGGTGGGTGTGTGGGTGTCATTATAGTGTTTGAACTGTAAATAGCAACAGTCATTCATGGGGTGGTGGGTGTGTGGTTGTCATTACAGTGCTGGGACTATAAAAATTAAGTCATTCATGGTGTGTTGGGTGTGTGAGTGTGTCATTAGTGCTTGGACTGTAAATATCAACAGTCATTCATGGGGTGGTTGGTGTCATTACAGTGCTTGGACTGTAAATATCAACAGTAAATCATGGGGTGTTGGGTGTCATTAGAGTGCTTGGACTGTAAATATCAACAGTCATTCATGGGGTTTTGGGTGTTTGGGTGTCTATGCAGTGCTTGGACTATAAATATCAACAGTCAATCATGGGGTGGTGGGTGTCTGGGTGTCATTACAGTGCTTGGACTGTAAATATCAACAGTGATTCATGGGGTTGTGGGTGTGTGGGTGTCTTTACAGTGTTTTGATTGTAAATATCAGCAGTCATTCATATGGTGGTAGGTGTCATTAGAGTGATTGGACTGTAAATATTAACAGTCATTCATGAGGTGGTGGGTGTGGGGGTGTCATTACAGTGTTTGGACTGTAAATATCAACCATATTTCACGGGTAGATGGGTGTGTGAGTGTCATTACAGAACTTGGACTGTAAATATCAACAGTCATACATTGGTGGTGGGTGTGTAGGTGTCATAATAGTGCTTGGACTGTAAATATCAAAAGTCATTCTTGGGGTGGTTGGTGTGTGGGGGACATTACAGTGCTTTGACTGAAAATATTAACAGTCATTTATAGGGTGGAGGGTGTGTGGCTGTCATTACAGTGCTTGGACTGTAAATATCAACAGTCAATCATGGGGTGGTAGGTGTGTGGGTGTCATTACATTGTTTTGAGTGTAAATATCAACAGACATTCATGGGGTGGTGGGTGTGTGGGTGTCATTACAGTGTTTTGTTTGTAAATATCAACAGTCATTTATAAGGTTGTAGGTGTCATTAGAGTGATTGGACTGTAAATATCAACAGTCATTCATAAGGTGGTGGGTGTGGGGGTGTCATTACATTGTTTTGACTGTAAATATCAACAGTCATTCATGGGGTGGTGGGGGTGAGGGTGTTATTACAGTGCTTGGACTGTATATATCAACAGTCATTCATGGGGTGGTGGGTGTGTGGGTGTCATTATAGTGTTTGAACTGTAAATAGCAACAGTCATTCATGGGGTGGTGGGTGTGTGGTTGTCATTACAGTGCTGGGACTATAAAAATTAAGTCATTCATGGTGTGTTGGGTGTGTCTGTGTGTCATTAGTGCTTGGACTGTAAATATCAACAGTCATTCATGGGGTGGTTGGTGTCATTACAGTGCTTGGACTGTAAATATCAACAGTAAATCATGGGGTGTTGGGTGTCATTAGAGTGCTTGGACTGTAAATATCAACAGTCATTCATGAGGTTTTGGTTTTTGGGTGTCTATGCAGTGCTTGGACTGTAAATATCAACAGTCAATCATGGGTGTTGGGTGTCTGGGTGTCATTACAGTGGTTGGACTGTAAATATCAACAGTGATTCATGGGGTTGTGGGTGTGTGGGTGTCTTTGCAGTGTTTTGATTGTAAATATCAGCAGTCATTCATAGGGTGGTGGGTGTCATTAGAGTGATTTGATTGTAAATATTAACAGTCATTCATGGGGTGGTGGGTGTGGGTGTGTCGTTACAGTGCTTGGACTGTAAATATCAACCATATTTCACGGGTAGGTGGGTGTGGGGGTGTTATTACAGTACTTGTACTGTAAATATCAACAGTCATTCATTGGTGTTGGACGTGTGGATGTCATTACAGTGCTTAGACTGTAAATATCAATAGTCATTCATGGGGTGGTGGGTGTGAGGGTGTCATTACAATACTTAGACTGTATATATCAACAATCATTCATAGGGTGGTGGGTGTGTGGGTGTCATTATAGTGTTTAGACTGTAAATATCAACAGTCATTCATGGGGTGGTGGGTGTGTGGGTGTCATTACAATGTTTTAATTGTAAATATCAATAGTCATTCATAGGGTGGTGGGTGTCATTAGAGTGTTTGGACTGTAAATATCAACAGTCATTCATGGGGTGGTATGTGTGTGGGTGTCATTACAGTGCTTGGACTGTAAATATCAACCGTCATTTATGGGGTGGTGTTTGTGTGTGTGTCATTACAGTTCCTGGACTGTAAATATCAACAGTCATTCATAGGGTGGTGGGTGTGTAAGTGTCATTACAGAGCTTCGACTGTAAATATCAACAGTCATTCATGGGGTGGTGGGTGTGTGGGTGTCATTACATTGCTTGGACTGTAAATATCAACAGTCAATCATGGGGTGGTCGGTGTGTGTGTGTCATTACAGTGCTGGGACTGTAATTATCAACAATCATTCATGGGGTGGTGTGTGTGTGGGTGTCATTACAGTGTTTTAACTATAAATATCAACATTCATTTATTGTGTGGTGGGTGTCATTACAGTGCTTTGACTGTAAATATCAACAGTCATTCATGGGGTGGTGCATGTGTGGGTGTCATTACAGAGCATGGACTGTAAATATCAAAAGTCATTTATGGGGTGGTGGGTGTGTGGGTGTTATTACAGTGCATGGACTGTAAATATCAACAGTCATTTATAGAGTGGTGGGTGTGTGGCTGTCATTACAGTGCTTGTACTGTAAATATCAACAGTCAATTATGGGATGGTGGGTGTGTTGGTGTCATTACAATGCTTAGACTGTAATTATCAACCATCCTTCATGGGTTGGTGGTTGTGTGGGTGTCATTACAGTGCTTAGACTGTAAATATCAACAGTCATTTTTTGGGTCGGGGGTGTGTGGGTGTCATTACAGTGCTTGGACTGTAAATATCAATAGTCAATCATGGGATGGTCAGTGTGTGGGTGTCATTACAGTGCTTGGACTATAAATATCAACAGTCATTCATGAGGTGGTGGGTGTGTGGGTGTCATTACAGTGTTTTAACTATAAATATCAACATTCATTTATTGGGTGGTGGGTGTCATTAGAGTGCTTGGACTGTAAATATCAACAGTCATACATGGGGTGGTGGGTGTGTGGGTGTCATGACAGTGCTTGGACTGTAAATATCAAGAGTCATTAATGGTGTGGTGGGTGTGTGGATGTCATTGGAGTGCTTGGACTGTAAATATCAACAGTCATTCATAAGGTGGTGGGTGTGGGGGTGTCATTACAGTGTTTTGACTGTAAATATCAACAGTCATTCATTGAGTGGTGGGGGTTAGGGTGTCATTACAGTGCTTGGACTGTAAATATCAACAGTCATTTATGGGGTGGTGGGTGTGTGGGTGTCATTATAATGCTTGAAATGTTAATATCAACAGTCATTCATGGGGTGGTGGGTGTGTGGTTGTCATTACAGTGCATGGACTATAAATATTAAGTCATTCATTGTGTGGTAGGTGTGTGTGTGTGTCATTAGTGCTTGGACTGTAAATATCAACAGTCATTCATGGGGTGGTTGGTGTCATTACAGTTCTTGGACTGTAAATATCAACAGTCAATCATGGGGTGTTGGTAGTCATTAGAGTGTTTGGACTCTTAATATCAACAGTTATTCATGGGGTTTTAAGTGTTTGGGTGTCTATGCAGTGCTTGGACTGTAAATATCAACAGTCAATCATAGGGTTGTGGCTTTTTGGGTGTCATTACAGTGCTTGGACTGTATATATCAACAGTGAGTCATGGGGTAGTGGGTGTGTGGGTGTCATTATAGTGTTTGAACTGTAAATATCAACAGTCATTCATGGGGTGGTAGGTGTGTGGGTGTCATTTCAGTGCATAGACTGTAAATATCAATAGTCATTCATGGGGTGGTGGGTGTGATGGTGTCATTACAGTGCTTAGACTGTATATATCAACAATCATTCATGGGGTCGTGGGTGTGTGGGTGTCATTATAGTGTTTGGACTGTAAATATCAACAGTCATTCATGGGGTGGTGAATGTGTGGGTGTCATTACATAGCTTGGACTGTAAATATCAAGTTATTCATGGGGTGGTGGGTATGTATTGTCATTATAGTGCTTGAACTGTAAATATCAACAGTCATTCATGGGGTGGTGGGTGTGTGGGTGTCATTACAGTGCTTGGACTATAAATATCAATTTATTCATGGTGTGGTGAGTGTCTGTGTGTCATTAGTGCTTGGACTGTGAATATTAACAGTCATTCATGGGGTGGTGGGTGGCATTACAGTGCTTAGACTCTAATATTAACAGTCATTCATGGGGTGATGGGTGTGTGGGTGTCATTACAGTGCTTGGACTGTAAATATAAACAGTTATTCATGGGGATGTGGGTGTTTGGGTGTCTATGCAGTGCTTGTACTGTAAATATCAACAGTCAATCATGGAGTGGTGAGTGTGTGGGTGTCATTAGAGTGCTTGGACTGTAAATATTAACAGTCATTCATTGGGTGGTGAGTGTGTGGATATCATTAGAGTGCTTGGACTGTAAATATCAACAGTCATTCATAAGGTGGTGGGTGTGGGGGTGTCATTACAGTGTTTTGACTGTAAATATCAACAGTCATTGATAGGGTGTTGGGTGTCATAACAGTGCTTGGACTGTAAATATCAACAGTTATTCAAGGGGTGGTAAGTGTGTGGGTGTCATGACACTGCTTGGACTGTAAATATCAACAGTCATTCATGGGGTGGTGAGTGTGTGGGTGTTATTACAGTTCTTGGACTGTATATATCAACCATTATTCATTGGTTGGTGGGTGTGTGGGTGTCATTACAGTGCTCGGACTGAAAATATTAATTGTCATTTATAGGGTGGTGGTTGTGTGGGTGTTATTACAGTGGTTGGACTGTAAATATCAACAGTCATTCATAAAGTGCTGGGTGTGTGAGTGTCATTACAGATCTTGGACTGCAAATATCAACAGTCATTAATGGAGTGGTGGGTGTGTGGGAGTCATTACAGTGCTTGGACTGTAAATATCAACAGTCATTCATGGGGTTAGGGTTTGCGGGTGTCATTACAGTGCTTAGACTGTAAATATCAACAGTCATTAATTGGGTGGTGGGTGTGTGGGTGTCATTACAGTGTTTGGACTGTAAATATCAACAGTCAATCATGGGGTGGACGGTGTGTGGGTGTCATTACAGTGCTTGGACTGTAAATATCAACTGTCATTCATGGGGTGGTGCGTGTATTGGTATAATGACAGTGCTTGGACTGTAAATATCAACAGTCATTCATGGGGTGGTAAGTGTGTGGGTGTCATTACAGTTCTTGGACTATAAATATCAACCCTTATTTATTAGGTGGTGGGTTTGTGGGTGTCATTACAGTGCTCAGACTGTAAATGTTAACAGTCATTCATGGGGTGGTGGGTGTGTGGATGTCTCTACAGTGCTTAGACTGTAAACATCAACAGTCATTTATGGGGTGGTGTGTGTGTGAGTGTGATTACAGTGCTTGGACTATAAATATTAACCGTCATTTATGTGATTGTGGGTGTTTGGGTGTCATTACAGTGCATGGACTGTAAATATCGTCAGTCATTTATGGGGTTGTGGGTGTGTAGGTGTCATTACAGTGCTTGGAGTGTAAATATCAAAATTAATTCTTGAGGTGGTGGGTCTGTGGGTATCATTACAGTGCTTAGACTGAAAATATCAACAGTCATTTATGGGGTGGTGGGTATGTGGCTGTCATTATAGTGCATGGACTGTAAATATCAACAGTCATTCATAGAGTGGTGGGTGTGTGGCTGTCATTACAGAGCTTGGACTGTAAATATCAAGAGTCAATCATGGGGTGGTGGGTGTGTGGGTGTCATTACAGTGCTTAGAATGTAATTATCAACAGTCCTTCATGGGTTTGTGGGTGTGTGGGTGTCATTACAGTGCTTAGACTGTAAATATCAACAGTCATTTTTTGGGTGGTGGGTGTGTGGGTGTCATTACAATGCTTGGACTGTAAATATCAATAGTCAATCATGGGATGGTCAGTGTGTGGGTGTCATTACAGTGCTTGGACTGTAAATATCAACAGTCATTTACGGGGTGGTGGGTGTGTGAGTGTCATTACAGTGCTTGGACTGTAAATATCAACAGTCAATCATGGGGTGGTGGGTGTGCGGGTGTCATTACAGTGTTTTGACTGTAAATATCAAAAGTCATTTATAGGTGATGGGTGCGTGGGTGTCATTACAGTGTTTTGATTGTAAATATCAACAGTCAATTATAGGTTGGTTTGTGTCATTAGAGTGCTTGGACTGTAAATATCAACAGTCATTCATAGGGTGGTGGGTGTGTGGGTGACATTACATTGCGTGGACTGTAAATATCAACAGTCATTTATGGGGTGGTGGGTGTGTGGGTGTCATTACAGTGCTTGGACTGTAAATATCAACAGTCATTTATGGAGTGGTGGGTGTGTGGGTGTCATTACAGTGCTTGGACTCTAAATATAAACAAGCATTCATGGGGTGGTGGCTGTGTGGGTGTCATTACAGTGCTTAGACTGTATATATTAACAGTCATTTATTGGGTGGTGGGTGTGTGGGTGTCATTACAGAGCTTAGACTGTAAATATCAACAGTCATTCATAGGGTGGTGGGTGTGTGAGTATCAATTCAGAGCTTGGACTGTAAATATCAACAGTCATTCAGGGTGTGGTTGGTGTGTAGGTGTCATTACAGTGCTTGGACTGTAAATATCAAAAGTCATTCTTGGGGTTATGGGTGTGTAGGTGTCATTACATTGCTTAGACTGTAAATATCAACAAACATTTATTGGGTGGTGGGTGTGTGGCTGTCATTACAGTGCTTGGACTGTAAATATCGACAGTCAATCATTGGGTGGTGGGTGTGTTGGTGTCATTATAGTGCTTGGACTGAAAATATCAATAGTCATTCATGGGGTGTTGGGTGTGTGGGTGTCATTACAGTGCTTGGACTGTAAATATCAACAGTCATTTATGGGGTGGTGGGTGTGTGGGTGTTATTACAGTGCATGGACTGTAAATATCAACAGTCATTTATAGAGTGGTGGGTTTGTGGCTGTCATTACAGTGCTTGGACTGTAAATATCAACAGTCAATTATGGGATGGTGGGTGTGTTGGTGTCATTACAATGCTTAGACTGTAATTATCAACCATCCTTCATGGGTTGGTGGGTGTGTGGGTGTCATTACAGTGCTTAGACTGTAAATATCAACAGCCATTTTTTGGGTCGGGGGTGTGTGGGTGTCATTACAGTGCTTGGACTGTAAATATCAATAGTCAATCATGGGATGGTCAGTGTGTGGGTGTCATTACAGTGCTTGGACTGTAAATATCAACAGTCATTCATGAGGTGGTGAGTGTGTGGGTGTCATTACAGTGTTTTAACTATAAATATCAACATTCATTTATTGGGTGGTGGGTGTCATTAGAGTGCTTGGACTGTAAATATCAACAGTCATACATGGGGTGGTGCATGTGTGGGTGTCATGACAGTGCTTGGACTGTAAATATCAACAGTCATTCATGGGGTGGTGAGTGTGTGGGTGTCATTACATTTCCTGGACTGTAAATATAAACCATCATACATTAGGTGGTGGGTGTGTGGGTGTCATTACAGTGCTTGGACTGTAAATATCAAGAGTCATTAATGGTGTGGTGGGTGTGTGAATGTCATTAGAGTGCTTGGACTGTAAATATCAACAGTCATTCATAAGGTGGTGGGTGTAGGGGTGTCATTACAGTGTTTTGACTGTAAATATCAACAGTCATTCATTGAGTGGTGGGGGTTAGGGTGTCATTACAGTGCTTGGACTGTAAATATCAATAGTCATTTATGGGGTGGTGGGTGTGTGGGTGTCATTATAATGCTTGAAATGTAAATATCAACAGTCATTCATGGGGTGGTGGGTGTGTGGTTGTCATTACAGTGCATGGACTATAAATATTAAGTCATTCATTGTGTGGTGGGTGTGTGTGTGTGTCATTAGTGCTTGGACTGTAAATATCAACAGTCATTTATGGAGTGGTGGGTGTGTGGGTGTCATTACAGTGCTTGGACTCTAAATATAAACCAGCATTCATGGGGTGGTGGGTGTGTGGGTGTCATTACAGTGCTTAGACTGCATATATTAACAGTCATTTATTGGGTGGTGGGTGTGTGGGTGTCATTACAGAGCTTGGACTGTAAATATCAACAGTCATTCATAGGGTGGTGGGTGTGTGAGTATCATTTCAGAGCTTGGACTGTAAATATCAACAGTCATTCAGGGTGTGGTTGGTGTGTAGGTGTCATTACAGTGCTTGGACTGTAAATATCAAAAGTCATTCTTGGGGTTAAGGGTGTGTGAGTGTCATTACATTGCTTAGACTGTAAATATCAACAAACATTTATTGGGTGGTGGGTGTGTGGCTGTCATTACAGTGCTTGGACTGTAAATATCGACAGTCAATCATTGGGTGGTGGGTGTGTTGGTGTCATTATAGTGCTTGGACTGAAAATATCAACAGTCATTCATGGGGTGTTGGGTGTGTGGGTGTCATTACAGTGCTTGGACTGTAAATATTAACTGTGATTTATGGGGTGGTGGGTATGTAGGTGTCATTACAGTGTTTGGACTGTAAATATCAAAAGTCATTCTTGGGGTGGTGTTTGTGTGGGTGTCATTACAATGCTTAGACTGTAAATATCAACAGTCATTTATGGGGTGGTGGGTGTGTGGGTGTCATTACAGAGCTTAGACTGTAAATATCAACAGTCATTTATGGGGTGGTGGGTGTGTGGCTATTATTACAGTGCTTGGACTGTAAATATCAACAGTCAATCATGGGGTGGTGGGTGTGTGGGTGTCATTACAGTGCTTGGACTGTAAATATCAACAGTCATTCATAGGTGGTGGGTGTGTGGGTGTCATAACAGTGTTTTGACTGTAAATATTAACAGTCATTCATATGTTGGTGGGTGTCATTAGAGTGCTTGAACTGTAAATATCAACAATTTTTCATGGTGTGGTGGTAGTGTGGGTGTCATGACAGTGCTTGGACTGTAAATATCAACAGTCATTCATGGGTTGGTGAGTGTGTGGGGGTTATTACAGTTCTTGGACTGTAAATATCAACCATCATTCATTGGGTGGTGGGTGTGTGGGTGTCATTACAGTGCTTAAAATGTAAATATTAACAGTCATTCATGGAGTGGTGGGTGTGTGGCTGTCATTACAGTGCTTGGATTGTAAATATCAAGAGTCAATCATGGGGTGGTGGGTGTGCGGGTGTCATTACAGTGTTTTGACTGTAAATATCAAAAGTCATTCATAGGTGGTGGGTGTGTGGGTGTCATTACAGTGTTTTGATTATAAATATCAACAGTCAATTATAGGTTGGTTGGTGTCATTAGAGTGCTTGGACTGTAAATATCAACAGTCATTCATGGGGTGGTTGGTGTGTTGGTGACATTACATTGAGTGGACTGTAAATATCAACCATAATTCATGGGGTGATGGGTGTGCGGGTGTCTTTACAGTGCTTTGACTGTAAATATCAACAGTCATTCATAGGGTGATGGGTGTGAGGGTGTCATTACAGTGCTTAGACTGTTATTATCAACAGTCATTCATGTGGTGGTGGGTGTGTGGGTGTCATTATAGTGCTAGGACTGTAAATATAAACAGTCACTCATGGGGTGGTGGGTGTCTGTGTGTCATTAGTGCTTGGACTGTAAATATTAACAGGAATTTATTGGGTGGTGGGTGTGTGAGTGTCATTACAGAGCTTTGACTATAAATATCAACAGTCATTCATGGGGTTGTGGGTTTTTGGGTGTCTATGCAGTGCTTGGAGTGTAAATATCAACAGTCAATCATGGGCTGGTGGGTGTGTGGTTGTCATTACAGTGCTTGGACTCGAAATATCAACAGTCATTCATGGGGTGGTGGGTGTGTGGGTGTCATTACAGTGCTTAGACTGTAAATATTAACAGTCATTTATTAGGTGGTGGGTGTGTGGGTGTCATTACAGAGCTTGGACTGAAAATATCAACGGTCATTCATAGGGTGGTGGGTGTGTGAGTATCATTACAGAGCTTGGACTGTTAATATCAACAGTCATTCAGGGGGTGGTTGGTGTGTAGGTGTTATTACAGTGCTTGGACTGAAAATATCAAAAGTCATTCTTGGCGTTGTGGGTGTGTGGGTGTCATTACATTGCTTAGACTGTAAATATCAACAAACATTTATTGGGTGGTGGGTGTGTGGCTGTCATTACAGTGCTTAGACTGTAAATATCAACAGTCCTTTATGGGGTGGTTGGTTTGTTGGTGTCATTACAGTGCTTAGACTGTAAATATCAACAGTCATTTATTGGGGGGTGAGTGTGTGGGTGTCATTATAGTGCTTAGACTGTAAATATCAACAGTCCTTTATGGGGTGGTGGGTGTGTGGCTGTCATTACAGTGCTTGGACTGTAAATATCAACAGTCAATCATGGGGTGGTGGGTTTGCGGGTGTCATTACAGTGTTTTGACTGTAAATATCAAAAGTCATTTATAGGTGGTGGGTGTGTGGGTGTCATTACAGTGTTTTGATTGTAAATATCAACAGTCAATTATAGGTTGGTTGGTGTCATTAGAGTGCTTAGACTGTAAATATCAACAGTCATTCATGGGGTGGTGTGTGTGTGGGTGACATTACATTGCGTGGACTGTAAATATCAACCATAATTCATTGGGTGGTGTGTGTGCGGGTGTCATTACAGTGCTTTGACTCTAAATATCAACAGTCATTCATAGGGTGATGGGTGTGAGGGTGTCATTACAGTGCTTAGACTGAAATTATCAACAGTCATTTATGTGGTGGTGGGTGTGTGGGTGTCATTATAGTGCTTGGACTGTAAATATCAACAGTCACTCATGGGGTGGTGGGTGTCTGTGTGTCATTAGTGCTTGGACTGTAAATATCAACAGTCATTCAAGGGGTGGAGGGTGGCATTACAGTGCTTGGACTCTAAATATCAACAGTCATTTATAGAGTGGTGGGTGTGTGAGTGTCATTAAATAGCTTTGACTATAAATATCAACAGTCATTCATGGGGTTGTGGGTTTTTGGGTGTCTATGCAGTGCTTGGAGTGTAAATATCAACAGTCAATCATGGGGTGGTGGGTTTGTGGTTGTCATTACAGTGCTTGGACTGTAAATATCGACAGTCATTTACGGGGTGGTGGGTGTGTGGGTGTCATTACAATGTTTTGATTGTAAATATCAACAGTCATTCATAGGGTGGTGGGTGTTATTAGAGTGCTTGTACTGTAAATATCAACAGTCATTCATGGGGTGGTGGGTGTGTGGGTGTCATTATAGTGCATGAACTGTAAATATCAACAGTCACTCATGGGGTGGTGGGTGTATTAGTGTCATTACAGTGCTTGGACTGTAAATATCAACCGTCATTTATGGGTTGGTGTTTGTGTGGGTGTCATTACAGTTCCTGGACTGTAAAAATTAACAGTCATTCATAGGGTGGTGGGTGTGTGAGTGTCATTACAGAGCTTGGACTGTAAATATCAACAGTCATTCATGGGGTGGTGGGTGTGTGGGTGTCATTACCGTGCTTAGACTGTAAATATCAACAGTCAGTTATTGGTTTGTGGGTGTGTGGGTGTCATTACAGTGCTTGGACTGTAAATATTAACAGTCAATCATGGGGTGGTCGGTGTGTGGGTGTCATTACAGTGCTGGGACTGTAATTATCAACAGTCATTCATGGGGTGGTGTGTGTGTTGGTGTCATTACAGTGTTTTAACTATAAATATCAACATTCATTTATTGGGTGTTGGGTGTCATTACAGTGCTTTGACTATAAATATCAACAGTCATTCATGGGGTGGTGCATGTGTGGGTGTAATGACAGTTCTTGGACTGTAAATATCAACAGTCATTAATGGGGTGGTGAGTGTGTGGGTGTCATTACAGTTCTTGAACTGTAAATATCAACCATCATTAATGTGTGGGTGTCATTACAGAGCTCAGACTGTAAATATTAACAGTTATTCCTGGGGTGGTGGGTGTGTTGGTTTCATTACAGTGCGTGGACTATAAATATGAACCATCATTTATGGGGTGGTGGGTGTGTGGGTGTCATTACAGTGCTTTGACTGTAAATATCAACAGTCATTCATAGTGTGATGGGTGTGAGGGTGTCATTACAGTGCTTAGACTGTAATTATCAACAGTCATTCATGTGGTGGTGGGTGTGTGGGTGTCATTATAGTGCTTGGACTGTAAATATCAACAGTCACTCATGGGGTGGTGGGTGTCTGTGTGTCATTAGTGCTTGGACTGTAAATATCAAGAGTCATTCAAGGGGTGGTGGGTGGCATTACAGTGCTTGGACTCTAAATATCAACAGTCATTCATAGAGTGGTGGGTGTGTGAGTGTCATTACATCGTTTTGAATATAAATATCAACAGTCATTCATTGGGTTGTGGGTTTTTGGGTGTCTATGCAGTGCTTGGAGTGTAAATATCAACAGTCAATCATGGGGTGGTGGGTGTGTGGTTGTCATTACAGTGCTTGGACTGTAAATATCGACAGTCATTTACGGGGTGGTGGGTGTGTGGGTGTCATTACAATGTTTTGATTGTAAATATCAACAGTCATTCATAGGGTGGTGGGTGTTATTAGAGTGCTTGAACTGTAAATATAAACAGTCATTCATGGGGTGGTGGGTGTGTGGGTGTCATTATAGTGCTTGGACTGTAAATATCAACAGTCACTCATGGGGTGGTGGGTGTGTGTGTCATTAGTGCTTGGACTGTAAATATCAACAGTCATTCATGGGGTGGTGGGTGTGTGGGTGTCATTACAGTGGTTGGACTGTAATTATCAACAGTCCTTCATGGATTGGTGGGTGTGTGGGTGTCATTACAGTGCTTAGACTGTAAATATCAACAGTCATTTATTGGGTGGTGGGTGTGTGGGTGTCATTACAGTGCTTGGACAGTAAATATCAATAGTCAATCATGGGAAGGTCGGTGTGTGGGTGTCATTATAGTGCTTGGACTGTAAATATCAACAGTCATTCATGAGGTGGTGGGTGGGCGGGTGTCATTACAGTGTTTTAACTATAAATATCAACATTCATTTATTGGGTGGTGGGTGTCATTACAGTGCTTGGAGTGTAAATATCAACAGTCATTCGTGGGGTGGTGCATTTGTGGGTGTCACGACAGTGATTGGACTGTAAATATCAACAGTCATTAATGGGGTGGTGAGTAGTTGAGTGTCATTACAGTTCCTGGACTGCTAATATAAACCATCATACATTAGGTGGTGGGTGTGTGGGTGTCTTTACACTGCTCAGACTGTAAATATTAACAGTCATTTATGGGGTGGTGAGTGTGTGGATGTCATTACAGTGCTTGGACTGAAAATATCCACAGTCATTCTTAAGGTGGTGGGTGTGTGGGTGCCATTACAGTGATTGGCCTATAAATATTAACCGTCATTTATGGGGTGGTGGGTGTGTGGGTGTCATTACAGTGCTTGGACTGTAAATATCAAAAGTCATTCATAGGGTGGTGGGTGTGTGAGTGTAATTACAGAGCTTGGACTGTATATATCAACAGACATTCATGGGGTGGTGGGTGTGTAGGTGTCATTACAGTACTTGGACTGTAAATATCAAAAGTCATTCTTGGGGTGGTCGGTGTGTGGGTGTCATTACAGTGCTTAGACTGTAAATATCAACAGTCATTTATGGGGTGGAGGGTGTGTGGCTGTCATTACAGTGCTTGGAATGTAAATATCAACAGTCATTTATGGGGTGGAGGGTGTGTGGCTGTCATTACAGTGCTTGGACTGTAAATATCAACAGTCAATAATGGGGTGGTGGGTGTGTGGGTGTCATTACAGTGCTTTGACTGTAAATATCAACAGTCATTCTTTGGGTGGTTTTGTGTGGGTGTCATTACAGTGTTTTGATTGTAAATATCAACAGTCATTCATAGGGTGGTGGGTGTTATTAGAGTGCTTGTACTGTAAATATCAACAGTCATTCATGGGGTGGTGGGTGTGTGGGTGTCATTATAGTGCTTGAACTGTAAATATCAACAGTCACTCATGGGGTGGTGGGTGTGTTGGTGTCATTACAGTGCTTAGACTGAAAATATCAATAGTCATTCATGGGGTGTTGGGTGTGTGGGTGTCTATGCAGTGCTTGGACTGTAAATATCAACAGTCATTCATGGGGTGGTGGGTGTGTGGGTGTCATTACAGTGCTTGGACTGTAAATATCAACCGTCATTTATGGGTTGGTGTTTGTGTGGGTGTCATTACAGTTCCTGAACTGTAAAAATTAACAGTCATTCATAGGGTGGTGGGTGTGTGAGTGTCATTACAGAGCTTGGACTGTAAATATCAACAGTCATTCATGGGGTGGTGGGTGTGTGGGTGTCATTACAGTGCTTAGACTATAAATATCAACAGTCAGTTATTGGTTTGTGGGTGTGTGGGTGTCATTACAGTGCTTGGACTGTAAATATTAACAGTCAATCATGGGGTGGTCGGTGTGTGGGTGTCATTACAGTGCTGGGACTGTAATTATCAACAGTCATTCATGGGGTGGTGTGTGTGTTGGTGTCATTACAGTGTTTTAACTATAAATATCAACATTCATTTATTGGGTGTTGGGTGTCATTACAGTGCTTTGACTATAAATATCAACAGTCATTCATGGGGTGGTGCATGTGTGGGTGTAATGACAGTTCTTGGACTGTAAATATCAACAGTCATTAATGGGGTGGTGAGTGTGTGGGTGTCATTACAGTTCTTGAACTGTAAATATCAACCATCATTAATGTGTGGGTGTCATTACAGAGCTCAGACTGTAAATATTAAAAGTTATTCCAGGGGTGGTGGGTGTGTTGGTGTTATTACAGTGCGTGGACTATAAATATGAACCATCATTTATGGGGTGGTGGGTGTGTGGGTGTCATTACAGTGCTTTGACTGTAAATATCAACAGTCATTCATAGTGTGATGGGTGTGAGGGTGTCATTACAGTGCTTAGACTGTAATTATCAACAGTCATTCATGTGGTGGTGGGTGTGTGGGTGTCATTATATTGCTTGGACTGTAAATATCAACAGTCACTCATGGGGTGGTGGGTGTCTGTGTGTTATTAGTGCTTGGACTGTAAATATCAAGAGTCATTCAAGGGATGGTGGGTGGCATTACAGTGCTTGGACTCTAAATATCAACAGTCATTCATAGAGTGGTGGGTGTGTGAGTGTCATTACATCGTTTTGAATATAAATATCAACAGTCATTCATGGGGTTGTGCGTTTTTGGGTGTCTATGCAGTGCTTGGAGTGTAAATATCAACAGTCAATCATGGGGTGGTGGGTGTGTGGTTGTCATTACAGTGCTTGGACTGTAAATATCGACAGTCATTTACGGGGTGGTGGGTGTGTGGGTGTCATTACAATGTTTTGATTGTAAATATCAACAGTCATTCCTAGGGTGGTGGGTGTTATTAGAGTGCTTGAACTGTAAATATCAACAGTCATTTATGGGGTGGTGGGTGTGTGGGTGTCATTATAGTGCTTGGACTGTAAATATCAACAGTCACTCATGGGGTGGTGGGTGTGTGTGTCATTAGTGCTTGGACTGTAAATATCAACAGTCATACATGGGGTGGTGGGTGTGTGGGTGTCATTACAGTGGTTGGACTGTAATTATCAACAGTCCTTCATGGATTGGTGGGTGTGTGGGTGTCATTACAGTGCTTAGACTGTAAATATCAACAGTCATTTATTGGGTGGTGGGTGTGTGGGTGTCATTACAGTGCTTGGACAGTAAATATCAATAGTCAATCATGGGAAGGTCGGTGTGTGGGTGTGATTATAGTGCTTGGACTGTAAATATCAACAGTCATTCATGAGGTGGTGGGTGGGCGGGTGTCATTACAGTGTTTTAACTATAAATATCAACATTCATTTATTGGGTGGTGGGTGTCATTACAGTGCTTGGAGTGTAAATATCAACAGTCATTCGTGGGGTGGTGCATTTGTGGGTGTCACGACAGTGATTGGACTGTAAATATCAAAAGTCATTAATGGGGTGGTGAGTGTGTGAGTGTCATTACAGTTCCTGGACTGCTAATATAAACCATCATACATTAGGTGGTGGGTGTGTGGGTGTCTTTACACTGCTCAGACTGTAAATATTAACAGTCATTTATGGGGTGGTGAGTGTGTGGATGTCATTACAGTGCTTGGACTGAAAATATCCACAGTCATTCTTAAGGTGGTGGGTGTGTGGGTGTCATTACAGTGATTGGCCTATAAATATTAACCGTCATTTATGGGGTGGTGGGTGTGTGGGTGTCATTACAGTGCTTGGACTGTAAATATCAACAGTCATTCATAGGGTGGTGGGTGTGTGAGTGTAATTACAGAGCTTTGACTGTATATATCAACAGACATTCATGGGGTGGTGGGTGTGTAGGTGTCATTACAGTACTTGGACTGTAAATATCAAAAGTCATTCTTGGGGTGGTCGGTGTGTGGGTGTCATTACAGTGCTTAGACTGTAAATATCAATAGTCATTTATGGGGTGGAGGGTGTGTGGCTGTCATTACAGTGCTTGGACTGTAAATATCAACAGTCATTTATGTGGTGGAGGGTGTGTGGCTGTCATTAAAGTGCTTGGACTGTAAATATTAACAGTCAATCATGAGGTGGTGGGTGTGTGGGTGTCATTACAGAGCTTTGACTGTAAATATCAACAGTCATTCTTTGGGTGGTTGTGTGTGGGTGTCATTACAGTGTTTTGATTGTAAATATCAACAGCCATTTAAAAGGTGGTGGGTGTCATTAGAGTGCTTGAACTGTAAATATCAACAGTCATTCATAAGGTGGTAGGTGTGGGGGTGTCATTACAGTGCTTGGACTGTAAATATCAACCGTCATTTATGGGTTGGTGTTTGTGTGGGTATCATTACAGTTCCTGGACTGTAAAAATTAACAGTCATTCATAGGGTGGTGGGTGTGTGAGTGTCATTACAGAGCTTGGACTAAAAATATCAACAGTCATTTATGGGGTGGTGGGTGTGTAGGTGTCATTACAGTGCTTAGACTGTAAATATCAACAGTCAGTTATTGGTTTGTGGGTGTGTGGGTGTCATTACAGTGCTTGGACTGTAAATATTAACAGTCAATCATGGGGTGGTCGGTGTGTGGGTGTCATTACAGTGCTGGGACTGTAATTATCAACAGTCATTCATGGGGTGGTGTGTGTGTTGGTGTCATTACAGTGTTTTAACTATAAATATCAACATTCATTTATTGGGTGTTGGGTGTCATTACAGTGCTTTGACTATAAATATCAACAGTCATTCATGGGGTGGTGCATGTGTGGGTGTAATGACAGTTCTTGGACTGTAAATATCAACAGTCATTAATGGGGTGGTGAGTGTGTGGGTGTCATTACAGTTCTTGAACTGTAAATATCAACCATCATTAATGTGTGGGTGTCATTACAGAGCTCAGACTGTAAATATTAACAGTTATTCCAGGGGTGGTGGGTGTGTTGGTGTCATTTCAGTGCGTGGACTATAAATATGAACCATCATTTATGGGGTGGTGGGTGTGTGGGTGTCATTACAGTGCTTTGACCGTAAATATCAACAGTCATTCATAGTGTGATGGGTGTGAGGGTGTCATTACAGTGCTTAGACTGTAATTATCAACAGTCATTCATGTGGTGGTGGGTGTGTGGGTGTCATTATAGTGCTTGGACTGTAAATATCAACAGTCACTCATGGGGTGGTGGGTGTCTGTGTGTCATTAGTGCTTGGACTGTAAATATCAAGAGTCATTCAATGGGTGGTGGGTGGCATTATAGTGCTTGGACTCTAAATATCAACAGTCATTCATAGAGTGGTGGGTGTGTGAGTGTCATTACATCGTTTTGAATATAAATATCAACAGTCATTCATTGGGTTGTGGGTTTTTGGGTGTCTATGCAGTGCTTGGAGTGTAAATATCAACAGTCAATCATGGGGTGGTGGGTGTGTGGTTGTCATTACAGTGCTTGGACTGTAAATATCGACAGTCATTTACGGGGTGGTGGGTGTGTGGGTGTCATTACAATGTTTTGATGGTAAATATCAACAGTCATTCATAGGGTGGTGGGTGTTATTAGAGTGCTTGAACTGTAAATATAAACAGTCATTCATGGGGTGGTGGGTGTGTGGGTGTCATTATAGTGCTTGGACTGTAAATATCAACAGTCACTCATGGGGTGGTGGGTGTGTGTGTCATTAGTGCTTGGACTGTAAATATCAACAGTCATTTATGGGGTGGTGGGTGTGTGGGTGTCATTACAGTTGTTGAACTGTAATTATCAACAGTCCTTTATGGATTGGTGGGTGTGTGGGTGTCATTACAGTGCTTAGACTGTAAATATCAACAGTCATTTATTGGGTGGTGGGTGTGTGGGTGTCATTACAGTGCTTGGACAGTAAATATCAATAGTCAATCATGGGAAGGTCGGTGTGTGGGTGTCATTATAGTGCTTGGACTGTAAATATCAACAGTCATTCATGAGGTGGTGGGTGGGTGGGTGTCATTACAGTGTTTTAACTATAAATATCAACATTCATTTATTGGGTGGTGGGTGTCATTAGAGTGCTTGGAGTGTAAATATCAACAGTCATTCGTCGGGTGGTGCATTTGTGGGTGTCACGACAGTGATTGGACTGTAAATATCAACAGTCATTAATGGGGTGGTGAGTGTGTGAGTGTCATTACAGTTCCTGGACTGCTAATATAAACCATCATACATTAGGTGGTGGGTGTGTGGGTGTCTTTACACTGCTCAGACTGTAAATATTAACAGTCATTTATGGGGTGGTGCGTGTGTGGATGTCATTACAGTGCTTGGACTGAAAATATCCACAGTCATTCTTAAGGTGGTGGGTGTGTGGGTGTCATTACAGTGATTGGCCTATAAATATTAACCGTCATTTATGGGGTGGTGGGTGTGTGGGTGTCATTACAGTGCTTGGACTGTAAATATCAACAGTCATTCATAGGGTGGTGGGTGTGTGAGTGTAATTACAGAGCTTGGACTGTATATATCAACAGACATTCATGGGGTGGTGGGTGTGTAGGTGTCATTACAGTGCTTGGACTGTAAATATCAAAAGTCATTCTTGGGGTGGTCGGTGTGTGGGTGTCATTACAGTGCTTAGACTGTAAATATCAACAGTCATTTATGGGGTGGTTGGTGTGTGGCTGTCATTACAGTGCTTGGACTGTAAATATCAACAGTCATTCATGGGGTGGTGGGTGTGTGGGTTTCATTATAGTGTTTGAACTGTAAATATCAACAGTCATTCATGGGGTGGTGGGTGTGTGGGTGTCATTACAGTGCTTGGACTGTAATTATCAACAGTCAATCATGGGGTGGTTGGTGTCATTACAGTGCTTGGACTGTAAATATCAACAGTTAATCATGGGGTGTTGGGTGTCTGGGTGTCTATGCAGTGCTTGGACTGTAAATATCAACAGTCTATCATGGGTTGGTGGGTGTCTGGGTGTCTATGCAGTGCTTGGACTGTAAATATTAACAGTCATTCATGGGGTGGTGGGTGTGGGGGTGTCATTACAGTGCTTCGAATGTAAATATCAACCATATTTCACGGGTAGGTGGGTGTGGGGGTTTCATAACAGTACTTGTACTGTAAATATCAACAGTCATTCATGGGGTGGTGAACGTGTGGGTGTCATTACAGTGCTTAGACTGTAAATATCAATAGTCATTCATGGGGTGGTGGGTGTGAGGGTGTCATTACAGTACTTAGACTGTATATATCAACAATCATTCATAGGGTGGTGGGTGTGTGGGTGTCATTATAGTGTTTAGACTGTAAATATCAACAGTCATTCATGGGGTGGTGGGTGTGTGGGTGTCATTACAATGTTTTGACTGTAAATATCAACAGTCATTGATAGGGTGTTGGGTGTCATTACAGTGCTTGGACTGTAAATATTAACAGTTATTCAAGGGGTGGTAGGTGTGTGGGTGTCATGACACTGCTTGGACTGTAAATATCAACAGTCATTCATGGGGTGGTGTATGTGTGGGTGTTATTACAGTTCTTGGACTGTAAATATCAACCATTATTCATTGGTTGGTGGGTGTGTGGGTGTTATTACAGTGCTTGGACTGTAAATATTAACAGTTATTCATGGGGTGGTGGGTGTGTGGATGTCATTACAGTGCTCGGACTGAAAATATTGATTGTCATTTATAGGGTGGTGGTTGTGTGGGTGTTATTACAGTGGTTGGACTGTAAATATCAACAGTCATTCATAAAGTGCTGTGTGTGTAAGTGTCATTACAGAGCTTGGACTGTAAATATCAACAGTCATTAATGGAGTGGTAAGTGTTTGGGTGTCATTACAGTGCTTGGACTGTAAATATCAACAGTCATTCATGGGGTTAGGGTTTGTGGGTGTCATTACAGTGCTTAGACTGTAAATATCAACAGTCATTAATTGGGTGGTGGGTGTGTGGGTGTCATTACAGTGTTTGGACTGTAAATATCAACAGTCAATAATGGGGTGGACAGTGTGTGGGTGTCATTACAGTGCTTGGACTATAAATATTAACCGTCATTTATGGGATTGTGGGTGTTTGGGTGTCATTACAGTGCATGGACTGTAAATATCTTCAGTCATTTATGGGGTTGTGGGTGTGTAGGTGTCATTACAGTGCTTGGAGTGTAAATATCAAAATTAATTCTTGGGGTGGCTGGTCGGTGGGTATCATTACAGTGCTTAGACTGAAAATATCAACAGTCATTTATGGGGTGGTGGGTGTGTGGCTGTCATTATAGTGCTTGGACTGTAAATATCAACAGTCAATCATCTTGTGGTGGGTATGTGGGTGTCATTACAGTGCTTGGACTGTAAATATCAACAGTCCTTCATGGGTTGGTGGGTGTGTGGGTGTCATTACAGTGCTTAATTAAACTGTAAATATCAACATTCATTCATTGTGTGGTGGGTGTGTGGGTGTCATTACAGTGCTTGAACTGTAAATATAAACAGTCATTTATGGGGTGGTGGGTGTGTGGGTGTCATTACAGTGTTTTAACTATAAATATTAACATTCATTTATTGGGTGGTGGGTTTTCATTAGATTGCTTGGACTGTAAATATCAACAGTCATTCATGGGGTGGTGCATGTGTGGGTGTCATGACAGTGCTTGGACTGTAAATATCAACAGTCATTCATGGGGTGGTGAGTGTGTGGGTGTCATTACAGTTCTTGGACTGTAAATATAAACCAGCATTCATGAGGTGGTGGGTGTTTAGATGTCATTACAGTGCTTGGACTGAAAATATCAACAGTCATTCTTGGGGTGGTGGGTTTGTGGGTGTCATTACAGTGCTTGGCCTATAAATATTATCCTTCATTTATGGGGTGGTGGGTGTGTGGGTGTCATTACAGTACTTGGACTGTAAATATCAACAGTCATTCATAGGGTGGTGGGTGTGTGGGTGTCATTACAGTGCTTTGACTGTAAATATCAACAGTCTTTCATGGGGTGGTGGGTGTGTGGGTGTCATTACAGAGTTTTGATTTTAAATATCAACAGTCATTAATAAGGTGGTGGGTGTCATTAGAGTGCTTGCCCTGTAAATATCAACAGTCATTCAAAGGGTGGTGGGTGTGTGAGTGTCATTACAGAACTAGGACTGTAAATATCAACAGTCATTTATGGGGTGGTATGTGTGTAGGTGTCATTACAGTGCTTGGACTGTAAATATCAAAAGTCATTTTTGGAGTGGTCGGTGTGTGGGTGTCATTACAGTGCTTAGAATGTAAATATTAACAGTCATTTATGGGGTGGTGGGTGTGTGGCTGTCATTACAGTGCTTGGACTGTAAATATCAAAAGTCAATCATGGGGTGGTGGGTGTGCGGGTGTCATTACAGTGCTTTGACTGTAATTATCAACAGTCATTGATAGGGTGTTGGGTGTCATTACAGTGCTTGGACTGTAAATATTAACAGTTATTCAAGGGGTGGTAGGTGTGTGGGTGTCATGACACTGCTTGGACTGTAAATATCAACAGTCATTCATGGGGTGGTGTATGTGTGGGTGTTATTACAGTTCTTGAACTGTAAATATCAACCATTATTCATTGGTTGGTGGGTGTGTGGGTGTTATTACAGTGCTTGGACTTTAAATATTAACAGTTATTCATGGGGTGGTGGGTGTGTGGATGTCATTACAGTGCTCGGACTGAAAATATTGATTGTCATTTATAGGGTGGTGGTTGTGTGGGTGTTATTACAGTGGTTGGACTGTAAATATCAACAGTCATTCATAAAGTGCTGGGTGTGTGAGTGTCATTACAGAGCTTGGACTGTAAATATCAACAGTCATTAATGGAGTGGTAAGTGTTTGGGTGTCATTACAGTGCTTGGACTGTAAATATCAACAGTAATTCATGGGGTTAGGATTTGTGGGTGTCATTACAGTGCTTAGAATGTAAATATCAACAGTCATTAATTGGGTGGTGGGTGTGTGGGTGTCATTACAGTGTTTGGACTGTAAATATCAACAGTCAATAATGGGGTGGACAGTGTGTGTGTGTCATTACAGTGCTTGGACTATAAATATTAACCGTCATTTATGGGATTGTGGGTGTTTGGGTGTCATTACAGTGCATGGACTGTAAATATCTTCAGTCATTTATGGGGTTGTGGGTGTGTAGGTGTCATTACAGTGCTTGGAGTGTAAATATCAAAATTAATTCTTGGGGTGGCTGGTCAGTGGGTATCATTACAGTGCTTAGACTGAAAATATCAACAGTCATTTATGGGGTGGTGGGTGTGTGGCTGTCATTATAGTGCTTGGACTGTAAATATCAACAGTCAATCATAGTGTGGTGGGTATGTGGGTGTCATTACAGTGCTTGGACTGTAAATATCAACAGTCCTTCATGGGTTGGTGGGTGTGTGGGTGTCATTACAGTGCTTAATTAAACTGTAAATATCAACAGTCATTCATTGTGTGGTGGGTGTGTGGGTGACATTACAGTGCTTGAACTGTAAATATAAACAGTCATTTATGGGGTGGTGGGTGTGTGGGTGTCATTACAGTGTTTTAACTATAAATATTAACATTCATTTATTGGGTGGTGGGTTTTCATTAGATTGCTTGGACTGTAAATATCAACAGTCATTCATGGGGTGGTGCATGTGTGGGTGTCATGACAGTGCTTGGACTGTAAATATCAACAGTCATTCATGGGGTGGTGAGTGTGTGGGTGTCATTACAGTTCTTAGACTGTAAATATAAACCAGCATTCATCAGGTGGTGGGTGTTTAGATGTCATTACAGTGCTTGGACTGAAAATATCAACAGTCATTCTTGGGGTGGTGGGTTTGTGGGTGTCATTACAGTGCTTAGCCTATAAATATTATCCTTCATTTATGGGGTGGTGGGTGTGTGGGTGTCATTACAGTACTTGGACTGTAAATATCAACAGTCATTCATAGGGTGGTGGGTGTGTGTGTGTCATTACAGTGCTTTGACTGTAAATATCAACAGTCTTTCATGGGGTGGTGGGTGTGTGGGTGTCATTACAGAGTTTTGATTTTAAATATCAACAGTCATTAATAAGGTGGTGGGTGTCATTAGAGTGCTTGCCCTGTAAATATCAACAGTCATTCAAAGGGTGGTGGGTGTGTGAGTGTCATTACAGAACTAGGACTGTAAATATCAACAGTCATTTATGGGGTGGTATGTGTGTAGGTGTCATTACAGTGCTTGGACTGTAAATATCAAAAGTCATTTTTGGAGTGGTCGGTGTGTGGGTGTCATTACAGTGCTTAGAATGTAAATATTAACAGTCATTTATGGGGTGGTGGGTGTGTGGCTGTCATTACAGTGCTTGGACTGTAAATATCAAAAGTCAATCATGGGTGGTGGGTGTGCGGGTGTCATTACAGTGCTTTGACTATAATTATCAACAGACATTCATGGGGTGGTGGGTGTGTGGGTGTCATTACAGTGTTTTGTTTGTAAATATCAACAGTTATTTATAAGCTTGTGGGTGTCATTAGAGTGATTGGACTGTAAATATTAACAGTCATTCATGGGGTGGTGGGTGTGTGGTTGTCATTACAGTGCATGGACTATAAATATTAAGTCATGGTGTCATTAGTGCTTGGACTGTAAATATCAACAGTCATTCATGGGGTGGTTGGTATCATTACAGTGCTTGGACTGTAAATATCAACAGTTAATCATGGGGTGTTGGTAGTCATTTGAGTGTTTGGACTCTAAATATCAACAGTCAATCATGGGGTGGTGGGTGTGTGGGTGTCATTACAGTGTTTTGATTGTAAATATCAACAGTCATTCATAGGGTGGTGGGTGTCATTAGAGTGCTTGGACTGTAAATATCAACAGTCATTCATGTGGTTGTGGGTGTGTGGGTGTCATTACAGTGCTTAGACTGTAAATATCAATAGTCATTCATAGGGTGGTGGGTGTGAGGGTGTCATTACAGTGCTTAGACTGTATATATCAACAATCATTCATGGGGTCGTGGGTGTGTGGGTGTCATTATAGTGTTTGGACTGTAAATATCAACAGTCATTCATGGGGTGGTGAATGTGTGGGTGTCATTACATTGCTTGGACTGTAAATATCAAGTCATTCATGGGATGGTGGGTGTCTGTGTGTCATTAGTGCTTGGACTGTGAATATTAACAGTCATTTATGGGGTGGGGGGTGGCATTACAGTGCTTAGACTCTAATATCAACAGTCATTCATGGGGTGATGGGTGTGTGGGTGTCATTACAGTGCTTGGACTGTAAATATAAATAGTTATTCATGGGGATGTGGGTGTTTGGGTGTCTATGCAGTGCTTGGACTGTAAATATTAATAGTCATTCATATGGTGGTGGGTATGTGGGTGTCATTACAGTGTTTTGACTGTAAATATCAACAGTCATTCATAGGGTGTTGGGTGTCATTACAATGCTTTTACTGTAAATATCAACAGTTATTCAAGGGGTGGTCGGTGTGTGGATGTCATTACACTGCTTGGACTGTAAATATTAACAGTCATTCATGGGGTGGTGAGTGTGTGTGTGTTATTATAGTTCTTGGACTGTATATATCAACCATTATTCATTGGTTGGTGGGTGTGTGGGTGTCATTACAGTGCTTGGACTGTAAATATCAACAGTCATTTATAGGGTGGTGGGTGTTTGAGTGTCATTACAGAGCTTGGACTGTAAATATCAACAGTCATTTATAGGGTGGTGGGTTTGTGGGTGTCATTACAGTACTTTGACTGTAAATATCAACAGTCATTCATGGATTGGTAGGTGTGTTGGTGTCATTACAGTTCTTGGACTGTAAATATTAACCATAATGCATGGGGTGGTGGGTGTGGGGCGACATTACAGTGCTTTGAGTGTAAAAATCAACAGTCATTCATGGGGTGGTTTGGGTGAGGGTGTCATTACAGTGCTTGGACTATAAATATTAACCGTCATTTATGGGGTTGTGGGTGTATGGGTGTCATTACAGTGCATGGACTGTAAATATTGTCAGTCATTCATGGGGTTGTAGGTGTAAAGGTGTCATTACAGTGCTTGGACTGTAAATATCAAAATTCATTCTTGGGGTGGTGGGTGTGTGGGTATCATTACAGTGCTTAGACTGTAAATATCAACAGTCATTTATGGGGTGGTGGGTGTGTGGCTGTCATTATAGTGCTTGGACTGTAAATATTAACAGTCAATCATAGAGTGGTGGGTATGATGGTGTCATTACAGTGCTTGGACTGTAAATATCAACAGTGAGTCATGGGGTGGTTGGTGTGTGGATGTCATTACAGTGTTTTGATTGTAAATATCAACAGTCATTCATAGGGTGTTGGGTGTCATTACAGTGCTTTTACTGTAAATATCAACAGTTATTCAAGGGGTGGTGGGTGTGTGAGTGTCATTACAGAACTTGGACTGTAAATATCAACAGTCATTTATGGGGTGGTATGTGTGTAAGTGTCATTACAGTGCTTAGAATGTAAATATTAACAGTCATTTATGGGGTGGTGGGTGTGTGGCTGTCATTACAGTGCTTGGACTGTAAATATCAAAAGTCAATCATGGGGTGGTGGGTGTGCGGGTGTCATTACAGTGCTTTGACTGTAAATATCAACAGACATTCATGGGGTGGTGGGTGTGTGGGTGTCATTACAGTGTTTTGTTTGTAAATATCAACAGTTATTTATAAGCTTGTGGGTGTCATTAGAGTGATTGGACTGTAAATATTAACAGTCATTCATGGGGTGGTGGGTGTGTGGTTGTCATTACAGTGCATGGACTATAAATATTAAGTCATGGTGTCATTAGTGCTTGGACTGTAAATATCAACAGTCATTCATGGGGTGGTTGGTATCATTACAGTGCTTGGACTGTAAATATCAACAGTTAATCATGGGGTGTTGGTAGTCATTAGAGTGTTTGGACTCTAAATATCAACAGTCAATCATGGGGTGGTGGGTGTGTGGGTGTCATTACAGTGTTTTGATTGTAAATATCAACAGTCATTCATAGGGTGGTGGGTGTCATTAGAGTGCTTGGACTGTAAATATCAACAGTCATTTATGGGTTTGTGTGTGTGTGGGTGTCATTACAGTGCTTAGACTGTAAATATCAATAGTCATTCATAGGGTGGTGGGTGTGAGGGTGTCATTACAGTGCTTAGACTGTATATATCAACAATCATTCATGGGGTCGTGGGTGTGTGGGTGTCATTATAGTGTTTGGACTGTAAATATCAACAGTCATTCATGGGGTGGTGAATGTGTGGGTGTCATTACATTGCTTGGACTGTAAATATCAAGTCATTCATGGGATGGTGGGTGTCTGTGTGTCATTAGTGCTTGGACTGTGAATATTAACAGTCATTTATGGGGTGGGGGGTGGCATTACAGTGCTTAGATTCTAATATCAACAGTCATTCATGGGGTGATGGGTTTGTGGGTGTCATTACAGTGCTTGGACTGTAAATATAAATAGTTATTCATGGGGATGTGGGTGTTTGGGTGTCTATGCAGTGCTTGGACTGTAAATATTAATAGTCATTCATATGGTGGTGGGTGTGTGGGTGTCATTACAGTGTTTTGACTGTAAATATCAACAGTCATTCATAGGGTGTTGGGTGTCATTACAGTGCTTTTACTGTAAATATCAACAGTTATTCAAGGGGTGGTCGGTGTGTGGATGTCATTACACTGCTTGGACTGTAAATATTAACAGTCATTCATGGGGTGGTGAGTGTGTGTGTGTTATTATAGTTCTTGGACTGTATATATCAACCATTATTTATTGGTTGGTGGGTGTGTGGGTGTCATTACAGTGCTTGGACTGTAAATATCAACAGTCATTTATAGGGTGGTGGGTGTTTGAGTGTCATTACAGAGCTTGGACTGTAAATATCAACAGTCATTTATAGGGTGGTGGGTGTTTGTGTGTCATTACAGTGCTTGGACTGTAAATATCAACAGTCCTTCATGGGGTTTTGGGTGTTTGGGTGTCTATGCAGTGCTTGGACTGTAAATATCAAAGTCAATCATGGGGTTGTGGGTTTCTGGGTGTCATTACAGTGCTTGGACTGTAAATATCAACAGTGAGTCATGGGGTGGTGGGTGTGTGGGTGTCATTACAGTGTTTTGATTGTAATTATCAACAGTCATTTATAAGGTGGTGGGTGTCATTACAGTGCTTAGACTGTAAGTATCAACAGTCATTTATGGGGTGGTGGGTGTGTGGCAGTCATTATAGTGCATAGACTGTAAATAGTAACAGTCAATCATGGGGTGGTGGGTATGTGGGTGTAATTACAGTGCTTGAACTGTAAATATCAACAGTCATTCATGTGTTGGTATGTGTGTGGGTGTCATTACAGTGCTTGGACTAAAAATATCTTGTCATTCATGGTGTGGCTGGGGTGGAGGTGCATTAGTGCTAGGACTGTAAATATCAACAGTCATTCATCGGGTGGTTGGTATCGTTACAGTGCTTGGAATGTAAATATCAACAGTCAATCATGGGGTGTTGGGTGTCATTAGAGTGTTTGGACTATAAATATCAACAGTCATTAATGGGGTTTTGGGTGTTTGGGTGTCTATGCAGTACTTGAACTGTAAATATCAACAGTCAATCATTGAGTTGTGGGTGTCTGGGTGTCATTACAGTGCTTGTACTGTAAATATCAACAGTGATTAATGGGGTGGTGGGTGTGTGGGTGTCATTACAGTGTTTTGATTGTAAATATCAACAGTCATTCATAGGGTGGTGGGTGTCATTAAAGTGCTTGGACTGTAATTATCAACCATAATTAATGTGGTGGTGGGTGTGGGGGTGTCATTACAGTACTTGGAATGTATATATCAACAATCATTCATGGGGTGGTGGGTGTGTGGGTGTCATTACAGTTCTTGGACTGTAAATATCAACCATCATTCATTGGGTGGTGGGTGTGTGTGTGACATTACAGTGCATGGACTCTAAATATTAACAGTTATTCATGGGGTGGTGGGTGTGTGGATGTCATTACAGTGCTCGGACTGAAAATATTGACCGTCATTTATAGGGTGGTGGGTGTGTGGGTGTCATTACAATGGTTGGACTGTAAATATCAGCAGTCATTCATGGGTTGGTGGGTGTGTGGGTGTCATTACAGTGTTTTGATTGTAAATATCTACAGTCATTAATAAGGTGGTGGGTGTCATTAGAGTGCTTGGACTGTAAATATCAACAGTCATTCATGGGGTGGTGGGTGTGGGGGTGTCATTACAGTGCTTGGACTGTAAATATCAACAGTTATTCATGGGGTGGTGGGTGTGTGGGTATCATGAAAGTGTTTGGACTGTAAATATCAACAGTCATTCATGGGGTGGTGAGTGTGTTGGTGTCATTGCAGTTCTTAAACTGTAAATATTAACCATCATTCATTGGGTGGTGGGTGTGTGGGTGTCATTACAGTGCTTGGACTGTGAATATCAACAGTCATTTATGGTTTGGTGAGTGTGTGGGTGTTATTATGGTGCTTTGACTGTAAATATCAACAGTCATTCAGAAGGTGTTGGGTGTCATTAGAGTGCTTGGACTGTAAATATTAACAGTCATTCATGGGATGGTTGGTGTGTTGATGTCATTACAATGCTTGGTCTTAAAATATCAACAGTCATTTATGAGTTGGTGGGTGTGTCAGTGTCATTACAGTGCTTGGACTATAAATATCAACCATCATTTATGGGGTCGTGGGTGTGTAAGTGTCATTACAGTTCTTGGACTATAAATATCACTAGTCAATTATAGGGTAGTGGGTGTGTGAGTGTCATTACAGAGCTTGGACTGTAAATATCAACAGTCCTTAAGGGGGTGGTGGGTGTGTGGATGTCATTACAGTGCTTGGACTGTAAATATCAACCATAATTCATGGGGTGGTGGGTGTGGGTGCCATTACAGAGTTTTGACTGTAAATATCAACAGTCATTCATAGGGTGGTGGGTTTCATTAGAGTGCTTGGACTGTAAATATCAACAGTTATTCTTTTGGTGGTGGGTGTGTGGGTGTCATTACAGTGCTTAGACTGTAAATATCAACAGTCATTTATGGGGCGGTTGGTGTGAGTGTGTCATTACAGTGCTTAGACTGTAAATATCAACAGTCATTCATGGAATGGTAAGTGTGTGTGTGTCATTACAGTTCTTGGACTCTAAATATCAACCATCATTTATTGTGTGTTGGGTGAGTGGGTGTCATTACAGTGCATGGACTGTGAATATCAACAGTCATTCATGGGGTGGTGAGTGTGTGGGTGTTATTACAGTGCTTTGACTGTAAATATCAACAGTCATTCAGAGGGTGGTGGGTGTCATTAGAATGCTTGGACTGTATATATTAACAGTTATTCATGGGGTGGTGGGTGTGTAGGTGTCATTACATTGCTTGGACTATAGATATCAACCATCATTTATGGGGAGGTGAGTGTGTTGGTGTCATTACAGTGATTGGACTCTAAATATCAACAGTCATTCTTTGGGTGGTGGGTGTATGGGTGTCATTACAGTGGTTGGATTGTAAATATCAACAGTTATTCATGGGGTGGTGGGTGTGTGGGTGTTATTACAGTGTTCTGATTGTAACTATCAACAGTCATTTATAGGGTGGTGGGTGTCGTTACAGTGCTTAGACTGTAAATATCAACAGTCATTTAAGGGGTGGTGGTTGTGTGGGTATCATTACAGTGCTTGGACTGTATATATCAACCATAATTCATGGGGTGGTTGGTGTGGGGGTGTCATTACAATGCTTGGACTGTAAATATCAGCAGTTAATCATGGGGTGGTGGGTGTCTGGGTGTCATTACAGTGCTTGGACTGTAAATATCAACAGTCATTTATGGGGTGGTGGGTGTATGGGTGTCATTACAGTGTTTTGATTGTAAATATCAACAGTCATTCATAGGGTGGTGGGTATCATTAGAGTGCTTGGACTGTAAATATCAACAATAATTCATAGGTTTGGGGGTGTGTGGGTGTCATTACAGTGCTTGGACTGTAAATATCAACTATAATTCAAGGGGTCGTGGGTGTTGGGGTGTTATTACAGTGTTTTGACTGTAAATATCAACAGTCATTTTTGGGGTGGTGTGTGTGAGGGTGTCATTACAATAGCTTGGACTGTAAATATCAACAGTCATTCATGGGTTGGTTGGTGGGTGGGTGTCATTAGAGTGCTTAGACTATAAATATCAACAGTTATTTATGAGGTGGTGGGTGTGTGGCTGTCATTACAGTGCTTGGACTGTAAATTTCAACAGTCATTCATGGGGTTGTGGATGTGTGGGTGTCAATACATTGCTTGGACTGTAAATATCAAAACATTCATGGTGTGGTGGGTGTGTGTTTGTTATTATTGCTTGAACTGTAAATATCAACAGTCATTCATGTGGTGGTGGGTTGCATTACAGTGCTGGGACTGTAAATATCAACAGTCATTCATTGGGTGATAAGTGTGTGGGTATCATTACAGTGCTTGGACTGTCAATATCAACAGTCATTAATGGGGTGGTGGGTGTATGGGTGTCATTACATTGCTTGGACTGTAAATATCAACAGTCAATCATGGGGAGGTTGGTGTCATTACAGTGCTTGGACTGTAAATATCAACAGTCATTCATAAGGTGGTGGGTGTGTGGGTGTTATTACAGTGCTTTGATTGTAAATATCAACAGCCATTCAGAGGGTGGTGGGTGTCATTAGAGTGCTTGGATTGTAAATATCAACAGTCATTTATAGGGTGGTGGGTCTGTGGGTGTCATGAAAGTGCTTGAACTGTAAATATCAACAGTCATTTATAAGGTGGTGAGTGTGTGGGTGTCATTACAGTTCTTGGACTGTAAATATCAACCATCATTCATTGGGTGGTGGATGTGTGGGTGTCATTACAGTGCTTGGACTGTAAATATCAACAGTCATTTATAGGGTGGTGGGTGTGTGAGTGTCATTACAGAGCTTGGACTGTAAATATCAACAGTCATTCATGGGGTGGTGGGTGTGTGGATGTCATTACAGTGCTTAGACTGTAAATATCAACAGTTATTCAAATGGTGGTGGGTGTGTGGGTGTCATTACTGTGCTTGGACTGTAAATATCAACATTCATTCATGGGGTGGTGGGTGTGTGGGTGTCATTACAGTGTTTTGATTGTAAATATCAACAGTCATTCATAGGGTGGTGGGTGTCATTACAGTACTTGGACTGCAAATATCAACAGTCATTCATGGGGTGGTGGTTGTATGGGTGTCATTACAGTGCTTGGACTGTAAATATCAATCATAATTCATAGGGTGGTGGGTGTGGGTGTGTCATTACAGTGCTTTGACTATAAATATCAACAGTCATTCATGGGGTGGTGGGTGTGAGGGTGTCATTACAGTGCTTGGACTGTAAATATCAACAGTCATTCATGTGGTTAGTGGATGTCATTATAGTGCTTGGACTGTAAATATCAACAGTCATTTATGGGGTGGTGGGTTTGTGGGTGCCATTACAGTGCTTTGACTGTAAATATCAAGAGTCATTCATGGGGTGGTGGGTGTGAGGGTGTCATTACTGTGTTCGGACTGTAAATATCAACAGTCATTCATGGGGTTGTGGGTGTGTGGGTGTCATTATAGTGATTGGACTGTAAATACCAACAGTCATTCTTGGGGTGGTTGGTGTGTGGGTGTTATTACAGTGCTTGGACTGTAAATATCAACAGTCATTCATGTGGTTAGTGGATGTCATTATAGTGCTTGGACTGTAAATATCAACAGTCATTTATGGGGTGGTGGGTTTGTGGGTGCCATTACAGTGCTTTGACTGTAAATATCAAGAGTCATTCATGGGGTGGTGGGTGTGAGGGTGTCATTACAGTGCTTGGACTGTAAATATCAACAGTCATTCATGTGGTTAGTGGATGTCATTATAGTGCTTGGACTGTAAATATCAACAGTCATTTATGGGGTGGTGGGTTTGTGGGTGCCATTACAGTGCTTTGACTGTAAATATCAAGAGTCATTCATGGGGTGGTGGGTGTGAGGGTGTCATTACTGTGTTCGGACTGTAAATATCAACAGTCATTCATGGGGTTGTGGGTGTGTGGGTGTCATTATAGTGATTGGACTGTAAATACAAACAGTCATTCTTGGGGTGGTTGGTGTGTGGGTGTTATTACAGTGCTTGGTCTGTAAATATCAACAGTCATTCATGGGGTGGTTAGTGTGTGGGTGTCATTACAGCGTTTTGATTGTAAATATCAAGAGTCATTCATGGGGTTGTGGGTGTGTGGGTGTCATTATAGTGATTGGACTGTAAATACCAACAGTCATTCATGGGGTTGTGGGTGTGTGGGTGTCATTACAGTGCTTGGACTGTAAATATCAACAGTCATTCATGTGGTTAGTGGATGTCATTATACTGCTTGGACTGTAAATATCAACAGTCATTCTTGTGGTGGTGGGTGTGTGGGTGCCATTACATTGCTTGGACTGTAAATATCAACAGTCAATTATGGGGTGGTGGGAGTGTGGGTGTCATTACAGTGCTTAGACAGTATATATCAACAGTCATTCATGGGGTGGTTAGTGTGTGGGTGTCATTACAGCATTTTGATTGTAAATATCAAGTCATTACAGTTATTGGACTGTAAATATCAACCATCATTCATTGGGTGGTGGGTGTGTCGGTGTCATTACAGTGCTTGTACTGTAAATATTAACAGTCATTCATGGGGTAGTGGGTGTGTGGGTGTCATTACTGTGATTGGACTGAAAATATCAACAGTCATTCATGGGGTGTTGTATGTGTGGGCATCATTACAGTGTTTTGATTGTAAATATCAACAGTATTTCATAGGGTGGTGGGTGTCATTAGAGTGCTTGGACTGTAAATATCAAGAGTCATTTATGGGGTGGTGGGTGTGTGGGTGTCTTTACAGTGCTTTGACTGTAAATATCAATAGTCATTTATGGGGTGGTGGGTGTGTGTATCATTATAGTGCTTGGACTGTAAATATCAACAGTCATTCATGGGGTGATGGGTGTCATTAGAGTGCTTGGACTATAAATATCAACAGTTATTTATAGGGTGGTGGATTTGTGGGTGTCTTGACAGTGCTTGGACTGAAAATAGCAACAGTCATTCATGGGGTGGTGGGTGTGTGGGTGTCATTACAGTGTTTTGATTGTAAATACCAACAGTCATTCATAGGGTAGTGGGTGTCATTAGAGTGCTTGGACTATAAATATCAACAGTTATTTATAGGGTGGTGGGTGTGGGTGTCATTACAGTGTTTTGACTGTAAATATAAACAGTCATTTATAGGGTGGTGCGTGTCATTAGAGTGCTTTGACTGTAAATATTAACAGTTACTTATTGGGTGGTGGGTTTGTGGGTGTCATGACAGTGCTTGGACTGTAAACATCAACAGACAATCATTGGGTGGTGGGTTTGTGGGTGTCATTACAGTGCTTGGACTGTAAATATCAATAAAAATTTATAGGGTGCGAGGTGTGTGGGTGTCATTACAGTGTTTTGACTGTAAATATCAACAGTCATTTATGGGGCGGTGAGTGTGGGGGTGTCATTATAGTTCTTGGACTGTAAATATCATCCATCATTCATTGGGTGTTGGGTGTGTGGGTGTCAATACAGTGCTTGTACTGTAAATATTATGGGTTATTCATGGGGTAGTGGGTGTGTGGATGTCATTTCAGTGCTTGGACTGAAAATATCAACAGTCATTCATGGGGTGGCTGGTGTGTGGGTGTTATTACAGTGTTTGGACTGTAAATATCAAATGTCATTAATGGGGTGGTGGGTGTTTGGGTGTCATTACGGTGCTTTGACTGTAAATATCAACAGTCATTTATGGGGTTGTGGGTGTGTGTGTCATTATAGTGCTTGGACTGTAAATATCAACAGTCATTCATGGAATGGTGAGTGTGTGAGTGTCATTAAAGTGCTTGGACTGAAAATATCAAGTCATTCATAGTATGGTGGGTGTGTGTGTGTCATTAGTGCTTGGACTGTAAATATCAAAAGTCATTTATAGGGTGGTGGGTGTTTGGGTGTCATCACATTGCTTGGACTGTAAATATAAACAGTCAATCATGGGGTGGTGGTTGTGTCGGTGTCATTACAGTGCTTGGAATGTAAATATAAACAGTCATTCGTGGGGTGGTGGGTGTGTAGGTGTTATTACAGTGATTACACTGTAAATATCAACAGTCATTCAGAGGGTGGTGGGTGTGTGGGTGACATTACAGTGCTTGGACTGTAAATATCAACATTCATTAATGGGGTGGTGAGTGTGTGGGTGACATTACAGTGCTTGGAGTGTAAATATCAACAGTCATTTATTAGGTGGTGGGTGTGTGGGTGTCATTACTTTGTTTTGATTGTAAATATCAACAGTCATTCATAGGGTGGTGGGTGTCATTACAGTGC
This sequence comes from Petrolisthes cinctipes, assembly GCA_033782935.1. Classification (NCBI taxonomy): domain Eukaryota; kingdom Metazoa; phylum Arthropoda; class Malacostraca; order Decapoda; family Porcellanidae; genus Petrolisthes; species Petrolisthes cinctipes. Next base: position 1,028,479 of record JAWQEG010000618.1, read on the forward strand.
TTGGACTGTAAATATCAACAGTCATTCATGGGTTGATAGTTGTGTGGGAGTCATAACAGTGCTTGGACTGTAAATATTATCCATAATTCATGGGGTGGTGGGTGTTGGGGTGTCATTACAGTGCTTTGACTGTTGATATCAACAGTCATTCATTGGGTGGTGGGTGTGAGGGTGTCATTACAGTGCTTAGACTGTAAATATCAACAGTCATTCATGGGGTGGTGGGTGTGTAGGTGCCATTATAGTGCCTGGACTGTAAATATCAACAGTCATTCTTTTGGTCGTAGGTGTGTTGGTGCCATTACTTTACTTGAACTGTAAATATCAAGTCATTCATGGAGTGGTGTGTGTGTTATTAGTGCTTAGACTGTAAATATCAACAGTCAACTATGGGGTGGTGGGTGTCATTACAGTGCTTGGACTGTAAATATCAACAGTCATTCATGGGGTGGTGGGTTTGTGGGTGTCATTACTGTTCTTGGACTGTAAATATTATCAGTCATTCATAGGGTGATGGGTATGTGAGTGTCATTACAGAGCTTGGATTGTAAATATCAATAGTCATTCATGGGGTGGTGGGTGTGTGGTTGTTATTACAGTGCTTTGACTGTCAATATCAACAGTCATTCAGAGGGTGGTTAGTGTCATTACAGTGCTTGGACTGTAAATATTAACAGTTATTTATGGGGTGGTGGGTGTGTGGGTGTCTTGACAGTGCTTGGACTGTAAATATCAACAGTCATTCATAGGGTGGTGAGTGTGTGGGTGTCATTACAGTTTTCGGACCGTAAATATCAACCATCATTCATTGGGTGGTGGGTGTGTGGGTGTCATTAAAGTTCTTTGACTGTAAATATCAACAATCATTTAGAGGGTGGTGGGCGTCATTAGAGTGCTTGGACTGTAAATAAAAACAGTTTTTCAAGGGGTGTTGGGTGTGTGAATGTCATCACAGTGCTTGGACTGAAAATATCAACAGTCATTTATGGGGTGGTGGGTGTGTGGGTGTCATTACAGTTCTTGGACTGTTAATATCAACAGTCATTCATGGGGTAGTTGGTGTGTGGGTGACATTACAGTGCTTGGAGTGTAAATATCAACAGTCATTCATGAGGTGATGGGTGTGTGGGTGTCATTACAGTGTTTGGAGTGTAAATATCAACAGTCATTCATGAGGTGATGGGTGTGTGGGTGTCATTACTTTGTTTTCATTGTAAATATCAACAGTCATTCATAGGGTGGTGGGTGTCATTACAGTGCTTGGACTGTAAATATCAACAGTCATTCATGTGGTGGTAGTTGTGTGGGTGTCATAACAGTGTTTAGACTGTAAATATCAACCATAATTCATGGGGGGGTGGGTGTGTGGGTGTCATTACTGTGCTCAAACTGTAAATATTAACAGTCATTCATGGGGTGGTGGGTGTGTGGATGTCATTACACTGCTTGGACTGAAAATATCAACAGTCATTCATGGGGTGGTGGGTGTGTGGTTGTTATTACAGTGTTTGGACTATAAATATCAACTATCATTTATGGGGTGGTGAGAATGTGGGTGTCATTACAGTGGTTGGACTGTCAATATCAAAAGTCATTCATGGAGTGTTGGGTGTGTGGGTGTCATTATAGTGTTTAGACTGTAAATATCAACAGTCATTTATGGGGTGGTGGGTGTTTGGCTGTCATTACAGTGCTTAGCCTGTAAATATCAAAAGTCAATCATGGGGAGGTGGGTTTGTGGGTGTCATTACAGTGCTTGGACTGTAAATATTAAGTCATTCATGGGGTGGTGGGTGGGTGGGTATCATTACAGTGCTTGGATTGTAAATATCAATTCATTCATGGGGTGGTGGGTGTGTGTGTGTGTCATTAGTGCTTGGACTGTAAATATCAACAGTCATTTATGGGGTGGTGGGTGGCATTACAGTGCTTGGGATTTAAATAACAACAGTCATTAATAGGATGGTGGGTGTGTGGGTGTCATTACAGTGCTTTGACTATAAATATCAACCGTCATTTAGGGGGGGGGGGGTGATTACCGTGCTTTTACTGTAAATATCAACAGTCATTCATAGGGTGGTTTGTGTGTGAGTGTCATTACAGAGCTTGGACTGTAAATATCAACAGTCATTCAGAGGGTGGTTGGTGTCATTAGAGTGCTTTGACTGTAAATATCAACAGTTATTAATAAGGTGGTGGATGAGTGGTTGTCATGACAGTGCTTGGACTGTAAATATCAACAGTCATTCATATATTGGTGAGTGTGTGGGTGACATTACATTTCTTTGATTGTAAAAATCAACGAATATTCATTGGGTGATGGGTGTGTAAGTATCATTATAGAGCTTGGACTGTAAATATCAACAGTCATTCATGGTGTGGTAGATGTGTGGATGTCTTTACAGTGCTTTAACTGTAAATATCAACAGTCATTCAGAGGGTGGTAGGTGTTATTAGTGTGCTTGGACTGTAAATATTAACCATCATTCAGGGAGTGGTGGGTGTGTGGGTGTTATTACAGTGTTTGGACTGTAAATATCAACCATAATTTATGGGATGGTGGGTGTGTGGGTGTCATTACATTGCTTTGACTGTAAATATCAATAGTCATTCATGGGGTGGTGGGTATGAGGGTGTCATTACAGTACTTGGATTGAAAATATCAACTGTCATTCATGGGGTGGTATGTGTTTGGGTGTCTTTATAGTGCTTGGACTGTAAATATCAACAGTCATTCATAGGGTGGTGGGTGTGTGGGTGTCATTACATGGCTTGATCTGTAAATATCAAGTCATTCATGGGGTGGTGGGTATGTGTGAGTCATTAGTGATTGGACTGTAAATATCAACAGTCATTCATTGGGTGGTGGGTGGCATTATAGTGCTTGGACTGTAAATATCAACAGTCAGTCATGGGGTGGTGGGTGTTTGGTTGTCATTAGAATGCTTGGAATGTAAATATCATTTATAATTCTTGGGGTGGTGGGTTTGGGGGTGTCATTACAGTGCTTTGACTGTAAATATCAACAGTCATTCATGGGGTGGTGAGCTTGTGGGTGTCATTACAGTGCTTGGACTGAAAATATCATCAGTCATTCATGGGGTGGTGGGTTGGTGGGTGTCATTACAGTGCTTGGACTGTAAATATCAAGTCATTCATGGGTTGGTGGGTGTGTGTGTGTCATTGATGCTTGGACTGTAAATATAAACAGTCATTTATGGGGTTGTGGGTGGCATTACAGTGTTTGGACTGTAAATATCAACAGTCATTCATAGGGTGGTTGGTGTGTGGGTGTCTTTACAGTGCTCAAACTGTAAATATTAAGTGTCATTCATGTGGTGGTGGGTGTGTGGATGTCATTACAGTGCTTGGACTGTAAATATCAACAGTCATTTATGAGGTGGGTGGGTGTGTGGCTGTCATTACTGTGCTTGGACTGTAAATATCTACTGTCATTGATGGGGGGGTGGGTGTGTGGCTGTCATTACAGTGCTTGGACTGTAAATATCAACAGTAAATCATTGGGTGGTGGGTTTGTGAATGTCATTACAGTGCTTGGACTGTAAATATCAACAGTTATTCATGGAGTGGGGGGTGTGTGGGTGTCATTACAGTGCTTGGACTGTAAATATCAAGTCATTCATGGGGTGGTGGGTGTGTGTGTGTAATTAGTGCTTTGAATGTAAATATCAACAGTCATTTATGTGGTGGTGGGTGTGTGGCTGTCATTAGAATGCTTGGACTGTAAATATCAACCATAATTCATTGGGTGGTGGGTACGAGGGTGTCATTACAGTTCTTAAACTGTAAATATCAACAGTCAGTCATAGGGTGGTGGGTGTGTGGGTTTCATTACAGTGCTTGGACTAAAAATATCAACCATCATTTATGGGGTGGTGGGTGATTGGCTGTCATTAGAATGCTTGGACTGTAAATATCATCAATAATTCATGGGGTGGTTGGTGTTGGGGTGTCATTACAGTGCTTTGACTGTAAATATCAACAGTCATTCATGGGGTGGTGGGTTTGTGGGTGTGATTACAGTGCTTGGACTGTAAATATCAACAGTCATTCATGGGGTGGTGGGTTGGTGGGTGTCATTACAGTGCTTGGACAGTAAATATCAAGTCATTCATGGGTTGGTGGGTGTTTGTGTGTCATTAGTGCTTGGACTGTAAATATAAACAGTCATTTATGGGGTTGTGGGTGGCATTACAGTGCTTGGACTGTAAATATCAACAGCCATTCATAGGGTGGTTGGTGTGTGAGTGTCATTACAGAGCTTGGACTGTAAATATGAATATTCATTCATTGGGTAGTGGGTGTGTTGATGTTATTACAGTGCTTGGACTTTAAAAATCAACAGTCATATAAGGGGTGGTAGGTGTGTGGCTGTCATTACATTGTTTGGACAGTAAATATCAACAGTCAGTCATGGGGTGGTGGGTGTGTGGATGTAATTACAGTGCTTGGACTGTAAATATCAACAGTCATTTATGGGGTGGTGGGTGTGTGGCTGTCATTAGAATGGTTGGACTGTAAATATCAACAATAATTCATGTGGTGGGGGGTTTGGGGGTGTTATTACAGGGCTTTCACTGTATATATTAACAGTCATTCATGGGGTAGTAGGTGTTTGGGTGTCCTTATAGTGCTTGGACTGTAAATATCAACAGTCATTCATGGGTTGGTTGGTGTGTGGGTGTCATTACATGGCTTGGAGTGTAAATATAAAGTAGTTTATGGGGTGGTGGGTATGTGTGTGTCATTAGTGCTTGGACTGTAAATATCAACATTTATTCATGGGATAGTGGGTGGCATTACAGTGCTTGGACTGTAAATATCAACAGTCATTCATGGGGTGATGGGTGTGTGGGTGTTATTACAGTGCTTGGACTGTAAATATCAACAGTCATTTACAGGGTGGTTGGTGTGTGGCTGTCATTACAGTGTTTGGACTGTAAATATCAACAGTCAGTCATGGGGTGGTGGGTTTGTGGGTGTTATTACAGTGCTTGGACTGTAAATATCAACAGTCAATAATTTGGTGGTGGGTGTGTGTGTGTCATTACAGTGCTTGGACTGTAAATATCAACAGTCAATTATCGTGTGGTTGTTGTGTGGATGTCATTACAGTGCTTGGACTGTAAATATTAACAGTCAATTATGAGGTGGTGGGTGTGTGGGTTTCATTACAGTGATTGGACAGTAAATATCAAGAGTCATTCATTGGATGGTGGGTGTGTGGGTGTCATTACAGTGTTTTGATTGTAAATATCAACAGTCATTGGGTGGTGGGTGTGTGGGTGTCATTAGAGTGCTGGGACTGTTAATATCAACAGTCATTCATTGGGTATTGGGTGTTTGGGTGTCTATGCAGTGCTTGGACTTTAAATATCAACAGTCAATCATGAGGTGGTGGGTGTGTTGGTGTCATTACATTGCTTGGACTGGAAATATGAACAGTCATTCATGGGGTGGTAGGTGTGTGGGTGTCATTACAGTGCTTGGACTGTAAATATCAAGTCATTTATGGGGTGGTGGGTTTGTGTGTGTCAGTAGTGCTTGGACTGTAAATATCAACAGTTATTCATGGGGTGGTGAGTGGCATTACAGTGCTTGGACTGTAAATATCAACAGTCATTCAAGGGGTGGTGGGTGTGTGGGTGTCATTACAGTGCTTGGACTATAAATATCAACCATCATTTATGGGGTGGTGGGTGTGTGGGTGTCATTACAGTGCTTGGACTGTAAATAACAACAGTCATTCATGGGGAGGTGAGTTTGTGGGTATCATTACAGTGCTTGGACTGTAAATATCAACTGTCATTCATGGGGTGGTGGGTTGGTGGGTGTCATTACAGTGCTTGGACTATAAATATCAAGTCATTCATGGGTTGGTGGGTGTGTGTGTATAATTAGTGCTCGGACTGTAAATATCAACAGTCATTTATGGGTTTGTGGGTGTCATTACAGTGCTTGGACTGTAAATATTAACAGTCATTCATAGGGTGGTTGGTGTGTGAGTGTCATTACAGAGCTTGGACTGTAAATATCAATAGTCAATTATTGGGTGGTGGGTGTGTGGATGTCATTACAGTGCTTGAACTGTAAATATCAACAGTCATTTATGGGGTGGTGGGTGTGTGGCTTTCATTACAGTGTTTGGACTGTAAATATCAACAGTCAGTCATAGGGTTGTGGGTGTGTGGATGTCATTACAGTGTTTGGACTGTAAATATCAACAGTCATTTATGGGGTGGTGGGTGTGTGGCTGTCATTAGAATGCTTGGACTGTAAATATCAACCATAATTCATGGGGTGGTGGGTGTGGGGGTCTCATTACACTGCTTTGACTGTAAATATCAACAGTCATTCATTGGGTGGTGGGTGTTTGGGTGTCTATGCAGTGCTTGGACTGTAAATATTAACAGTCAATCATGAGGTGGTGGGTGTGTTGGTGTCATTACAATGCTTGGACTGTAAATATCAACAGTCATACATGGGGTGGTGGGTGTGTGGGGTGTCATTACAGTGTTTTGACGGTAAATATTAACAGTCATTCATAGGGTGGTGGGTGTCATTACAGTTCTTGGACTGTAAATATCAAGTCATTCATGGGTTGGTGGGTGAGTGTGTATAATTAGTGCTCGGACTGTAAATATCAACAGTCATTTAGGGGATTGTGGGTGGCATTACAGTGCTTGGACTGTAATTATTAACAGTCATTCATAGGGTGGTTGGTGTAAGAGTGTCATTCCAGTGCTTGGACTGTAAATATCAACAGTCATTTATGGGGTAATGGGTGTGTGGCTTTCATTACAGTGTTTGGACTGTAAATATCAACAGTCAGTCATGGGGTTGTGGGTGTGTGGGTGTCATTACATGGCTTGGACTGTAAATATCAAGTCATTTATGGGGTGGTGGGTATGTGTGTGTTATTAGTGCTTGGACTGTAAATATCAACAGTCATTTATGGGATGGTGGGTTGCATTACATTGCTTGGACTGTAAATATCAACAGTCATTCATAGGGTGATGGGTGTGTGGGTGTCATTACAGTGCTTGGACTGTAAATATCAACAGTCAGTCATGGGGTGGTGGGTGTGTGGATGTCATTACAGTGATTGGACTGTAAATATCAACAGTCATTAATGGGGTGGTGGGTGTGTGGCTGTCATTACAGTGTTTGGACTGTAAATATCAACAGTCAGTTATGGTGTGGTTGGTGTGTGGATGTCATTATAGAGCTTGGACTGTAAATATCAACAGTCATTTATGGGGTGGTGGGTGTGTGGCTGTCATTAAAATGCTTGGACTGTAAATATCAACAATAATTCATAGGGTGGTGGGTGTGGGGGTGTCATTACAGTGCTTTGACTGTAAATATCAATAGTCATTCATGGGGTGATGGGTATGAAGGTGTCATTACAGTGCTTAAACTGTAAATATCAACAGTCATTTATGGGGTGGTAAGTTTCATTATAGTGCTTGGACTGTTAATATCAACAGTGTTTCATGGGGTGGTTGGTGTGTGGGTGTCATTACATAGCTTGGACTGTAAATATCAAGTCATTTAAAGGGTGGTGGGTATGTGTGTGTTATTAGTGCTTGGACTGTAAATATCAACAGTCATTCATGGGATGGTGGGTTGCATTACATTGCTTGGACTGTAAATATCAACAGTCATTCATAGGGTGATGGGTGTGTGGGTGTCATTACAGTGCTTGAACTGTAAATGTCAACAGTCAGTCATGGGGTGGTGGGTTTGTGGGTGTTATTACAGTGCTTGGATTGTAAATATCAACAGTCAATAATTCGGTGGTAGGTGTGTGTGTGTCATTACAGTGCTTGAACTATAAATATTAAGTCAATCATGGGGTGGTGGGTGTGTGTGTCATTAGTGCTTGGACTGTAAATATCAACAGTCATTCATGAGGTGGTGGGTGGCATTACAGTGCTTGGACTGTAAATATCAACCATCATTAATTGGGTGGTGGGTGTGTGGGTGTCATCACAGTGATTAGACTGTAAATATTAAGTGTCATTGACAGTGTGGTGGGTGTGTGGATGTCATTACAGTGCTTGGACTGTAAATATCAACAGTCATTTATGGGGTGGTGGGTGTGTGGGTATCATTACAGTGCTTGGACTGTAAATATCTACTGTCATTTATGGGATGGTGGGTGTGTGGCTGTCATTACAGTGCTTGGACTGTAAATATCAACAGTTATTCATGGGGTGGTTGGTGTGTGGGTGTCATTACAGTGCTTGGACTATAAATATCAACCATCATATATAGGGTGGTGGGTGTGTGAGTGTCATTACAGAGCTTGGACTGTAAATATTAACAGTCAATCATGATGTGGTGGGTGTGTGGGTTTCATTACAGTGATTGGACTGTAAATATCAACAGTCATTTATTGGATGGTGGGTGTGTGGGTGTCATTACAGTGTTTTGATTGAAAATATCAACAGTCATAGGGTGGTGGGTGTGTGGGTGTCATTAGAGTGCTTGGACTGTAAATATCAACAGTCATTCATTGGGTGGTGGGTGTTTGGGTGTCATTAGAGTGCTTGGACTGTAAATATCAACAGTCATTCAAGGGGTGGTGGGTGTGTGGGTGTCATTACAGTGTTTTGACGGTAAATATTAACAGTCATTCATAGGGTGGTGGGTGTCATTACAGTTCTTGGACTGTAAATATCAACCATCATCCATTGGGTGGTGGGTGCGTGGGTGTCATTACAGTGCTCAGACTATAAATATTAACAGTCATTCATGGGGTGGTGGGTGTGTGGATGTCATTACAGTGCTTGGACTGAAAATGTCAACAGTCATTCATGGGGTGGTGAGTGTGTGGGTGTCATTACAGTGCTTGGACTGTAAATATCAACAGTCATTCATTGGGTGGTGGGTGTTTGGGTATCATTAGAGTGCTTGGACTGTAAATATCAACAGTCATTCAAGGGGTGGTGGGTGTGTGGGTGTCATTACAGTGTTTTGACGGTAAATATTAACAGTCATTCATAGGGTGGTGGGTGTCATTACAGTTCTTGGACTGTAAATATCAACCATCATCCATTGGGTGGTGGGTGCGTGGGTGTCATTACAGTGCTCAGACTATAAATATGAACAGTCATTCATGGGGTGGTGTTTGTGTGGATGTCATTACAGTGCTTGGACTGAAAATGTCAACAGTCATTCATGGGGTGGTGAGTGTGTGGGTGTCATTACAGTGCTTGGACTATAAATAATAACCGTCATTTATGGGGTGGTGGGTGTGTGGGTGTCATTACAGTGCTTGGACTGTAAATATCAACAGTCATTCATAGGGTGGTGGGTGTGTGAGTGTCATTACAGAACTTGGACTGTAAATATCAACATTCATTTATGGGGTGGTGGGTGTGTGGGTGTCATTACAATGCTTGGAGAGTAAATATCAAAAGTCATTCTTTGGGTTGTGGGTGTGTGGGTGTCATTACAGTGCTTAAAATGCAAATATCAACAGTCATTTATGGGGTGGTGAGTGTGTGGCTGTCATTACAGTGCTTGGATTGTAAATATCAACAGTCAATTATTGGGTGGTGGGTTTGTGGGTTTTATTACCGTGCTTGGACTGTAAATATCGACGGTCATTTATGGGGTGGTGGGTGTGTGGGTGTCATTACAGTGTTTTGATTGTAAATATCAACAGTCATTCATAAGTTGGTGTGTGTCATTAGAGTGCTTGGACTGTAAATATCAACAGTCATTCATGGGGTGGTTGGAGTGTAGGTGTCATTACAGTTCTTGGACTCTAAATATCAACCATAATTTATTGGGTGGTTGGTGTGTGAGTGTCATTACAGAGCTTGGACTGTAAATATCAACAGTCATTTATGGGGGGGTGGGTGTGTGGGTGTCATTAGCGTGCTTGGACTGTAAATATCAACAGTCATTCATGGGGTGGTGGGTGTCATGACAGTTCTTGGACTGTAAATATCAACAGTCATTCATGGGTTGGTGAGTGTGTGGGTTTCATTACAGTTCTTCGACTGTAAATATCTACCATCATTCATTGGGTGGTGGGTGTGTGGGTGTCATTACAGTGCTTGGACTGAAAATATCAACAGCCAATTATTGGGTGGTGGGTTTGTGGGTGTCATTACAGTGCTTGGACTGTAAATATCAACAGTTATTCATGGGTGGGTGGGTGTGTGGGTGTCGTTACAGTGTTTTAATTGCAAATATCAACAGTCATCCATTGGGTGGTGGAGGTGAGGGTGTCATTACAGTGCTTGGACTGTAAATATCAACATTCATTCATGGGGTGGTTGGTGTGTAGGTGTCATTACAGTTCTTGGACTGTAAATATCAACCATAATTCATTGGGTGGTGGGTGTGGTGGTGTCATTACAGTGTTTTTACTGTAAATATCAACAGCCATCCATGGGTTGGTGGGGGTGAGGGTGTCATTACAGTGCTTGGACTGTAAATATCAACAGTCATTCATGGGGTGGTTGGTGTGTGGATGTCATTATAGTGCTTGAACTGTAATATGACAGTGCTTGGACTATAAATATCAACAGTCATTTATGGGGTAGTGGGTGTGTGGATGTCATTACAGTGCTTTGACTGAAAATATCAACAGTCATTAATGGGGTGGTGGATGTGTGGGTGTCATTACAGTTCTTGGACTGTAAATATTAACAGTCATTCATGGGGTGGTAGGTGTGTGGATGTCATTACAGTGCTTTGACTGAAAATGTAAACAGTCATTCATGGGGTGGTAGGTGTGTGGGTGTCATTACAGTGCTTGGACTATAAAAATCAAATCTCATTTATGAGGTAGAAGGTGTGTGGATGTCATTACAGTGCTTGGACTGTAAATATCAACAGTCATTCATAGGTTGGTGGGTGTGTGAGTGTCATTACAGAGCTTGGACTGTAAATATCAAGAGTCATTAATGGAGTGGTGGGTGTGTGGTGTCATTAAAGTGATTGGACTATAAATATATAGAGTCATTTATGGGGTGGTGTGTGTGTGGGTGTCATTACAGTGCTTAGACTGTAAATATCAACAGTCATTTATTGGGTGGTGGGTGTGTGTGTGTCATTACAGTGTTTGGACTGTAAATATCAACAGTCATTTATTTGGAGGTGGGTGTGTGGGTATCATTACAGTCCTTGGACTGTAAATATCAACCATCATTTATTGGGTGGTGGGTGTGTGGATGACATTACAGTGCTTGGACTGTAAATATTAACAGTCATTCATGGGGTGTTAGGTGTGTAGATGTCATTACAGTGCTTGGACTGAAAATATCAACTGTCATTCATGGGATGGTGGGTGTGTGGGTTTAATTACAGTTCTTGGACTGTAAATATCAACCATCATTCATTGGGTGGTGGGTGTGTGGGTGACATTACAGTGCTTGGACTGTAAATATTAACAGTCATTCATGGGGTGGTGGGTGTGTAGGTGTTATTATAGTGCTTGGACTGTTAATATAATCAACAGTCATTTATGGGGTGGTGGGTGTGTGGGTGTCATTACATTGATTGGACTAAAAACATCAAGTCAATCATTGGGTGGTTGGTGTGGGTGTGTCATTAGTGCTTGGAATATAAATATCATCAGTCATTTAAGGGGTGGTGGGTGGCATTACAGTGCTTGGACTCTAAATATCAACAGTAATTCATAGGATGATGGGTGTGTGGGTGTCATTACAGTGCTTGGACTGTAAATATCAACAGTCATTTATTAGGTGGTGGGTGTGTGGGTATCATTACAGTCCTTGGAATGTAAATATGAACCATTATTCATTGGGTGGTGGGTATGTGGGTAACATTACAGTGCTTGGACAGTAAATATTAACAGTCATTCATGGGGTGGGGGGGGGGTGTGGGTGTCATTACAGTGTTTTAACTATAAATATTAACATACATTTATTGGGTGGTTAGTGTCATTAGAGTGCTTGGAGTGTAAATATCAACAGTCATTCATGGGGTGGTGGATGTGTGGGTGTCATTACAGTGCTTGGACTGTAAATATCAACAGTAATTCATAGGGTGATGGGTGTGTGGGTGTCATTACAGTGTTTGGACTGTAAATATCAACAGTCATTTATTAGGAGGTGGGTGTGTGGGTATCATTACAGTCCTTGGACTGTAAATATCAATCATCATTTATTGGGTAGTGGGTGTGTGGATGACATTACAGTGCTTGGACTGTAAATATTAACACTCATTCATGGGGTGGTAGGTGTGTAGATGTCATTACATTGCTTGGACTGAAAATATCAACTGTCATTCATGGGGTGGTGGGTGTGTGGGTTTCATTACAGTTCTTGGACTGTAAATATCAACCATCATTCATTGGGTCGTGGGTGTGTGGGTGACATTACATTGCTTGGACTGTAAATATTAACAGCCATTCATGGGGTGGTTGGTGTGTAGGTGTCATTATAGTGCTTGGACTGTAAATATCAAGTCATTCATTATGTGGTGGGTGTGTGTGTGTCATTAGTGCTTGGACGTTGAATATTAACATTCATTCATGGGGTGGTGGGTGTGTGGATGTCATTACAGTGCATGGACTAAAACTATCAATTGTCATTCATGGGGTGGTGGTTGTCATTACATTGCTTGGACTGTAAATATCAAGTCATTCATTAAGTGGTGGGTGTGTGTGTGTCATTATTGCTTGGACTGTAAATATCAACAGTCATTCATGGGGTGGTGGGTGGCATTACAGTGATTGGAATCTAAATATCAAAAGTAATTTATAGGGTGATGGGTGTGTGGGTGTCATTACAGTGCTTGGACTGTAATTATTAACAGTCATTCATGGGGTTGTAGGTGTTTGAGTGTCTATGCATTGTTTGGACTGTAAATATCAACAGTTAATCATGGGGTGGTGGGTGTGTGGTGTCATTACAGTGCTTGGACTGTATATATCAGCAGTTATTCATGGGGTGGTGGGTGTGTGGGTGTCATTACAGTGTTTTGACTGTATATATTATCAGTCATTCATAGGGTGTTGGGTGTCATTAGAGTGCTTGGACTGTAAATATTAACAGTTTTTCATGGGGTGGGGAGTGTATGGGTGTTATTACAGTTCTTGGACTGTAAATATCAACCATTATTCATTGGGTGGTGGATGTGTGGCTGTCATTACAGTGCTCAGACTGTAAATATTAACAGTTATTCATATGGTTGTGGGTGTGTGGATGTCATTACAGTGCATGGACGGAAAATATCAACTGTCATTCATGAGGTGGTGAGTGTGTGGGTGTTATTACAATTCTTGGACTGTAAATATCAATCATCATTCAATGGGTGGAGGGTGTGTGGGTGTCATTACAGTGCTCAGACTGCAAATATTAACAGTTATTCATATGGTTGTGGGTGTGTGGATGTCATTACAGTGCATGGACGGAAAATATCAACTGTCATTCAAGGGTTGGTGGGTGTGTGGGTGTCATTACAGTGCTTGGACTGTAAATATCAATCGTCACTTATGGGGTGGAGAGTGTGTGGGTTTAAATACAGTGCTTAGACTGTAAATATCAAATGTCATTCTTAGGGTAGTGGGTGCCATTACATTGCTTAGACTGTAAATATCAACAGTCATTTATGGGGTGGTGGGTGTGTGGGTGTCATTACAGTGCTTGGACTGTAAATATCAACAGTCTTTTTTGGAGTGGTGGGTGTGTGGGTGTCATTACAGTGCTTGGACTCTTAATATCAACAGTCATTCATGGGGTGGTGGGTGTGTGGGTGTCATTACAGTGCTTAGATTGTATATATTAACAGTAATTTATTGGGTGGTGGGTGTGTGGGTGTCATTACAGAGCTTGGACTGTAAATATCAACAGTCATTCATAGGGTGGTGGGTGTGTGAGTATCATTTCAGAGCTTGGACTGTAAATATCAACAGTCATTCAGGGTGTGGTTGGTGTGTAGGTGTCATTACAGTGCTTGGACTGTAAATATCAAAAGTCATTTGTGGGGTTGTGGGTGTGTGGGTGTCATTACATTGCTTAGACTGAAAATATCAACAAACATTTATTGGGTGGTGGGTGTGTGGCTGTCATTACAGTGCTTGGACTGTAAATATCAACAGTCAATTATGGGGTGGTGGGTGTGTTGGTGTCATTATAGTGCTTGGACTGAAAATATCAACAGTCATTCATGGGGTGTTGGGTGTGTGGGTGTCATTACAGTGCTTGGACTGTAAATATTAACTGTGATTTAAGGGGTGGTGGGTGTGTAGGTGTCATTACAGTGTTTGGACTGTTAATATCAAAAGTCATTCTTGGGGTGGTGAGTGTGTGGGTGTCATTACAAGGCTTAGACTCTAAATATCAACAGTCATTTATGGGGTGGTGGGTGTGTGGGTGTCATTACAGTGCTTAGACTGTAAATATCAACAGTCATTTATGGGGTGGTGGGTGTGTGGCTGTTATTACAGTGTTTGGACTGTAAATATCAACAGTCAATCATGGGGTGGTGGGTGTGTGGGTGTCATTACAGTGCTTGGACTGTAAATATCAACAGTCATTCATGGGGTGGTGGGTGTGTGGGTGTAATAACAGTGCTTTGACTGTAAATATTAACAGTCATTCATATGTTGGTGTTTGTCATTAGAGTGCTTGGACTGTAAATATCAACAATTTTTCATGGGGTGGTGGGTGTGTGGGTGTCATGACAGTGCTTGGACTGTAAATATCAACAGTCATTCATGGGGTGGTGAGTGTGAGGGGGTTATTACACTTCTTGGACTGTAAATATCAACCATCATTCATTGGGTGGTGGGTGTGTGGGTGTCATTACAGTGCTTAAAATGTAAATATTAACAGTCATTCATGGAGTGGTGGGTGTGTGGCTGTCATTACAGTGCTTGGACTGTAAATATCAACAGTCGATCATGAGGTGGTGGGTGTGCGGGTGTCATTACAGTGTTTTGACTGTAAATATCAAAAGTCATTCATAGGTGGTGGGTGTGTGGGTGTCATTACAGTGTTTTGATTGTAAATATCAACAGTCAATTTTAGGTTGGTTGGTGTCATTAGAGTGCTTCGATAGTAAATATTAACAGTCATTCATGGGGTGGTGGGTGTGTGGGTGATATTACATTGCGTGGACTGTAAATATCAACCATAATTCATGGGGTGGTGGGTGTGCGGGTCTCATTACAGTGCTTTGACTGTGAATATCAACAGTCATTCATAAGGTGATGGGTGTGAGGGTGTCATTACAGTGCTTAGACTGTAACTATCAACAGTCATTCATGTGGTGGTGGGTGTGTGGGTGTCATTATACTGCTTGGACTGTAAATATAAACAGTCACTCATGGGGTGGTGGGTGTCTGTGTGTCATTAGTGCTTGGACTGTAAATATCAACAGTCATTCAAGGGGTTGTGGGTGGCATTACAGTGCTTTGACTGTAAATATCAACAGTCATTCATAGAGTGGTGGGTGTGTGAGTGTCATTACAGAGCTTTGACTATAAATATCAACAGTCATTCATGGGGTTGTGGGTTTTTGGGTGTCTATGCAGTGCTTGGAGTTTAAATATCAACAGTCAATCATGGGGTGGTGGGTGTGTGGTTGTCATTACAGTGCTTGGACTCTAAATATCAACAGTCATTCATGGGGTGGTGGGTGTGTGGGTGTCATTACAGTGCTTGGACTGTAAATATCAAAAGTCATTCTTGGGGTTGTGGGTGTGTGGGTGTCATTACATTGCTTAGACTGTAAATATCAACAAACATTTATTGGGTGATGGGTGTGTGGCTGTCATTACAATGCTTGAACTGTAAACATCAACAGTCAATCATGGGGTGGTGGGTGTGTTGGTGTCATTACATTGCTTAGACTGAAAATATCAACAGTCATTCATGGGGTGTTGGGTGTGTGGGTGTCATTACAGTGCTTTGACTGTAAATATCAAAAGTCATTCTTGGGGTGGTGAGTGTGTGGGTGTCATTACAATGCTTAGAATGTAAATATCAACAGTCATTTATGGGGTGGTGGGTGTGTGGGTGTCATTATAGTGCTTAGACTGTAAATATCAACAGTCCTTTATGGGGTGGTGGGTGTGTGGCTGTCATTACAGTGCTTGGACTGTAAATATCAACAGTCAATCATGGGGTGGTGGGTGTGTGGGTGTCATTACAGTGTTTTGATTGTAAATATCAACAGTCAATTATAGGTTGGTTGGTGTCATTAGAGTGCTTAGACTGTAAATATCAACAGTCATTCATGGGGTGGTGGGTGTGTGGGTGACATTACATTGCGTGGACTGTAAATATCAACCATAATACATGGGGTGGTGGGTGTGCGGGTGTCATTACAGTGCTTTGACTCTAAATATCAACAGTCATTCATAGGGTGATGGGTGTTAGGGTGTCATTACAGTGCTTAGACTGTAATTATCAACAGTCACTCATGGGGTGGTGGGTTTCTGTGTGTCATTAGTGCTTGGACTGTAAATATCAACAGTCATTCAAGGGGTGGAGGGTGTTATTAGAGTGCTTGTACTGTAAATATCAACAGTCATTCATTGGGTGGTGGGTGTGTGGGTGTCATTATAGTGCTTGGACTGTAAATATCAACAGTCACTCATGGGGTGGTGGGTGTGTTGTTGTCATTACAGTGCTTAGACTTAAAATATCAACAGTCATTCATGGGGTGTTGGGTGTGTGGGTGTCTATGCAGTGCTTGGACTGTAAATATCAACAGTCATTCATGGAGTGGTGGGTGTGTGGGTGTCTTTACAGTGCTTGGACTGTAAATATCAACCGTAATTTATGGGGTGGTGTTTGTGTGGGGGTCATTACAGTTTCTGGACTGTAAAAATTAACAGTTATTCTTAGGGTAATGGGTGTGTGAGTGTCATTACAGAGCTTGGACTGTAAATATCAACAGTCATTCATTGGCTGGTGGGTGTGTGGGTGTCATTACAGTGCTTAGACTGTAAATATCAACAGTCAGTTATTGGGTTGTGGGTGTGTGGGTGTCATTACATTGCTTGGACTGTAAATATTAACAGTCAATCATGGGGTGGTCGGTGTGTGGGTGTCATTACAGTGCTGAGACTGTAATTATCAACAGTCATTCATGGGGTGGTGTGTGTGTTGGTGTCATTACAGTGTTTTAACTATAAATATCAACATTCATTTATTGGGTGTTGGGTGTCATTACAGTGCTTTGACTATAAATATCAACAGTCATTCAAGGGGTGGTGCATGTGTGGGTGTAATGACAGTTCTTGGACTGTAAATATCAACAGTCATTAATGAGGTGGTGAGTGTGTGGGTGTCATTACAGTTCTTGAACTGTAAATATCAACCATCATTAATGTGTGGGTGTCATTACAGAGCTCAGACTGTAAATATTAACAGTTATTCCTGGGGTGGTGGGTGTGTTGGTGTCATTACAGTGCATGGACTATAAATATGAACCATCATTTATGGGGTGGTGGGTGTGTGGGTGTCATTACAGTGCTTGGACTGTAAATATCAATTGTCAATCATGGGATGGTCAGTGTGTGGGTGTCATTACAGTGCTTGGACTGTAAATATCAATAGTCATTTACGGGGTGGTGAGTGTGTGGGTGTCATTACAATGTTTTGATTGTAAATATCAACAGTCATTCATGGGGTGGTGGGTGTGTGGGCGTCATTATAGTGCTTGGACTGTAAATATCAACAGTCTCTCATGGGGTGGTGGGTGTGTTGGTGTCATTACAGTGCTTAGACTGAAAATATCAACAGTCATTCATGGGGTGTTGGGTGTGTGGGTGTCATAACAGTGCTTGGACTGTAAATATTAACAGTGATTTATGGGGTGGTGGGTGTGTAGGTGTCATTACAGTGTTTGGACTGTAAATATCAAAAGTCATTCTTGGGGTGGTGAGTGTGAGGGTGTCATTACAGTGCTTAGACTGTAATTATCAACAGTCATTCATGTGGTGGTGGGTGTGTGGGTGTCATTATAGTGCTTGGACTGTAAATATCAACAGTCACTCATGGGGTGGTGGGTGTCTGTGTGTCATTAGTGCTTGGACTGTAAATATCAACAGTCATTCGAGGGGTTGTGGGTGGCATTACAGTGCTTGGACTCTAAATATCAACAGTCATTCATAGAGTAGTGGGTGTGTGAGTGTCATTACATCGTTTTGACTATAAATATCAACAGTCATTCATGGGGTTGTGGGTTTTTGGGTGTCTATGCAGTGCTTGAAGTGTAAATATCAACAGTCAATCATTGGGTGGTGGGTGTGTGGTTGTCATTACAGTGCTTGGACTGTAAATATCGACAGTCATTTATGGGATGGTGGGTGTGTGGGTGTCATTACACTGTTTGGATTGTAAATATCAACAGTCATTCAAAGGGTGGTGGGTGTTATTAGAGTGCTTGAACTGTAAATATCAACAGTCATTCATGGGGTGGTGGGTGTGTGGGTGTCATTATAGTGCTTGGACTGTAAATATCAACAGTCACTCATGGGGTGGTGGGTGTGTGTGTCATTAGTGCTTGGACTGTAAATATCAACAGTCATTCATGGGGTGGTGGGTGTGTGGGTGTCATTACAGTGGTTGGACTGTAATTATCAACAGTCCTTCATGGATTGGTGGGTGTGTGGGTGTCATTACAGTGCTTAGACTGTAAATATCAACAGTCATTTATTGGGTGGTGGGTGTGTGGGTGTCATTACAGTGCTTGGACAGTAAATATCAATAGTCAATCATGGGAAGGTCGGTGTGTGGGTGTCATTATAGTGCTTGGACTGTAAATATCAACAGTCATTCATGAGGTGGTGGGTGGGCGGGTGTCATTACAGTGTTTTAACTAAAAATATCAACATTCATTTATTGGGTGGTGGGTGTCATTAGAGTGCTTGGAGTGTAAATATCAACAGTCATTCATGGGGTGGTGCATGTGTGGGTGTCACAACAGTGATTGGACTGTAAATATCAACAGTCAGTTATTGGGTTGTGGGTGTGTGGGTGTCAATACAGTGATTGGACTGTAAATATTAACAGTCAATCATGGGGTGGTCGGTGTGTGGGTGTCATTACAGTGCTGGGACTGTAATTATCAACAGTCATTCATGAGATGGTGGGTGTGTGGGTGTCATTACAGTGTTTTAACTATAAATATCAACATTCATTTATTGGGTGTTGGGTGTCATTACAGTGCTTTGACTATAAATATCAACAGTCATTCATGGGGTGGTGCATGTGTGGGTGTAATGACAGTTCTTGGACTGTAAATATCAACAGTCATTAATGGGGTGGTGAGTGTGTGGGTGTCATTACAGTTCTTGAACTGTAAATATCAACCATCATTAATGTGTGGGTGTCATTACAGAGCTCAGACTGTAAATATTAACAGTTATTCCTGGGGTGGTGGGTGTGTTGGTGTCATTACAGTGCTTGGACTTTAAATATCAACCGTCATTCATGGGGTTTTGGTGTTTAGGTGTCTATGCAGTGCTTGGACTGTAAATATCAACAGTCATTAATGGGGTAGTGGGTGTGTGGGTGTCATTACAGTGCATGGACTATAAATATCAACAGTCAATCATGGGGTGGTGGGTGTGTGGGTGTCATTACAGTGCTTAGACTGTAATTATCAACAGTCCTTCATGGGTTTGTGGGTGTGTGGGTGTCATTACAGTGCTTAGACTGTAAATATCAACAGTCATTTTTTGGGTGGTGGGTGTGTGGGTGTCATTACAGTGCTTGGACTGTAAATATCAATAGTCAATCATGGGATGGTCAGTGTGTGGGTGTCATTACAGTGCTTGGACTGTAAATATCAACAGTGCTTCATGAGGTGGTGGGTGTGTGGGTGTCATTACAGTGTTTTAACTATAAAT
Organism: Petrolisthes cinctipes; assembly: GCA_033782935.1. Classification (NCBI taxonomy): domain Eukaryota; kingdom Metazoa; phylum Arthropoda; class Malacostraca; order Decapoda; family Porcellanidae; genus Petrolisthes; species Petrolisthes cinctipes. The sequence goes on from JAWQEG010000618.1 coordinate 1,048,355, forward strand.
ATCAACATTCATTTATTGGGTGGTGGTTGTCATTAGAGTGCTTGGACTGTAAATATCAACAGTCATACATGGGGTGGTGCATGTGTGGGTGTCATGACAGTGCTTGGACTGTAAATATCAACAGTCATTCATGGGGTGTAAGGGAGACTGCGTTGGTGAAAGGACGTGTCTCGTTAGCTCCGTGACATGTATAAACAGTGCTAGTGTATACACGAGTTGTGCCTTGTCTGTCATGAGCGAGATTATGGAAAGGTCAAGTGGCTGAAATGTCTCAAGTGCAAATTGGGTGGCCATAGCACTTGTACGAGAATGACTGGTTTGAAATCAAATGCTTCGGAAGTAAATTGGGTTTGTGATCCTTGTGCTCTAGTGATAAATAGTGAAGTTCACCTTCGAGAGGAGATTAATGTAATGAAAAGTGATATTATTGAAATCAAGAATATGCTGAAGGATATAAGACTACCCGAGAATCTTCAGAATAGTGTAATGGCTGCTTTGCCGGCTTTGACTGACGGGGTCACGCTGGCTGTGGAAGAGGCTGTGTCAGCTCAATCGGGCCAGGTGGAAAAAGATGGCATGAACTGGGCTGAGGTGGTGTCGAGAAGCAGGAAACGGAAACGCACACAGAAAAATAAGAATCTTCTTATTATTAAAGCAAAGGGTAGCAAAAAAGCGGTTGATATGAAGAAAGAGGTCGAAGAATTGTTGTCGGATGTTCAAATTATGGACTCCAAACTCACTAACAAGGGAAATATTGTTATAAATCTTGAATCTGAAGAGAAGAGAAATGCTGCACAAAATAAGTTACACGAGGTGGGGAATTTAATTGTTTCCAATGGGAAGCGATGGGACCCCAAAATTATGGTATGTAATGTGGCTCGGAATGAGGACAAGGAATCGCTCATTGAAGAAATTATTGTAAGGAATAATTTGGAATCGATTGACGGAGTTATGAATAAAATGAAAATTGTTTCTGAAAGACCAGCTGCGGGAGGGACTGTACATTATGTACTGAAGTGTGATCCAGAGGTACGTGCAAGAATTCACGGGATGAATGACAAGCTGAAGCTGAAGTGGGGCGTTCATCAGGTATACGATCATTATTTTCCACTACTGTGTTACCACTGCCTGAAATTCGGTCACAAGTCGGATAGTTGCCAATGCAAGGTCAAAGGTCATGCACCCCACTGCTATAAGTGTGCAGGTCAGCATGAAGGTCGCTCTTGCCAGTCTGATGTGAGAAAATGCTTCAACTGTGCTGCTTCAAAATGTCAAAGCGAACACTCTGTAAGTAGTTTGTCTTGCCCCATTTTCACCTCGGAAGTAAATAGGATCAGACTCAACACTAACCATGGCTTTTAATATGCAAAGTGTTAATTGTGGACTATTGAACGTGCAGTCTGCTAAAAATAAAACATTTGAGATACGCCAGACGATTGTTGATGGCTGTTTAGATTTTTATGCCATTACTGAGACGTGGTTAACGAAATTTGACTCAGCTGCTATCCAGGAAATGACTCCGGTGACTCATTCTTTTTTACATAAACCGAGGTGTACGGGTCGAGGCGGAGGTGTTGGTCTATTTGTTTCAAATTCTATAAAGAAGGTGAAGGTATGCAAGTCGCCGGGGTTTGAAAGTTTCGAACTCCTTCAGGTTGAGTGTCAAGCTGGTGGAAGCAAAGTAACGTTTATAACAATATATAGACCCCCTGCTACTAGCCCTGGTTTATTCATTGATGAGCTTGAGCTGTACCTCGAGACGGTTGACATGATTAGCTCTAATGTCATTGTGTTGGGAGATTTTAATTTTTGGCTTGATACTCCAGGAGCCCGCTATGTTCAGCGATTTACAGATATGTTAGCAACGTTTAACCTGGTCAATGTAGTGAACAAGCCCACATCGATTTGTGGCCATATTATTGATTTGGTCTTGGTGGACACATCTGGAGACCTGGTACGTAACCTTCAGGTGGACGATGTATGCTCCCTTTCACCGGTACACAAACTTGTGGTGTTTAATCTGAACCTGTTGTTGAGTAAAAGGCAAGTAAAGAATATTTCTTTTCGGTCCAGAAGAAATTTTAATAGTGATGGTCTACTATCACTCGTTTGTAATAAGATAGTCGAGCAATACGGTGATTTGTGCAATCATGGGTGGGCAGTGAAAGGAGAGTGTCATGACTGTTTGTACAATCTATACAATTACACACTGAAGTCTGAATACGACAAAATGTGTCCTATAGTTGAGAAGAAAATAATAGTGAAAGATGAGTCTCCGTGGTTCAACAATGACATAAATAAAGCGAAAATTAATAAAAAAAAGATGGAAAGACGGTGGCGCAAGTATCGTACTGAGGAATGTAGACATGCATACACTCAAGCACGAAACTACGAATTAAGGCTTGTCACCAAGAGAAAGTGCAGTTATTACAAAGAGAAAACTGAAATGGCGGGATCGAATATACACGAGCTCTACAAGATACTTGACTGCCTGACTGGTGATAAGAGGAAGCACAAGTTGCCGGAGAGCTGTTCGGATAGCAATTTGGCCAATGATTTTGTATATTTTTTCGATAATAAGATCAAGAATATTATATCGACGTTTGTGAGTGATAGTTCGCATATGGTTATGAGTGAACAAACTTCTGATATTAAACTGAGTGAGTTCCGAATTGTGAGTGAATTGACTGTTAGTGAGATGATCAAGAAGGCAAAACCAACTTACTCTGCAATCGACCCTATGCCGTTCAAGCTGTTTAACAGAAACAAAAGGTTTGATCGTCTGGTCAGCGTTATCACAAAAATGGTAAATGTGAGTATTGCTAATAGTGTGTTCCCAAACTCTGAAAAGCAAGCTATTGTAACACCCATATTGAAGGGGAATCTTGACCCCCAATCTTTCAGCTCATTTCGTCCTGTATCCAATTTAACTTTTCAATCCAAGATTTTGGAAAAGGTAATTTTAACTCAATTGATGGATTATTTGGATATGGTTGGTGCAATTCATGATAACCAGTCAGCCTACCGTCGTCTGTATTCCACGGAGACTGCTCTGTGTTCTATCGTAAGTAACATGCGCACTTTGATGGATGATGGAAAATGTGGTATGTTGGTATTACTGGATTTGAGTGCTGCATTCGACACAGTAGTGCACAGTGTCTTATTGAGTGTCTGTGAACGTATTGGTATAATAGGTGCTGCTCTCTCGTACCTGAAGAGTTACCTGACTGGCCGCAACTACTGTGTAAAAATAGGAAATGAATTTTCTGACGCAATACCATTAACAAGAGGTGTGCGTCAGGGTAGTGTTTTAGGCCCAATACTCTTCTGTTTATATACTACAGATCTTTCTGTACTACTTGAAAAGTACGAAGTCAGATTCAAGCTTTTTGCGGGTGACACGCAGTTTTACATGTCATTCACAAATATACACGATTCAGAAACTCATTTGAGCTCTGTACTTACTGACATTAAGCAATGGATGGATTCCAGGCAGCTTAAATTAAATCAAGATAAAACAGAATGTCTGTATGTCGGTCGTAGAACTGACTTCGACAGCTTGGGAGTACGTAAACTAAAAGTGAATGATAGGGAAATCACAATCAACAAATGTGTGAAGAGTCTCGGGGTGATGTTGGACAGTGAGCTAATGATGAGAGATCAGATTGGTCATGTGGTTCAAATTGCTGGATACCACTTGAGGAATTTGGCTTTCGTAAGGAAATACCTTGATCAGAGTGTGATGATGAAACTGGTTTACAATCATGTTCTAAGTAAATTGTATTACTGTAATTCCCTATATTACGGCTTGCCTGATTATCTATTGAAGAAACTCCAGATGATCACGAACAGAGCTGCGAGATTGATACGAGGTCTGTCAAGAAGAGATCGAATAACACCAGCACTCATACAACTACATTGGCTTCCTATTAAGGCACGTATCGTTTACAAGCAGTGTGTTATGGTTCATCAAGCGTTAAATTTTGGCAAACCAGTTTACATGCGAGATATGCTCCTGGACTTTCATGTGGATACCAATGTAGAATTGCGACATAGCAGCGAGGTGAATAGGCTTCTGGAACCAAGATTCAGAAGGGAATGTGGAAAAAAGAGTGTTCGCATAGTGCTCCTCGCCTCTACAACAACCTTCCGAGCTTCGTTAGGGCAGTGAAACAGCTGCTCTATTCAAAAAGAGACTGAAGACACACCTCTTCACCGAGTCTTACGACCTCATAAATGAAGAAATGAGAACAAGTTTCCGGCTTTAGTTGATCTACGGAGGGACTTGGAGAGCTGGCAACGGCTGAAAGTCCCTAGAAGCCATCACATAAGTAACATAAGTAAGTAAGAGTGTGTGGGTGTCATTACGGTTCATGGACTGTAAATATAAACCATCATACATTCGGTGGTGGGTGTGTGGGTGTCATTACAGTGCTTGGACTGTATATATCAACAGTCATTCATGGGGTGGTGGGTGTGTGGATGTCATTAAAGTGCTTGGACTGAAAATATCAACAGTCATTCTTGGGGTGGTGGGTGTGTGGATGTCATTACAGTGCTTGGCCAATAAATATTAACCATCATGTATAGGGTGGTGGGTGTGTGGGTGTCATTACAGTGCTTGGACTGTAAATATCAACAGTCATTCATAGGGTGGTGGGTGTGTGAGTGTCATTACAGAACTTGGACTGTAAATATCAACAGTCATTCATTGGTGGTGGGTAAGTAGGTGTCATTATAGTGCTTGGACTGTAAATATCAAAAGTCATTCTTGGGGTGGTCAGTGTGTGGGTGTCATTACAGTGCTTAGACTGTAAATATTAACAGTCATTTATAGGGTGGTGGGTGTGTGGTTGTAATTACAGTGCTTGGACTGTAAATATCAACAGTCAATCATGGGGTGGAAGGTGTGTGGGTGTCATTACATTGCTTTGACTGTAAATATCAACAGACATTCATGGGGTGGTGGGTGTGTGGGTGTCATTACAGTGTTTTGTTATAAATATCAACAGTCATTTATAAGGTTGTAGGTGTCATTAGAGTGATTGGACTGTAAATATCAACAGTCATTCATAAGGTGATGGGTGTGGGGTTGTCATTACATTGTTTTGACTGTAAATATCAACAGTCATTCATGGGGTGGTGGGGGTGAGGGTGTTATTACAGTGCTTGGACTGTATATATCAACAGTCATTCATGGGGTGGTGGGTGTGTGGGTGTCATTATAGTGTTTGAACTGTAAATAGCAACAGTAATTCATGGGGTGGTGGGTGTGTTGTTGTCATTACAGTGATGGGACTATAAAAATTAAGTCATTCATGGTGTGTTGGGTGTGTGAGTGTGTCATTAGTGCTTGGACTGTAAATATCAACAGTCATTCATGGGGTGGTTGGTGTCATTACAGTGCTTGGACTGTAAATATCAACAGTAAATCATGGGGTGTTGGGTGTCATTAGAGTGCTTGGACTGTAAATATCAACAGTCATTCATGTTGTTTTGGGTGTTTGGGTGTCTATGCAGTGCTTGGACTGTAAATATCAACAGTCAATCATTGGGTGGTGGGTGTCTGGGTGTCATTACAGTGCTTGGACTGTAAATATCAACAGTGATTCATGGTGTTGTGGGTGTGTGAGTGTCTTTACAGTGTTTTGATTGTAAATATCAGCAGTCATTCATAGGATGGTAGGTGTCATTAGAGTGATTGGACTGTAAATATTAACAGTCATTCATAGGGTGGTGGGTGTGGGGGTGTCATTACAGTGCTTGGACTGTAAATATCAACCATATTTCACGGGTAGATGGGTGTGTGAGTGTCATTACAGAACTTGGACTGTAAATATCAACAGTCATACATTGGTGGTGGGTGTGTAGGTGTCATAATAGTGCTTGGACTGTAAATATCAAAAGTCATTCTTGGGGTGGTTGGTGTTTGGGGGACATTACAGTGCTTTGACTGAAAATATTAACAGTCATTTATAGGGTGGAGGGTGTGTGGCTGTCATTACAGTGCTTGGACTGTAAATATCAACAGTCAATCATGGGGTGGTAGGTGTGTGGGTGTCATTACATTGCTTTGTTTGTAAATATCAACAGTCATTTATAAGGTTGTAGGTGTCATTAGAGTGATTGGGCTGTAAATATCAACAGTCATTCATAAGGTGGTGGGTGTGGGGGTGTCATTACATTGTTTTGACTGTAAATATCAACAGTCATTCATGGGGTGGTGGGGGTGAGGGTGTTATTACAGTGCTTGGACTGTATATATCAACAGTCATTCATGGGGTGGTGGGTGTGTGGGTGTCATTATAGTGTTTGAACTGTAAATATCAACAGTCATTCGAGGGGTGGTGGGTGGCATTACAGTGCTTGGACTCTAAATATCAACAGTCATTCATAGAGTGGTGGGTGTGTGAGTGTCATTACATCGTTTTGACTATAAATATCAACAGTCATTCATGGGGTTGTGGGTTTTTGGGTGTCTATGCAGTGCTTGGAGTGTAAATATCAACAGTCAATCATTGGGTGGTGGGTGTGTGGTTGTCATTACAGTGCTTGGACTGTAAATATCGACAGTCATTTACGGGATGGTGGGTGTGTTGGTGTCATTACAATGTTTTGATTGTAAATATCAACAGTCATTCATAGGGTGGTGGGTGTTATTAGAGTGCTTGAACTGTAAATATCAACAGTCATTCATGGGGTAATGGGTGTGTGGGTGTCATTATAGTGCTTGGACTGTAAATATCAACAGTCACTCATGGGGTGGTGGTTGTGTGTGTCATTAGTGCTTGGACTGTAAATATCAACAGTCATTCATGAGGTGGTGGGTGTGTGGGTGTCATTACAGTGGTTGGACTCTAATTATCAACAGTCCTTCATGGATTGGTGGGTGTGTGGGTGTCATTACAGTGCTTAGACTGTAAATATCAACAGTCATTTATTGGGTGGTGAGTGTGTGGGTGTCATTACAGTGCTTGGACAGTAAATATCAATAGTCAATCATGGGAAGGTCGGTGTGTGGGTGTCATTATAGTGCTTGGACTGTAAATATCAACAGTCATTCATGAGGTGGTGGGTGGGCGGGTGTCATTACAGTGTTTTAACTAAAAATATCAACATTCATTTATTGGGTGGTGGGTGTCATTAGAGTGCTTGGAGTGTAAATATCAACAGTCATTCATGGGGTGGTGAATTTGTGGGTGTCACAACAGTGATTGGACTGTAAATATCAACAGTCATTAATGGGGTGGTGAGTGTGTGAGTGTCATTACAGTTCCTGGACTGCTAATATAAACTACCATACATTAGGTGGTGGTTGTGTGGGTGTCATTACACTGCTTAGACTGTAAATATTAACAGTCATTTATAGGGTGGTGGATGTGTGGATGTCATTACAGTGCTTCGACTGAAAATATCAACAGTCATTCATAGGGTGGTGGGTGTGTGAGTGTAATTACAGAGCTTGGACTGTATATATCAACAGACATTCATGGGGTGGTGGGTGTGTAGGTGTCATTACATTGCTTGGACTGTAAATATCAAAAGTCATTCTTGGGGTGGTCGGTGTGTGGGTTTCATTACATTGCTTAGACTGTAAATATCAACAGTCATTTATGGGGTGGTGGGTGTGTGGCTGTCATTACAGTGCTTGGACTGTAAATATCAACAGTCAATCATGGGGTGGTGGGTGTGTGGGTGTCATTACAGTGCTTTGACTGTAAATATCAACAGTCATTCTTGGGGTGGTGGGTGTGTGGGTGTCATTACAGTGTTTTGATTGCAAATATCAACAGCCATTTAAAAGGTGGTGGGTGTCATTAGAGTGCTTGAACTGTAAATATCAACAGTAATTCATAAGGTGGTAGGTGTGGGGGTGTCATTACAGTGCTTTGACTGTAAATATCAACAGTCATTCATGGGGTGGTGGGTGTGTGTTTTCATTAGTGCTTGGACTGTAATTATCAACAGTCAATCATGCGGTGGTTGGTGTTATTACAGTGCTTGGACTGTAAATATCAACAGTTAATCATGGGGTGTTGGTTGTCATTAGAGTGCTTGGACTGTAAATATCAACAGTCATTCATGGGGTTTTGGTGTTTGGGTGTCTATGCAGTGCTTGGACTGTAAATATCAACAGTCATTCATGGGGTGGTGGGTGTGTGGGTGTCATTACAGTGCTTGGACTGTAAATATCAACTATCATTTATGGGCTGGTGGGTGTGTGGGTGTCATTACAGTGCTGGGACTGTAATTATCAACAGTCATTCATGAGGTGGTGGGTGTGTGGGTGTCATTACAGTGTTTTAACTATAAATATCAACATTCATTTATTGGGTGTTGGGTGTCATTACAGTGCTTTGACTATAAATATCAACAGTCATTCATGGGGTGGTGCATGTGTGGGTGTAATGACATTTCTTCGACTGTAAATATCAACAGTCATTAATGGGGTGGTGAGTGTGTAGGTGTCATTACAGTTCTTGAACTGTAAATATCAACCATCATTAATATGTGAGTGTCATTACAGAGCTCAGACTGTAAATATTAACAGTTATTCCTGGGGTGGTGGGTGTGTTGGTGCCATTACAGTGCTTGGACTGTAAATATCAACTGTCATTCATAGGGTTTTGGTGTTTGGGTGTCTATGCAGTGCTTGGACTGTAAATATCAACAGTCATTCATGGGGTGGTGGGTGTGTGGTTGTCATTACAGTGCTTGGACTGTAAATATCAACCGTCATTTATGGGGTGGTGTTTGTGTGGGTGTCATTACAGTTCCTGGACTGTAAAAATTAACAGTCATTCATAGGGTGGTGGGTGTGTGAGTGTCATTACAGAGCTTGGACTGTAAATATCAACAGTCATTCATGGGGTGGTGGGTGTGTGGGTGTCATTACAGTGCTTAGACTGTAAATATCAACAGTCAGTTATTGGGTTGTGGGTGTGTGGGTGTCATTACAGTGTTTTAACTATAAATATCAACATTCATTTATTGGGTGTTGGGTGTCATTACAGTGCTTTGACTATAATTATCAACAGTCATTCATGGGGTGGTGCATGTGTGGGTGTAATGACAGTTCTTGGACTGTAAATATCAACAGTCATTCATGGGGTGGTATGTGTGTAGGTGTCATTACAGTGCTTGGACTGTAAATATCAAAAGTCATTTTTGGGGTGGTCGGTGTGTGGGTGTCATTATAGTGCTTAGACTGTAAATATTAACAGTCATTTATGGGGTGGTGGGTGTGTGGCTGTCATTACAGTGCTTGGACTGTAAATATCAAAAGTCAATCATGGGGTGGTGGGTGTGTGGGTGTCATTACAATGCTTTGACTGTAAATATCAACAGACATTCATGGGGTGGTGGGAGTGTGGGTGTCATTACAGTGTTTTGTTTGTAAATATCAACAGTCATTTATAAGCTTGTGGGTGTCATTAGAGTGATTGGACTGTAAATATTAACAGTCATTCATAAGGTCGTGTGTGTGGGTGTATCATTACAGTGTTTTGACTGTAAATATCAACAATCATTCATGGGGTGGTGGGGGTGAGGGTGTCATTACAGTGCTTGGACTGTAAATATCAACAGTCATTCATGGGGTGGTGGGTGTGTGGGTGTCATTATAATGCTTGAAATGTAAATATCAACAGTCATTCATGGGGTGGTGGGTGTGTGGTTGTCATTACAGTGCATGGATTATAAATATTAAGTCATTCATGGTGTGGTAGGTGTGTGTGTATGTCATTAGTGCTTGGACTATAAATATCAACAGTCATTCATGGGGTGGTTGGTATCATTACAGTGCTTGGACTGTAAATATCAACAGTTAATCATGGGGTGTTGGTAGTCATTAGAGTGTTTGGACTCTAAATATCAACAGTCAATCATGGGGTGGTGGGTGTGTGGGTATCATTACAGTGTTTTGATTGTAAATATCAACAGTCATTCATAGGTTGGTGGGTGTCATTAGAGTGCTTGGACTGTAAATATCAACAGTCATTCATGGGGTGGTGGGTGTGTGGGTGTCATTACAGTGCTTAGACTGTAAATATCAATAGTCATTCATAGGGTGGTGGGTGTGAGGGTGTCATTACAGTGCTTAGACTGTATATATCAACAATCATTCATGGGGTCGTGGGTGTGTGGGTGTCATTATAGTGTTTGGACTGTAAATATCAACAGTCATTCATGGGGTGGTGAATGTGTGGGTGTCATTACATTGCTTGGACTGTAAATATCAAGTCATTCATGGGATGGTGGGTGTCTGTGTGTCATTAGTGCTTGGACTGTGAATATTAACAGTCATTTATGGGGTGGTGGGTGGCATTACACTGCTTAGACTCTAATATCAACAGTCATTCATGGGGTGATGGGTGTGTGGGTGTCATTACAGTGCTTGGACTGTAAATATAAATAGTTATTCATGGGGATGTGGGTGTTTGGGTGTCTATGCAGTGCTTGGACTGTAAATATTAATAGTCATTCATATGGTGGTGGGTGTGTGAGTGTAATTACAGTGTTTTGACTGTAAATATCAACAGTCATTCATAGGGTGTTGGGTGTCATTACAGTGCTTTTACTGTAAATATCAACAGTTATTCAAGGGGTGGTCGGTGTGTGGGTGTCATGACAATGCTTGGACTGTAAATATTAACAGTCATTCATGGGGTGGTGAGTGTGTGTGTGTTATTACAGTTCTTGAACTGTATATATCAACCATTATTCATTGGTTGGTGGGTGTGTGGGTGTCATTACAGTGCTGGGACTGTAAATATCAACAGTCATTTATAGGGTGGTGGGTGTTTGAGTGTAATTACAGAGCTTGGACTGTAAATATCAACAGTCATTTATAGGGTGGTGGGTGTTTGAGTGTCATTACAGAGCTTGGACTGTAAATATCAACAGTCATTTATAGGGTGGTGGGTTTGTGGGTGTCATTACAGTGCTTTGACTGTAAATATTAACCATAATGCATGGGGTGGTGGGTGTGGGTCGTCATTACAGTGCTTTCAGTGTAAAAATCAACAGTCATTCATGGGGTGGTGTGGGTGAGGGTGTCATTACAGTTCTTGGACTTTAAATATCAACCATCATTCATTAGGTGGTGGGTTTGTGGGAGTCATTACAGTGCTTAGACTGTAAATATTAACAGTCATTCATGAGATGGGGGTGTGTTGATGTTATTACATTGCTTAGACTGTAAATATCAACAGTCAGTTATTGGTTTGTGGGTGTGTGGGTGTCATTACAGTGCTTGGACTGTAAATATTAACAGTCAATCATGGGGTGGTCGGTGTGTGGGTGTCATTACAGTGCTGGGACTGTAATTATCAACAGTCATTCATGGGGTGGTGTGTGTGTTGGTGTCATTACAGTGTTTTAACTATAAATATCAACATTCATTTATTGGGTGTTGGGTGTCATTACAGTGCTTTGACTATAAATATCAACAGACATTCATGGGGTGGTGCATGTGTGGGTGTAATGACAGTTCTTGGACTGTAAATATCAACAGTCATTAATGGGGTGGTGAGTGTGTGGGTGTCATTACAGTTCTTGAACTGTAAATATCAACCATCATTAATGTGTGGGTGTCATTACAGACCTCAGACTGTAAATATTAACAGTTATTCCAGGGGTGGTGGGTGTGTTGGTGTCATTACAGTGCGTGGACTATAAATATGAACCATCATTTATGGGGTGGTGGGTGTGTGGGTGTCATTACAGTGCTTTGACTGTAAATATCAACAGTCATTCATAGTGTGATGGGTGTGAGGGTGTCATTACAGTGCTTAGACTGTAATTATCAACAGTCATTCATGAGGTGGTGGGTGTGTGGGTGTCATTATAGTGCTTGGACAGTAAATATCAACAGTCACTCATGGGGTGGTGGGTGTCTGTGTGTCATTAGTGCTTGGACTGTAAATATCAAGAGTCATTCAAGGGGTGGTGGGTGGCATTACAGTGCTTGGACTCTTAATATCTACAGTCATTCATAGAGTGGTGGGTGTGTGAGTGTCATTACATCGTTTTGAATATAAATATCAACAGTCATTTCTTGGGTTGTGGGTTTTTGGGTGTCTATGCAGTGCTTGGAGTGTAAATATCAAAAGTCAATCATGGGGTGGTGGGTGTGTGGTTGTCATTACAGTGCTTGGACTGTAAATATCGACAGTCATTTACGGGGTGGTGGGTGTGTGGGTGTCATTATAATGTTTTGATATTAAATATCAACAGTCATTCATAGGGTGGTGGGTGTTATTAGAGTGCTTGAACTGTAAATATCAACAGTCATTCATGGGGTGGTGGGTGTGTGGGTGTCATTATAGTGCTTGGACTGTAAATATCAACAGTCACTCATGGGGTGGTGGGTGTGTGTGTCATTAGTGCTTGGACTGTAAATATCAAAAGTCATTCATGGGGTGGTGGGTGTGTGGGTGTCATTACAGTGGTTGGACTGTAATTATCAACAGTCTTTTATGGATTGGTGGGTGTGTGGGTGTCATTACAGTGCTTAGACTGTAAATATCAACAGTCATTTATTGGGTGGTGGGTGTGTGGGTGTCATTACAGTGCTTGGACAGTAAATATCAATAGTCAATCATGGGAAGGTCGGTGTGTGGGTGTCATTATAGTGCTTGGACTGTAAATATCAAAAGTCATTCATGAGGTGGTGGGTGGGCGGGTGTCATTACAGTGTTTTAACTATAAATATCAACATTCATTTATTGGGTGGTGGGTGTCATTACAGTGCTTGGAGTGTAAATATCAACAGTCATTCGTGGGGTGGTGCATTTGTGGGTGTCACGACAGTGATTGGACTGTAAATATCAACAGTCATTAATGGGGTGGTGAGTAGTTGAGTGTCATTACAGTTCCTGGACTGCTAATATAAACCATCATACATTAGGTGGTGGGTGTGTGGGTGTCTTTACACTGCTCAGACTGTAAATATTAACAGTCATTTATGGGGTGGTGAGTGTGTGGATGTCATTACAGTGCTTGGACTGAAAATATCCACAGTCATTCTTAAGGTGGTGGGTGTGTGGGTGTCATTACAGTGATTGGCCTATAAATATTAACCGTCATTTATGGGGTGGTGGGTGTGTGGGTGTCATTACAGTGCTTGGACTGTAAATATCAACAGTCATTCATAGGGTGGTGGGTGTGTGAGTGTAATTACAGAGCTTGGACTGTATATATCAACAGACATTCATGGGGTGGTGGGTGTGTAGGTGTCATTACAGTACTTGGACTGTAAATATCAAAAGTCATTCTTGGGGTGGTCGGTGTGTGGGTGTCATTACAGTGCTTAGACTGTAAATATCAACAGTCATTTATGGGGTGGAGGGTGTGTGGCTGTCATTACAGTGCTTGGACTGTAAATATCAACAGTCATTTATGGGGTGGAGGGTGTGTGGCTGTCATTACAGTGCTTGGACTGTAAATATCAACAGTCAATAATGGGGTGGTGGGTGTGTGGGTGTCATTACAGTGCTTTGACGGTAAATATCAACAGTCATTCTTTGGGTGGTTGTGTGTGGGTGTCATTACAGTGTTTTGATTGGAAATATCAACATTCATTTATTGGGTGTTGGGTGTCATTACAGTGCTTTGACTATAAATATCAACAGTCATTCATGGGGTGGTGCATGTGTGGGTGTAATGACAGTTCTTGGACTGTAAATATCAACAGTCATTAATGGGGTGGTGAGTGTGTGGGTGTCATTACAGTTCTTGAACTGTAAATATCAACCATCATTAATGTGTGGGTGTCATTACAGAGTTTAGACTGTAAATATTAACAGTTATTCCAGGGGTGGTGGGTGTGTTGGTGTCATTACAGTGCGTGGACTATAAATATGAACCATCATTTATGGGGTGGTGGGTGTGTGGGTGTCATTACAGTGCTTTGACTGTAAATATCAACAGTCATTCATAGTGTGATGTGTGTGAGGGTGTCATTACAGTGCTTAGACTGTAATTATCATCAGTCATTCATGTGGTGGTGGGTGTGTGGGTGTCATTATAGTGCTTGGACTGTAAATATCAACAGTCACTCATGGGGTGGTGGGTGTCTGTGTGTCATTAGTGCTTGGACTGTAAATATCATGAGTCATTCAATGGGTGGTGGGTGGCATTACAGTGCTTGGACTCTAAATATCAACAGTCATTCATAGAGTGGTGGGTGTGTGAGTGTCATTACATCGTTTTGAATATAAATATCAACAGTCATTCATTGGGTTGTGGGTTTTTGGGTGTCTATGCAGTGCTTGAAGTGTAAATATCAACAGTCAATCATGGGGTGGTGGGTGTGTGGTTGTCATTACAGTGCTTGGACTGTAAATATCGACAGTCATTTACGGGGTGGTGGGTGTGTGGGTGTCATTACAATGTTTTGATTTAAATATCAACAGTCATTCATAGGGTGGAGGGTGTTATTAGAGTGCTTGAACTGTAAATATCAACAGTCATTCATGGGGTGGTGGGTGTGTGGGTGTCATTATAGTGCTTGGACTGTAAATATCAACAGTCACTCATGGGGTGGTGGGTGAGTGTGTCATTAGTGCTTGGACTGTAAATATCAACAGTCATTCATGGGGTGGTGGGTGTGTGGGTGTCATTACAGTGGTTGGACTGTAATTATCAACAGTCCTTCATGGATTGGTGGGTGTGTGGGTGTCATTACAGTGCTTAGACTGTAAATATCAACAGTCATTTATTGGGTGGTGGGTGTGTGGGTGTCATTACAGTGCTTGGACAGTAAATATCAATAGTCAATCATGGGAAGGTCGGTGTGTGGGTGTCATTATAGTGCTTGGACTGTAAATATCAACAGTCATTCATGAGGTGGTGGGTGGGCGGGTGTCATTACAGTGTTTTAACTATAAATATCAACATTCATTTATTGGGTGGTGGGTGTCATTACAGTGCTTGGAGTGTAAATATCAACAGTCATTCGTGGGGTGGTGCATTTGTGGGTGTCACGACAGTGATTGGACTGTAAATATCAACAGTCATTAATGGGGTGGTGAGTGTGTGAGTGTCATTACAGTTCCTGGACTGCTAATATAAACCATCATACATTAGGTGGTGGGTGTGTGGGTGTCTTTACACTGCTCAGACTGTAAATATTAACAGTCATTAATGGGGTGGTGAGTGTGTGGATGTCATTACAGTGCTTGGACTGAAAATTTCCAGAGTCATTCTTAAGGTGGTGGGTGTGTGGGTGTCATTACAGTGATTGGCCTATAAATATTAACCGTCATTTATGGGGTGGTGGGTGTGTGGGTGTCATTACAGTGCTTGGACTGTAAATATCAACAGTCATTCATAGGGTGGTGGGTGTGTGAGTGTAATTACAGAGCTTGGACTGTATATATCAACAGACATTCATGGGGTGGTGGGTGTGTAGGTGTCATTACAGTACTTGGACTGTAAATATCAAAAGTCATTCTTGGGGTGGTCGGTGTGTGGGTGTCATTACAGTGCTTAGACTGTAAATATCAACAGTCATTTATGGGGTGGAGGGTGTGTGGCTGTCATTACAGTGCTTGGACTGTAAATATCAACAGTCATTTATAGGGTGGAGGGTGTTTGGCTGTCATTACAGTGCTTGGACTGTAAATATCAACAGTCAATCATGGGGTGGTGGGTGTGTGGGTGTCATTACAGTGCATTGACTGTAAATATCAACAGTCATTCTTTGGGTGGTTGTGTGTGGGTGTCATTACAGTGTTTTGATTGTAAATATCAACAGCCATTTAAAAGGTGGTGGGTGTCATTAGAGTGCTTGAACTGTAAATATCAACAGTCATTCATAAGGTGGTAGGTGTGGGGGTGTCATTACAGTGCTTTGACTGTAAATATCAACAGTCATTCATGGGGTGGTGGGTGTGTGGGTTTCATTATAGTGTTTGAACTGTAAATATCAACAGTCATTCATGGGGTGGTGGGTGTGTGGGTGTCATTACAGTGCTTGGACTATAAATATTAAGTCATTCATGTTGTGGTGGGTGTGTGTGTGTCATTAGTGCTTGGACTGTAATTATCAACAGTCAATCATGGGGTGGTTGGTGTCATTACAGTGCTTGGACTGTAAATATCAACAGTTAATCATGGTGTGTTGGGTGTCATTAGAGTGCTTGGACTGTAAATATCAACTGTCATTCATGGGGTTTTGGTGTTTGGGTGTCTATGCAGTGCTTGGACTGTAAATATCAACAGTCATTCATGGGGTGGTGGGTGTGTGGGTGTCATTACAGTGCTTGGACTGTAAATATCAACCGTCATTTATGGGGTGGTGTTTGTGTGGGTGTCATTACAGTTCCTGGACTGTAAAAATTAACAGTCATTCATAGGGTGGTGGGTGTGTGAGTGTCATTACAGAGCTTGGACTGTAAATATCAACAGTCATTCATGGGGTGGTGGGTGTGTGGGTGTCATTACAGTGCTTAGACTGTAAATATCAACAGTCAGTTATTGGGTTGTGGGTGTGTGGGTGTCATTACAGTGCTTAGACTGTAAACATTAACAATCAATCATGGGGTGGTCGGTGTGTGGGTGTCATAAACAGTGCTGGGACTGTAATTATCAACAGTCATTCATGAGGTGGTGGGTGTGTGGGTGTCATTACAGTGTTTTAACTATAAATATCAACATTCATTTATTGGGTGTTGGGTGTCATTACAGTGCTTTGACTATAATTATCAACAGTCATTCATGGGGTGGTGCATGTGTGGGTGTAATGACAGTTCTTCGACTGTAAATATCAACAGTCATTAATGGGGTGGTGAGTGTGTAGGTGTCATTACAGTTCTTGAACTGTAAATATCAGCCATCATTAATATGTGGGTGTCATTACAGAGCTCAGACTGTAAATATTAACAGTTATTCCTGGGGTGGTGGGTGTGTTGGTGTCATTACAGTGCTTGGACTATAAATATCAACAGTCATTCATGGGGTTTTGGTGTTTGGGTGTCTATGCAGTGCTTGGACTGTAAATATCAACAGTCATTCATAGGGTGGTGGGTGTGTGGGTGTCATTACAGTGCATGGACTGTAAATATCAACAGTCATTCATAGAGTGGTGGGTGTGTGGCTGTCATTACAGTGCTTGGACTGTAAATATCAACAGTCAATCATGGGGTGGTGGGTGTGTGGGTGTCATTACAGTGCTTAGACTGTAATTATCAATAGTCCTTCATGGGTTTGTGGGTGTGTGGGTGTCATTACAGTGCTTAGACTGTAAATATCAACAGTCATTTTTTGGGTGGTGGGTGTGTGGGTGTCATTACAGTGCTTGGACTGTAAATATCAATAGTCAATCATGGGATGGTCAGTGTGTGGGTGTCATTACAGTGCTTGGACTGTAAATATCAACAGTCATTCATGAGGTGGTGGGTGTGTGGGTGTCATTACAGTGTTTTAACTATAAATATCAACATTCATTTATTGGGTGGTGGGTGTCATTAGAGTGCTTGGACTGTAAATATCAACTGTCATACATGGGGTGGTGCATGTGTGGGTGTCATGACAGTGCTTGGACTGTAAATAACAACAGTCATTGATGGGGTGTAAGGGAGACTGCGGTGGTGAAAGGACGTGTCTCGTTAGCTCCGTGACATGTATAAACAGTGCTAGTGTTTACATTAACAGTTCAGTGCTAGTGCGCCTGTATATGTTTTGGCACGTCCAGCATGGGTTCTCCAGTTGACGAGCTGTGCCTTGTCTGTCATGAGCGAGATGATGGAAAGGTCAAGTGGCTGAAATGTCTCAAGTGCAAATTGGGCGGCCATAGCACTTGTATGAGAATGACTGGTTTGAAATCAAATGCTTCGGAAGTAAATTGGGTTTGTGATCCTTGTGCTCTAGTGATAAAGAGTGAAGTTCACCTTCGAGAGGAGATTAATGTAATGACTGAAGGGGTCACGCTGGCTGTGGAAGAGGCTGTGTCAGCTCAATCGGGCCAGGTGGAAAAAGATGGCATGAACTGGGCTGAGGTGGTGTCGAGATGCAGGAAACGGAAACGCACACAGAAAAATAAGAATCTTCTTATTATTAAAGCAAAGGGTAGCAAAAAAGCGGTTGATATGAAGAAAGAGGTCGAAGAATTGTTGTCGGATGTTCAAATTATGGACTCCAAATTCACTAACAAGGGAAATATTGTTATAAATCTTGAATCTGAAGAGAAGAGAAATGCTGCACAAAATAAGTTACACGAGGTGGGGAATTTAATTGCTTCCAATGGGAAGCGATGGGACCCCAAAATTATGGTATGTAATGTGGCTCGGAATGAGGACAAGGAATCGCTCATTGAAGAAATTATTGTAAGGAATAATTTGGAATCGATTGACGGAGTTATAAATAAAATAAAAATTGTTTCTGAAAGACCAGCTGCGGGAGGGACTGTACATTATGTACTGAAGTGTGATCCAGAGGTACGTGCAAGAATTCACGGGATGAATGACAAGCTGAAGCTGAAGTGGGGCGTTCATCAGGTATACGATCATTATTTTCCACTACTGTGTTACCACTGCCTGAAATTCGGTCACAAGTCGGATAGTTGCCAATGCAAGGTCAAAGGTCATGCACCCCACTGATATAAGTGTGCAGGTCAGCATGAAGGTCGCTCTTGCCAGTCTGATGTGAGAAAATGCTTCAACTGTGCTGCTTCAAAATGTCAAAGCGAACACTCTGTAAGTAGTTTGTCTTGCCCCATTTTCACCTCGGAAGTAAATAGGATCAGACTCAACACTAACCATGGCTTTTAATATGCAAAGTGTTAATTGTGGACTATTGAACGTGCAGTCTGCTAAAAATAAAACATTTGAGATACGCCAGACGATTGTTGATGGCTGTTTAGATTTTTATGCCATTACTGAGACGTGGTTAACGAAATTTGACTCAGCTGCTATCCAGGAAATGACTCCGGTGACTCATTCTTTTTTACATAAACCGAGGTGTACGGGTCGAGGCGGAGGTGTTGGTCTATTTGTTTCAAATTCTATAAAGAAGGTGAAGGTATGCAAGTCGCCGGGGTTTGAAAGTTTCGAACTCCTTCAGGTTGAGTGTCAAGCTGGTGGAAGCAAAGTAACGTTTATAACAATATATAGACCCCCTGCTACTAGCCCTGGTTTATTCATTGATGAGCTTGAGCTGTACCTCGAGACGGTTGACATGATTAGCTCTAATGTCATTGTGTTGGGAGATTTTAATTTTTGGCTTGATACTCCAGGAGCCCGCTATGTTCAGCGATTTACAGATATGTTAACCTGGTCAATGTAGTGAACAAGCCCACATCGATTTGTGGCCATATTATTGATTTGGTCTTGGTGGACACATCTGGAGACCTGGTACGTAACCTTCAGGTGGACGATGTATGCTCCCTTTCACCGGTACACAAACTTGTGGTGTTTAATCTGAACCTGTTGTTGAGTAAAAGGCAAGTAAAGAATATTTCTTTTCGGTCCAGAAGAAATTTTAATAGTGATGGTCTACTATCACTCGTTTGTAATAAGATAGTCGAGCAATACGGTGATTCGTGCAATCATGGGTGGGCAGTGAAAGGAGAGTGTCATGACTGTTTGTACAATCTATACAATTACACACTGAAGTCTGAATACGACAAAATGTGTCCTATAGTTGAGAAGAAAATAATAGTGAAAGATGAGTCTCCGTGGTTCAACAATGACATAAATAAAGCGGAAATTAATAAAAAAAAGATGGAAAGACGGTGGCGCAAGTATCGTACTGAGGAATGTAGACATGCATACACTCAAGCACGAAACTACGAATTAAGGCTTGTCACCAAGAGAAAGTGCAGTGATTACAAAGAGAAAACTGAAATGGCGGGATCGAATATACACGAGCTCTACAAGATACTTGACTGCCTGACTGGTGATAAGAGGAAGCACAAGTTGCCGGAGAGCTGTTCGGATAGCAATTTGGCCAATGATTTTGTATATTTTTTCGATAATAAGATCAAGAATATTATATCGACGTTTGTGAGTGATAGTTCGCATATGGTTATGAGTGAACAAACTTCTGATATTAAACTGAGTGAGTTCCGAATTGTGAGTGAATTGACTGTTAGTGAGATGATCAAGAAGGCAAAACCAACTTACTCTGCAATCGACCCTATGCCGTTCAAGCTGTTTAACAGAAACAAAAGGTTTGATCGTCTGGTCAGCGTTATCACAAAAATGGTAAATGTGAGTATTGCTAATAGTGTGTTCCCAAACTCTGAAAAGCAAGCTATTGTAACACCCATATTGAAGGGGAATCTTGACCCCCAATCTTTCAGCTCATTTCGTCCTGTATCCAATTTAACTTTTCAATCCAAGATTTTGGAAAAGGTAATTTTAACTCAATTGATGGATTATTTGGATATGGTTGGTGCAATTCATGATAACCAGTCAGCCTACCGTCGTCTGTATTCCACGGAGACTGCTCTGTGTTCTATCGTAAGTAACATGCGCACTTTGATGGATGATGGAAAATGTGGTCTGTTGGTATTACTGGATTTGAGTGCTGCATTCGACACAGTAGTGCACAGTGTCTTATTGAGTGTCTGTGAACGTATTGGTATAATAGGTGCTGCTCTCTCGTACCTGAAGAGTTACCTGACTGGCCGCAACTACTATGTAAAAATAGGAAATGAATTTTCTGACGCAATACCATTAACAAGAGGTGTGCGTCAGGGTAGTGTTTTAGGCCCAATACTCTTCTGTTTATATACTACAGATCTTTCTGTACTACTTGAAAAGTACGAAGTCAGATTCAAGCTTTTTGCGGGTGACACGCAGTTTTACATGTCATTCACAAATATACACGATTCAGAAACTCATTTGAGCTCTGTACTTACTGGCATTAAGCAATGGATGGATTCCAGGCATCTTAAATTAAATCAAGATAAAACAGAATGTCTGTATGTCGGTCGTAGAACTGACTTCGACAGCTTGGGAGTACGTAAACTAAAAGTGAATGATAGGGAAATCACAATCAACAAATGTGTGAAGAGTCTCGGGGTGATGTTGGACAGTGAGCTAATGATGAGAGATCAGATTGGTCATGTGGTTCAAATTGCTGGATACCACTTGAGGAATTTGGCTTTCGTAAGGAAATACTTAGATCAGAGTGTGATGATGAAACTGGTTTACAATCATGTTCTAAGTAAATTGGATTACTGGAATTCCCTATATTACGGCTTGCCTGATTATCTATTGAAGAAACTCCAGATGATCACGAACAGAGCTGCGAGATTGATACGAGGTCTGTCAAGAAGAGATCGAATAACACCAGCACTCATACAACTACATTGGCTTCCTATTAAGGCACGTATCGTTTACAAGCAGTGTGTTATGGTTCATCAAGCGTTAAATTTTGGCAAACCAGTTTACATGCGAGATATGCTCCTGGACTTTCATGTGGATACCAATGTAGAATTGCGACATAGCAGCGAGGTGAATAGGCTTCTGGAACCAAGATTCAGAAGGGAATGTGGAAAAAGAGTGTTCGCATAGTGCTCCTCGCCTCTACAACAACCTTCCGAGCTTCGTTAGGGCAGTGAAACAGCTGCTCTATTCAAAAAGAGACTGAAGACACACCTCTTCACCGAGTCTTACGACCTCATAAATGAAGAAATGAGAACAAGTTTCCGGCTTTAGTTGATCTACGGAGGGACTTGGAGAGCTGGCAACGGCTGAAAGTCCCTAGAAGCCATCACATAAGTAACATAAGTAAGTAAGAGTGTGTGGGTGTCATTACGGTTCATGGACTGTAAATATAAACCATCATACATTCGGTGGTGGGTGTGTGGGTGTCATTACAGTGCTTGGACTGTATATATGAACAGTCATTCATGGGGTGGTGGGTGTGTGGATGTCATTAAAGTGCTTGGACTGAAAATATCAACAGTCATTCTTGGGGTGGTGGGTGTGTGGATGTCATTACAGTGCTTGGCCAATAAATATTAACCATCATGTATAGGGTGGTGGGTGTGTGGGTGTCATTACAGTGCTTGGACTGTAAATATCAACAGTCATTCATAGGGTGGTGGGTGTGTGAGTGTCATTACAGAACTTGGACTGTAAATATCAACAGTCATTCATTGGTGGTGGGTAAGTAGGTGTCATTATAGTGCTTGGACTGTAAATATCAAAAGTCATTCTTGGGGTGGAAGGTGTGTGGGTGTCATTACATTGCTTTGACAGTAAATATCAACAGACATTCATGGGGTGGTGGGTGTGTGGGTGTCATTACAGTGTTTTGTTATAAATATCAACAGTCATTTATAAGGTTGTAGGTGTCATTAGAGTGATTGGACTGTAAATATCAACAGTCATTGATAAGGTGATGGGTGTGGGGTTGTCATTACATTGTTTTGACTGTAAATATCAACAGTCATTCATGGGATGGTGGGGGTGAGGGTGTTATTACAGTGCTTGGACTGTATATATCAACAGTCATTCATGGGGTGGTGGGTGTGTGGGTGTCATTATAGTGTTTGAACTGTAAATAGCAACAGTCATTCATGGGGTGGTGGGTGTGATGGTGTCATTACAGTGCTTAGACTGTATATATCAACAATCATTCATGGGGTCGTGGGTGTGTGGGTGTCATTATAGTGTTTGGACTGTAAATATCAACAGTCATTCATGGGGTGGTGAATGTGTGGGTGTCATTACATAGCTTGGACTGTAAATATCAAGTTATTCATGGGGTGGTGGGTATGTATTGTCATTATAGTGCTTGAACTGTAAATATCAACAGTCATTCATGGGGTGGTGGGTGTGTGGGTGTCATTACAGTGCTTGGACTATAAATATCAATTCATTCATGGTGTGGTGAGTGTCTGTGTGTCATTAGTGCTTGGACTGTGAATATTAACAGTCATTCATGGGGTGGTGGGTGGCATTACAGTGCTTAGACTCTAATATTAACAGTCATTCATGGGGTGATGGGTGTGTGGGTGTCATTACAGTGCTTGGACTGTAAATATAAACAGTTATTCATGGGGATGTGGGTGTTTGGGTGTCTATGCAGTGCTTGTACTGTAAATATCAACAGTCAATCATGGAGTGGTGAGTGTGTGGGTGTCATTAGAGTGCTTGGACTGTAAATATTAACAGTCATTCATTGGGTGGTGAGTGTGTGGATATCATTAGAGTGCTTGGACTGTAAATATCAACAGTCATTCATAAGGTGGTGGGTGTGGGGGTGTCATTACAGTGTTTTGACTGTAAATATCAACAGTCATTCATTGAGTGGTGGGGGTTAGGGTGTCATTACTGTGCTTGGACTGTAAATATCAACAGTCATTCATGGGGTGGTGGGTGTGTGGGTGTCATTATAATGCTTGAAATGTAAATATCAACAGTCATTCATGGGGTGTTGGGTGTGTGGTTGTCATTACAGTGCATGGACTATAAATATTCAGTCATTCATGATGTGGTGGGTGTGTGTGTGTGTCATTATTGCTTGGACTGTAAATATCAACAGTCATTCATGGGGTGGTTGGTGTCATTACAGTTCTTGGACTGTAAATATCAACAGTCAATCATGGGGTGTTGGTAGTCATTAGAGTGTTTGGACTCTTAATATCAACAGTCATTCATGGGGTTTTGGGTGTTTGGGTGTCTATGCAGTGCTTGGACTGTAAATATCAACAGTCAATCATAGGGTTGTGGCTTTATGGGTGTCATTACAGTGCTTGGACTGTATATATCAACAGTGAGTCATGGGGTGGTGGGTGTGTGGGTGTCATTACAGTGATTTGATTGTAAATATCAACAGTCATTTATAGGGTGGTGGGTGTCATAGAGTGCTTGGACTATAAATATCAACAGTCATTCATGGGGTGGTAGGTGTGTGGGTGTCATTACAGTGCATAGACTGTAAATATCAATAGTCATTCATGGGGTGGTGGGTGTGAGGGTGTCATTACAGTGCTTAGACTGTATATATAAACAATCATTCATGGGGTCGTGGGTGTGTGGGTGTCATTATAGTGTTTGGACTGTAAATATCAACAGTCATTCAAGGGGTGGTGAATGTGTGGGTGTCATTACATTGCTTGGACTGTAAATATCAAGTCATTCATGGGGTGGTGGGTATGTGGGTGTCATTATAGTGCTTGAACTGTAAATATCAACAGTCATTCATGGGGTGGTGGGTGTGTGGGTGTCATTACAGTGCTTGGACTATAAATATCAATTCATTCATGGTGTGGTGAGTGTCTGTGTGTCATTAGTGCTTGGACTGTGAATATTAACAGTCATTCATGGGGTGGTGGGTGGCATTACAGTGATTAGACTCTAATATCAACAGTCATTCATGGGGTGATGGGTGTGTGGGTGTCATTACAGTGCTTGGACAGTAATTATAAACAGTTATTCATGGGGATGTGGGTGTTTGGGTGTCTATGCAGTGCTTGTACTGTAAATATCAACAGTCAATCATGGAGTGGTGGGTGTGTGGGTGTCATTAGAGTGCTTGGACTGTAAATATTAACAGTCATTTATGGTGTGGTGGGTGTGTGGGTGTCATTACAGTGTTTTGACTGTAAATATCAACAGTCATTGATAGGGTGTTGGGTGTCATTACAGTGCTTGGACTGTAAATATCAACAGTTATTCAAGGGGTGGTAAGTGTGTGGGTGTCATGACACTGCTTGGACTGTAAATATCAACAGTCATTCATGG
The DNA here is from genome assembly GCA_033782935.1 of Petrolisthes cinctipes. Classification (NCBI taxonomy): domain Eukaryota; kingdom Metazoa; phylum Arthropoda; class Malacostraca; order Decapoda; family Porcellanidae; genus Petrolisthes; species Petrolisthes cinctipes. Next base: position 1,073,059 of record JAWQEG010000618.1, read on the forward strand.
GGTGGTGAGTGTGTGGGTGTTATTACAGTTCTTGGACTGTATATATCAACCATTATTCATTGGTTGGTGGGTGTGTGGGTGTCATTACAGTGATTGGACTGTAAATATTAACAGTTATTCATGGGGTGGTGGGTGTGTGGATGACATAACAGTGCTCGGACTGAAAATATTAATTGTCATTTATAGGGTGGTGGTTGTGTGGGTGTTATTACAGTGGTTGGACTGTAAATATCAACAGTCATTCATAAAGTGATGGGTTTGTGAGTGTCATTACAGATCTTGGACTGTAAATATCAACAGTCATTAATGGAGTGGTGGGTGTGTGGGAGTCATTACAGTGCTTGGACTGTAAATATCAACAGTCATTCATGGGGTTAGGGTTTGCGGGTGTCATTACAGTGCTTAGACTGTAAATATCAACAGTCATTAATTGGTTGGTGGGTGTGTGGGTGTCATTACAGTGTTTGGACTGTAAATATCAACAGTCAATCATGGGGTGGACGGTGTGTGGGTGTCATTACAGTGCTTGGACTGTAAATATCAGCTGTCATTCATGGGGTGGTGCGTGTATTGGTATAATGACAGTGCTTGGACTGTAAATATCAACAGTCATTCATGGGGTGGTAAGTGTGTGGGTGTCATTACAGTTCTTGGACTATAAATATCAACCCTTATTCATTAGGTGGTGGGTTTGTGGGTGTCATTACAGTGCTCAGACTGTAAATGTTAACAGTCATTCATGGGGTGGTGGGTGTGTGGATGTCTTTACAGTGCTTAGACTGTAAACATCAACAGTCATTTATGGGGTGGTGTGTGTGTGAGTGTGATTACAGTGCTTGGACTATAAATATTAACCGTCATTTATGTGATTGTGGGTATTTGGGTGTCATTACAGTGCATGGACTGTAAATATCGTCAGTCATTTATGGGGTTGTGTGTGTGTAGGTTTCATTACAGTGCTTGGAGTGTAAATATCAAAATTAATTCTTGAGGTGGTGGGTCTGTGGGTATCATTACAGTGCTTAGACTGAAAATATCAACAGTCATTTATGGGGTGGTGGGTGTGTGGCTGTCATTATAGTGCATGGACTGTAAATATCAACAGTCATTCATAGAGTGGTGGGTGTGTGGCTGTCATTACAGAGCTTGGACTGTAAATATCAACAGTCAATCATGGGGTGGTGGGTGTGTGGGTGTAATTACAGTGCTTAGAATGTAATTATCAACAGTCCTTCATGGGTTTGTGGGTGTGTGGGTGTCATTACAGTGCTTAGACTGTAAATATCAACAGTCATTTTTTGGGTGGTGGGTGTGTGGGTGTCATTACAGTGCTTGGACTGTAAATATCAATAGTCAATCATGGGATGGTCAGTGTGTGGGTGTCATTACAGTGCTTGGACTGTAAATATCAACAGTCATTTACGGGGTGGTAGGTGTGTGAGTGTCATTAGAGTGCTTGGACTGTAAATATCAACAGTCAATCATGGGGTGGTGGGTGTGCGGGTGTCATTACAGTGTTTTGACTGTAAATATCAAAAGTCATTTATAGGTGATGGGTGCGTGGGTGTCATTACAGTGTTTTGATTGTAAATATCAACAGTCAATTATAGGTTGGTTGGTGTCATTAGAGTGCTTGGACTGTAAATATCAACAGTCATTCATAGGGTGGTGTGTGTGTGGGTGACATTACATTGCGTGGACTGTAAATATCAACAGTCATTTATGGGGTGGTGGGTGTGTGGGTGTCATTACAGTGCTTGGACTGTAAATATCAATAGTCATTTATGGAGTGGTGGGTGTGTGGGTGTCATTACAGTGCTTGGACTCTAAATATAAACAAGCATTCATGGGGTGGTGGGTGTGTGGGTGTCATTACAGTGCTTAGACTGTATATATTAACAGTCATTTATTGGGTGGTGGGTGTGTGGGTGTCATTACAGAGCTTGGACTGTAAATATCAACAGTCATTCATAGGGTGGTGGGTGTGTGAGTATCAATTCAGAGCTTGGACTGTAAATATCAACAGTCATTCAGGGTGTGGTTGGTGTGTAGGTGTCATTACAGTGCTTGGACTGTAAATATCAAAAGTCATTCTTGGGGTTATGGGTGTGTGGGTGTCATTACATTGCTTTGACTGTAAATATCAACAAACATTTATTGGGTGGTGGGTGTGTGGCTGTCATTACAGTGCTTGGACTGTAAATATCGACAGTCAATCATTGGGTGGTGGGTGTGTTGGTGTCATTATAGTGCTTGGACTGAAAATATCAACAGTCATTCATGGGGTGTTGGGTGTGTGGGTGTCATTACAGTGCTTGGACTGTAAATATCAACAGTCATTTATGGGGTGGTGGGTGTGTGGGTGTTATTACAGTGCATGGACTGTAAATATCAACAGTCATTTATAGAGTGGTGGGTGTGTGGCTGTCATTACAGTGCTTGGACTGTAAATATCAACAGTCAATTATGGGATGGTGGGTGTGTTGGTGTCATTACAATGCTTAGACTGTAATTATCAACCATCCTTCATGGGTTGGTGGGTGTGTGGGTGTCATTACAGTGCTTAGACTGTAAATATCAACAGTCATTTTTTGGGTCGGGGGTGTGTGGGTGTCATTACAGTGCTTGGACTGTAAATATCAATAGTCAATCATGGGATGGTCAGTGTGTGGGTGTCATTACAGTGCTTGGACTGTAAATATCAACAGTCATTCATGAGGTGGTGGGTGTGTGGGTGTCATTACAGTGTTTTAACTATAAATATGAACATTCATTTATTGGGTGGTGGGTGTCATTAGAGTGCTTGGACTGTAAATATCAACAGTCATACATGGGGTGGTGCATGTGTGGGTGTCATGACAGTGCTTGGACTGTAAATATCAACAGTCATTCATGGGGTGGTGAGTGTGTGGGTGTCATTACATTTCCTGGACTGTAAATATAAACCATCATACATTAGGTGGTGGGTGTGTGGGTGTCATTACAGTGCTTGGACTGTAAATATCAAGAGTCATTAATGGTGTGGTGGGTGTGTGGATGTCATTAGAGTGCTTGGACTGTAAATATCAACAGTCATTCATAAGGTGGTGGGTGTGGGGGTGTCATTACAGTGTTTTGACTGTAAATATCAACATTCATTCATTGAGTGGTGGGGGTTAGGGTGTCATTACAGTGCTTGGACTGTAAATATCAATAGTCATTTATGGGGTGGTGGGTATGTGGGTGTCATTATAATGCTTGAAATGTAAATATCAACAGTCATTCATGGGGTGGTGGGTGTGTGGTTGTCATTACAGTGCATGGACTATAAATATTAAGTCATTCATTGTGTGGTGGGTGTGTGTGTGTGTCATTAGTGCTTGGACTGTAAATATCAACAGTCATTTATGGAGTGGTGGGTGTGTGGGTGTCATTACAGTGCTTGGACTCTAAATATAAACCAGCATTCATGGGGTGGTGGGTGTGTGGGTGTCATTACAGTGCTTAGACTGTATATATTAACAGTCATTTATTGGGTGGTGGGTGTGTGGGTGTCATTACAGAGCTTGGACTGTAAATATCAACAGTCATTCATAGGGTGGTGGGTGTGTGAGTATCATTTCAGAGCTTGGACTGTAAATATCAACAGTCATTCAGGGTGTGGTTGGTGTGTAGGTGTCATTACAGTGCTTGGACTGTAAATATCAAAAGTCATTCTTGGGGTTATGGGTGTGTGGGTGTCATTACATTACTTAGACTGTAAATATCAACAAACATTTATTGGGTGGTGGGTGTGTGGCTGTCATTACAGTGCTTGGACTGTAAATATCGACAGTCAATCATTGGGTGGTGGGTGTGTTGGTGTCATTATAGTGCTTGGACTGAAAATATCAACAGTCATTCATGGGGTGTTGGGTGTGTGGGTGTCATTACAGTGCTTGGACTGTAAATATTAACTGTGATTTATGGGGTGGTGGGTATGTAGGTGTCATTACAGTGTTTGGACTGTAAATATCAAAAGTCATTCTTGGGGTGGTGTGTGTGTGGGTGTCATTACAATGCTTAGACTGTAAATATCAACAGTCATTTATGGGGTGGTGGGTGTGTGGGTGTCATTACAGAGCTTAGACTGTAAATATCAACAGTCATTTATGGGGTGGTGGGTGTGTGGCTATTATTACAGTGCTTGGACTGTAAATATCAACAGTCAATCATGGGGTGGTGGGTGTGTGGGTGTCATTACAGTGCTTGGACTGTAAATATCAACAGTCATTCATGGGGTGGTGGGTGTGTGGGTGTCATAACAGTGTTTTGACTGTAAATATTAACAGTCATTCATATGTTGGTGGGTGTCATTAGAGTGCTTGAACTGTAAATATCAACAATTTTTCATGGGGTGGTGGTAGTGTGGGTGTCATGACAGTGCTTGGACTGTAAATATCAACAGTCATTCATGGGTTGGTGAGTGTGTGGGGGTTATTACAGTTCTTGGACTGTAAATATCAACCATCATTCATTGGGTGGTGGGTGTGTGGGTGTCATTACAGTGCTTAAAATGAAAATATTAACAGTCATTCATGGAGTAGTGGGTGTGTGGCTGTCATTACAGTGCTTGGATTGTAAATATCAACTGTCAATCATGGGGTGGTGGGTGTGTTGGTGTCATTACAGTGTTTTGACTGTAAATATCAAAAGTCATTCATAGGTGGTGGGTGTGTGGGTGTCATTACAGTGTTTTGATTGTAAATATCAACAGTCAATTATAGGTTGGTTGGTGTCATTAGAGTGCTTGGACTGTAAATATCAACAGTCATTCATGGGGTGGTTGGTGTGTGGGTGACATTACATTGCGTGGACTGTAAATATCAACCATAATTCATGGGGTGATGGGTGTGCGGATGTCTTTGCAGTGCTTTGACTGTAAATATCAACAGTCATTCATAGGGTGATGGGTGTGAGGGTGTCATTACAGTGCTTAGACTGTAATTATCAACAGTCATTCATGTGGTGGTGGGTGTATGGGTGTCATTATAGTGCTTGGAATGTAAATATAAACAGTCACTCATGGGGTGGTGGGTGTCTGTGTGTCATTAGTGCTTGGACTGTAAATATTAACAGGAATTTATTGGGTGGTGGGTGTGTGAGTGTCATTACAGAGCTTTGACTATAAATATCAACAGTCATTCATGGGGTTGTGGGTTTTTGGGTGTCTATGCAGTGCTTGGAGTGTAAATATCAACAGTCAATTATGGGCTGGTGGGTGTGTGGTTGTCATTACAGTGCTTGGACTCGAAATATCAACACTCATTCATGGGGTGTTGGGTGTGTGGGTGTCATTACAGTGCTTAGACTGTAAATATTAACAGTCATTTATTAGGTGGTGGGTGTGTGGGTGTCATTACAGAGCTTGGACTGTAAATATCAACGGTCATTCATAGGGTGGTGGGTGTGTGAGTATCATTACAGAGCTTGGACTGTTAATATCAACAGTCATTCAGGGGGTGGTTGGTGTGTAGGTGTTATTACAGTGCTTGGACTGTAAATATCAAAAGTCATTCTTGGCGTTGTGGGTGTGTGGGTGTCATTACATTGCTTAGACTGTAAATATCAACAAACATTTATTGGGTGGTGAGTGTGTGGCTGTCATTACAGTGCTTGAACTGTAAACATCAACAGTCAATCATGGGGTGGTGGGTTTGTTGGTGTCATTACAGTGCTTAGACTGTAAATATCAACAGTCATTTATGGGGTGGTGGGTGTGTGGGTGTCATTATAGTGCTTAGACTGTAAATATCAACAGTCCTTTATGGGGTGGTGGGTGTGTGGCTGTCATTACAGTGCTTGGACTGTAAATATCAACAGTCAATCATGGGGTGGTGGGTGTGCGGGTGTCATTACAGTGTTTTGACTGTAAATATCAAAAGTCATTTATAGGTGGTGGGTGTGTGAGTGTCATTACAGTGTTTTGATTGTAAATATTAACAGTCAATTATAGGTTGGTTGGTGTCATTAGAGTGCTTAGACTGTAAATATCAACAGTCATTTATGGGGTGGTGTGTGTGTGGGTGACATTACATTGCGTGGACTGTAAATATCAACCATAATTCATTGGGTGGTGGGTGTGCGGGTGTCATTACAGTGCTTTGACTCTAAATATCAACAGTCATTCATAGGGTGATGGGTGTGAGGGTGTCATTACAGTGCTTAGACTGAAATTATCAACAGTCATTTATGTGGTGGTGGGTGTCTGTGTGTCATTAGTGCTTGGACTGTAAATATCAACAGTCATTCAAGGGGTGGAGGGTGGCATTACAGTGCTTGGACTCTAAATATCAACAGTCATTTATAGAGTGGTGGGTGTGTGAGTGTCATTAAATAGCTTTGACTATAAATATCAACAGTCATTCATGGGGTTGTGGGTTTTTGGGTGTCTATGCAGTGCTTGGAGTGTAAATATCAACAGTCAATCATGGGGTGGTGGGTTTGTGGTTGTCATTACAGTGCTTGGACTGTAAATATCGACAGTCATTTACGGGGTGGTGGGTGTGTGGGTGTCATTACAATGTTTTAATTGTAAATATCAACAGTCATTCATAGGGTGGTGGGTGTTATTAGAGTGCTTGTACTGTAAATATCAACAGTCATTCATGGGGTGGTGGGTGTGTGGGTGTCATTATAGTGCTTGAACTGTAAATATCAACAGTCACTCATGGGGTGGTGGGTGTGTTGGTGTCATTACAGTGCTTAGACTGAAAATATCAATAGTCATTCATGGGGTGTTGGGTGTGTGGGTGTCTATGCAGTGCTTGGACTGTAAATATCAACAAGCATTCATGGGGTGGTGGGTGTGTGGGTGTCATTACAGTGCTTGGACTGTAAATATCAACCGTCATTTATGGGTTGGTGTTTGTGTGGGTGTCATTACAGTTCCTGGACTGTAAAAATTAACAGTCATTCATAGGGTGGTGGGTGTGTGAGTGTCATTACAGAGCTTGGACTGTAAATATCAACAGTCATTCATGGGGTGGTGGGTGTGTGGGTGTCATTACAGTGCTTAGACTGTAAATATCAACAGTCAGTTATTGGTTTGTGGGTGTGTGGGTGTCATTACAGTGCTTGGACTGTAAATATTAACAGTCAATCATGGGGTGGTCGGTGTGTGGGTGTCATTACAGTGCTGGGACTGTAATTATCAACAGTCATTCATGGGGTGGTGTGTGTGTTGGTGTCATTACAGTGTTTTAACTATAAATATCAACATTCATTTATTGGGTGTTGGGTGTCATTACAGTGCTTTGACTATAAATATCAACATTCATTCATGGGGTGGTGCATGTGTGGGTGTAATGACAGTTCTTGGACTGTAAATATCAACAGTCATTAATGGGGTGGTGAGTGTGTGGGTGTCATTACAGTTCTTGAACTGTAAATATCAACCATCATTAATGTGTGGGTGTCATTACAGAGCTCAGACTGTAAATATTAACAGTTATTCCTGGGGTGGTGGGTGTGTTGGTGTCATTACAGTGCGTGGACTATAAATATGAACCATCATTTATGGGGTGGTGAGTGTGTGGGTGTCATTACAGTGCTTTGACTGTAAATATCAACAGTCATTCATAGTGTGATGGGTGTGAGGGTGTCATTACAGTGCTTAGACTGTAATTATCAACAGTTATTCATGTGGTGGTGGGTGTGTGGGTGTCATTACAGTGCTTAGACTGAAATTATCAACAGTCATTTATGTGGTGGTGGGTGTCTGTGTGTCATTAGTGCTTGGACTGTAAATATCAACAGTCATTCAAGGGGTGGAGGGTGGCATTACAGTGCTTGGACTCTAAATATCAACAGTCATTTATAGAGTGGTGGGTGTGTGAGTGTCATTACATCGTTTTGAATATAAATATCAACCGTCATTCATGGGGTTGTGCGTTTTTGGGTGTCTATGCAGTGCTTGGAGTGTAAATATCAACAGTCAATCATGGGGTGGTGGGTGTGTGGTTGTCATTACAATGTTTTGATTGTAAATATCAACAGTCATTCTTAGGGTGGTGGGTGTTATTAGAGTGCTTGAACTGTAAATATCAACAGTCATTCATGGGGTGGTGGGTGTGTGGGTGTCATTATAGTGCTTGGACTGTAAATATCAACAGTCATTCATAGGGTGGTGGGTGTGTGGATGTCATTACAGTGCTTGGACTGAAAATATCCACAGTCATTCTTAAGGTGGTGGGTGTGTGGGTGTCATTACAGTGATTGGCCTATAAATATTAACCGTCATTTATGGGGTGGTGGGTGTGTGGGTGTCATTACAGTGCTTGGACTGTAAATATCAACAGTCATTCATAGGGTGGTGGGTGTGTGAGTGTAATTACAGAGCTTGGACTGTAAATATCAACAGACATTCATGGGGTGGTGGGTGTGTTGGTGTCATTACAGTACTTGGACTGTAAATATCAAAAGTCATTCTTGGGGTGGTCGGTGTGTGGGTGTCATTACAGTGCTTAGACTGTAAATATCAACAGTCATTTATGGGGTGGAGGGTGTGTGGCTGTCATTACAGTGCTTGGACTGTAAATATCAACAGTCATTTATGTGGTGGAGGGTGTGTGGCTGTCATTACAGTGCTTGGACTGTAAATATTAACAGTCAATCATGGGGTGGTGGGTGTGTGGGTGTCATTACAGAGCTTTGACTGTAAATATCAACAGTCATTCTTTGGGTGGTTGTGTGTGGGTGTCATTACAGTGTTTTGATTGTAAATATCAACAGCCATTTAAAAGGTGGTGGGTGTCATTAGAGTGCTTGAACTGTAAATATCAACAGTCATTCATAAGGTGGTAGGTGTGGGGGTGTCATTACAGTGCTTGGACTGTAAATATCAACCGTCATTTATGGGTTGGTGTTTGTGTGGGTGTCATTACAGTTCCTGGACCGTAAAAATTAACAGTCATTCATAGGGTGGTGGGTGTGTGAGTGTCATTACAGAGCTTGGACTGTAAATATCAACAGTCATTCATGGGGTGGTGGGTGTGTGGGTGTCATTACAGTGCTTAGACTGTAAATATCAACAGTCAGTTATTGGTTTGTGGGGGTGTGGGTGTCATTACAGTGCTTGGACTGTAAATATTAACAGTCAATCATGGGGTGGTCGGTGTGTGGGTGTCATTACAGTGCTGGGACTGTAATTATCAACAGTCATTCATGGGGTGGTGTGTGTGTTGGTGTCATTACAGTGTTTTAACTATAAATATCAACATTCATTTATTGGGTGTTGGGTGTCATTACAGTGCTTTGACTATAAATATCAACAGTCATTCATGGGGTGGTGCATGTGTGGGTGTAATGACAGTTCTTGGACTGTAAATATCAACAGTCATTAATGGGGTGGTGAGTGTGTGGGTGTCATTACAGTTCTTGAACTGTAAATATCAACCATCATTAATGTGTGGGTGTCATTACAGAGCTCAGACTGTAAATATTATCAGTTAATCCCAGGGGTGGTGGGTGTGTTGGTGTCATTACAGTGCGTGTACTATAAATATGAACCATCATTTATGGGGTGGTGGGTGTGTGGGTGTCATTACAGTGCTTTGACTGTAAATATCAACAGTCACTCATGGGGTGGTGGGTGTCTGTGTGTCATTAGTGCTTGGACTGTAAATATCAAGAGTCATTCAAGGGGTGGTGGGTGGCATTACAGTGCTTGGACTGTAAATATCAACAGTTATTTATGGGGTGGAGGGTGTGTGGGTGTCATTACAGTGCTTGGACTGTAAATATCAACAGTCAATAATGGGGTGGTGGGTGTGTGGGTGTCATTACAGTGCTTTGACTGTAAATATCAACAGTCATTCTTTGGGTGGTTGTGTGTGGGTGTCATTACAGTGTTTTGATTGTAAATATCAACATTTATTTATTGGGTGTTGGGTGTCATTACAGTGCTTTGATTATAAATATCAACAGTCATTCATGGGGTGGTGCATGTGTGGGTGTAATGACAGTTCTTGGACTGTAAATATCAACAGTCATTAATGGGGTGGTGAGTGTGTGGGTGTCATTACAGTTCTTGAACTGTAAATATCAACCATCATTAATGTGTGGGTGTCATTACATTGCTTAGACTGTAATTATCATCAGTCATTCATGTGGTGGTGGGTGTGTGGGTGTCATTATAGTGCTTGGACTGTAAATATCAACAGTCACTCATGGGGTGGTGGGTGTCTGTGTGTCATTAGTACTTGGACTGTAAATATCAAGAGTCATTCAATGGGTGGTGGGTGGCATTACAGTGCTTGGACTCTAAATATCAACAGTCATTCATAGAGTGGTGGGTGTGTGAGTGTCATTACATCGTTTTGAATATAAATATCAACAGTCATTCATTGGGTTGTGGGTTTTTGGGTGTCTATGCAGTGCTTGGAGTGTAAATATCAACAGTCAATCATGGGGTGGTGGGTGTTATTAGAGTGCTTGAACTGTAAATATCAACAGTCATTCATGGAGTGGTGGGTGTGTGGGTGTCATTATAGTGCTTGGACTGTAAATATCAACAGTCACTCATGGGGTGGTGGGTGTGTGTGTCATTAGTGCTTGGACTGTAAATATCAACAGTCATTCATGGGGTGGTGGGTGTGTGGGTGTCATTACAGTGGTTGGACTGTAATTATCAACAGTCTTTCATGGATTGGTCGGTGTGTGGGTGTCATTACAGTGCTTAGACTGTAAATATCAACAGTCATTTATTGGGTGGTGGGTGTGTGGGTGTCATTACAGTGCTTGGACAGTAAATATCAATAGTCAATCATGGGAAGGTCGGTGTGTGGGTGTCATTATAGTGCTTGGACTGTAAATATCAACAGTCATTCATGAGGTGGTGGGTGGGCGGGTGTCATTACAGTGTTTTAACTAAAAATATCAACATTCATTTATTGGGTGGTGGGTGTCATTAGAGTGCTTGGAGTGTAAATATCAACAGTCATTCATGGGGTGGTGCATGTGTGGGTGTCACAACAGTGATTGGACTGTAAATATCAACAGTCAGTTATTGGGTTGTGGGTGTGTGGGTGTCAATACAGTGATTGGACTGTAAATATTAACAGTCAATCATGGGGTGGTCGGTGTGTGGGTGTCATTACAGTGCTGGGACTGTAATTATCAACAGTCATTAATGAGATGGTGGGTGTGTGGGTGTCATTACAGTGTTTTAACTATAAATATCAACATTCATTTATTGGGTGTTGGGTGTCATTACAGTGCTTTGACTATAAATATCAACAGTCATTCATGGGGTGGTGCATGTGTGGGTGTAATGACAGTTCTTGGACTGTAAATATCAACAGTCATTAATGGGGTGGTGAGTGTGTGGGTGTCATTACAGTTCTTGAACTGTAAATATCAACCATCATTAATGTGTGGGTGTCATTACAGAGCTCAGACTGTAAATATTAACAGTTATTCCTGGGGTGGTGGGTGTGTTGGTGTCATTACAGTGCTTGGACTTTAAATATCAACCGTCATTCATGGGGTTTTGGTGTTTAGGTGTCTATGCAGTGCTTGGACTGTAAATATCAACAGTCATTCATGGGGTGGTGGGTGTGTGGGTGTCATTACAGTGCTTAGACTGTAATTATCAACAGTCCTTCATGGGTTTGTGGGTGTGTGGGTGTCATTACAGTGCTTAGACTGTAAATATCAACAGTCATTTTTTGGGTGGTGGGTGTGTGGGTGTCATTACAGTGCTTGGACTGTAAATATCAATAGTCAATCATGGGATGGTCAGTGTGTGGGTGTCATTACAGTGTTTGGACTGTAAATATCAACAGTGCTTCATGAGGTGGTGGGTGTGTGGGTGTCATTACAGTGTTTTAACTATAAATATCAACATTCATTTATTGGGTGGTGGTTGTCATTAGAGTGCTTGGACTGTAAATATCAACAGTCATACATGGGGTGGTGCATGTGTGGGTGTCATGACAGTGCTTGGACTGTAAATATCAACAGTCATTCATGGGGTGTAAGGGAGACTGCGTTGGTGAAAGGACGTGTCTCGTTAGCTCCGTGACATGTATAAACAGTGCTAGTGTCTACATTAACAGTCCAGTGCTAGTGCGCCTGTATATGTTTTGGCAAGTCCAGCATGGGTTCTCCAGTTGACGAGTTGTGCCTTGTCTGTCATGAGCGAGATTATGGAAAGGTCAAGTGGCTGAAATGTCTCAAGTGCAAATTGGGTGGCCATAGCACTTGTACGAGAATGACTGGTTTGAAATCAAATGCTTCGGAAGTAAATTGGGTTTGTGATCCTTGTGCTCTAGTGATAAATAGTGAAGTTCACCTTCGAGAGGAGATTAATGTAATGAAAAGTGATATTATTGAAATCAAGAATATGCTGAAGGATATAAGACTACCCGAGAATCTTCAGAATAGTGTAATGGCTGCTTTGCCGGCTCTGACTGACGGGGTCACGCTGGCTGTGGAAGAGGCTGTGTCAGCTCAATCGGGCCAGGTGGAAAAAGATGGCATGAACTGGGCTGAGGTGGTGTCGAGAAGCAGGAAACGGAAACGCACACAGAAAAATAAGAATCTTCTTATTATTAAAGCAAAGGGTAGCAAAAAAGCGGTTGATATGAAGAAAGAGGTCGAAGAATTGTTGTCGGATGTTCAAATTATGGACTCCAAATTCACTAACAAGGGAAATATTGTTATAAATCTTGAATCTGAAGAGAAGAGAAATGCTGCACAAAATAAGTTACACGAGGTGGGGAATTTAATTGTTTCCAATGGGAAGCGATGGTACCCCAAAATTATGGTATGTAATGTGGCTCGGAATGAGGACAAGGAATCGCTCATTGAAGAAATTATTGTAAGGAATAATTTGGAATCGATTGACGGAGTTATAAATAAAATAAAAATTGTTTCTGAAAGACCAGCTGTGGGAGGGACTGTACATTATGTACTGAAGTGTGATCCAGAGGTACGTGCAAGAATTCACGGGATGAATGACAAGCTGAAGCTGAAGTGGGGCGTTCATCAGGTATACGATCATTATTTTCCACTACTGTGTTACCACTGCCTGAAATTCGGTCACAAGTCGGATAGTTGCCAATGCAAGGTCAAAGGTCATGCACCCCACTGCTATAAGTGTGCAGGTCAGCATGAAGGTCGCTCTTGCCAGTCTGATGTGAGAAAATGCTTCAACTGTGCTGCTTCAAAATGTCAAAGCGAACACTCTGTAAGTAGTTTGTCTTGCCCCATTTTCACCTCGGAAGTAAATAGGATCAGACTCAACACTAACCATGGCTTTTAATATGCAAAGTGTTAATTGTGGACTATTGAACGTGCAGTCTGCTAAAAATAAAACATTTGAGATACGCCAGACGATTGTTGATGGCTGTTTAGATTTTTATGCCATTACTGAGACGTGGTTAACGAAATTTGACTCAGCTGCTATCCAGGAAATGACTCCGGTGACTCATTCTTTTTTACATAAACCGAGGTGTACGGGTCGAGGCGGAGGTGTTGGTCTATTTGTTTCAAATTCTATAAAGAAGGTGAAGGTATGCAAGTCGCCGGGGTTTGAAAGTTTCGAACTCCTTCAGGTTGAGTGTCAAGCTGGTGGAAGCAAAGTAACGTTTATAACAATATATAGACCCCCTGCTACTAGCCCTGGTTTATTCATTGATGAGCTTGAGCTGTACCTCGAGACGGTTGACATGATTAGCTCTAATGTCATTGTGTTGGGAGATTTTAATTTTTGGCTTGATACTCCAGGAGCCCGCTATGTTCAGTGATTTACAGATATGTTAGCAACGTTTAACCTGGTCAATGTAGTGAACAAGCCCACATCGATTTGTGGCCATATTATTGATTTGGTCTTGGTGGACACATCTGGAGACCTGGTACGTAACCTTCAGGTGGACGATGTATGCTCCCTTTCACCGGTACACAAACTTGTGGTGTTTAATCTGAACCTGTTGTTGAGTAAAAGGCAAGTAAAGAATATTTCTTTTCGGTCCAGAAGAAATTTTAATAGTGATGGTCTACTATCACTCGTTTGTAATAAGATAGTCGAGCAATACGGTGATTCGTGCAATCATGGGTGGGCAGTGAAAGGAGAGTGTCATGACTGTTTGTACAATCTATACAATTACACACTGAAGTCTGAATACGACAAAATGTGTCCTATAGTTGAGAAGAAAATAATAGTGAAAGATGAGTCTCCGTGGTTCAACAATGACATAAATAAAGCGAAAATTAATAAAAAAAAGATGGAAAGACGGTGGCGCAAGTATCGTACTGAGGAATGTAGACATGCATACACTCAAGCACGAAACTACGAATTAAGGCTTGTCACCAAGAGAAAGTGCAGTTATTACAAAGAGAAAACTGAAATGGCGGGATCGAATATACACGAGCTCTACAAGATACTTGACTGCCTGACTGGTGATAAGAGGAAGCACAAGTTGCCGGAGAGCTGTTCGGATAGCAATTTGGCCAATGATTTTGTATATTTTTTCGATAATAAGATCAAGAATATTATATCGACGTTTGTGAGTGATAGTTCGCATATGGTTATGAGTGAACAAACTTCTGATATTAAACTGAGTGAGTTCCGAATTGTGAGTGAATTGACTGTTAGTGAGATGATCAAGAAGGCAAAACCAACTTACTCTGCAATCGACCTTATGCCGTTCAAGCTGTTTAACAGAAACAAAAGGTTTGATCGTCTGGTCAGCGTTATCACAAAAATGGTAAATGTGAGTATTGCTAATAGTGTGTTCCCAAACTCTGATAAGCAATCTATTGTAACACCCATATTGAAGGGGAATCTTGACCCCCAATCTTTCAGCTCATTTCGTCCTGTATCCAATTTAACTTTTCAATCCAAGATTTTGGAAAAGGTAATTTTAACTCAATTGATGGATTATTTGGATATGGTTGGTGCAATTCATGATAACCAGTCAGCCTACCGTCGTCTGTATTCCACGGAGACTGCTCTGTGTTCTATCGTAAGTAACATGCGCACTTTGATGGATGATGGAAAATGTGGTCTGTTGGTATTACTGGATTTGAGTGCTGCATTCGACACAGTAGTGCACAGTGTCTTATTGAGTGTCTGTGAACGTATTGGTATAATAGGTGCTGCTCTCTCGTACCTGAAGAGTTACCTGACTGGCCGCAACTACTGTGTAAAAATAGGAAATGAATTTTCTGACGCAATACCATTAACAAGAGGTGTGCGTCAGGGTAGTGTTTTAGGCCCAATACTCTTCTGTTTATATACTACAGATCTTTCTGTACTACTTGAAAAGTACGAAGTCAGATTCAAGCTTTTTGCGGGTGACACGCAGTTTTACATGTCATTCACAAATATACACGATTCAGAAACTCATTTGAGCTCTGTCCTTACTGACATTAAGCAATGGATGGATTCCAGGCAGCTTAAATTAAATCAAGATAAAACAGAATGTCTGTATGTCGGTCGTAGAACTGACTTCGACAGCTTGGGAGTAAGTAAACTAAAAGTGAATGATAGGGAAATCACAATCAACAAATGTGTGAAGAGTCTCGGGGTGATGTTGGACAGTGAGCTAATGATGAGAGATCAGATTGGTCATGTGGTTCAAATTGCTGGATACCACTTGAGGAATTTGGCTTTCGTAAGGAAATACCTTGATCAGAGTGTGATGATGAAACTGGTTTACAATCATGTTCTAAGTAAATTGGATTACTGTAATTCCCTATATTACGGCTTGCCTGATTATCTATTGAAGAAACTCCAGATGATCACGAACAGAGCTGCGAGATTGATACGAGGTCTGTCAAGAAGAGATCGAATAACACCAGCACTCATACAACTACATTGGCTTCCTATTAAGGCACGTATCGTTTACAAGCAGTGTGTTATGGTTCATCAAGCGTTAAATTTTGGCAAACCAGTTTACATGCGAGATATGCTCCTGGACTTTCATGTGGATACCAATGTAGAATTGCGACATAGCAGCGAGGTGAATAGGCTTCTGGAACCAAGATTCAGAAGGGAATGTGGAAAAAGAGTGTTCGCATAGTGCTCCTCGCCTCTACAACAACCTTCCGAGCTTCGTTAGGGCAGTGAAACAGCTGCTCTATTCAAAAAGAGACTGAAGACACACCTCTTCACCGAGTCTTACGACCTCATCAATGAAGAAATGAGAACAAGTTTCCGGCTTTAGTTGATCTACGGAGGGACTTGGAGAGCTGGCAACGGCTGAAAGTCCCTAGAAGCCATCACATAAGTAACATAAGTAAGTAAGAGTGTGTGGGTGTCATTACGGTTCATGGACTGTAAATATAAACCATCATACATTCGGTGGTGGGTGTGTGGGTGTCATTACAGTGCTTGGACTGTATATATCAACAGTCATTCATGGGGTGGTGGGTGTGTGGATGTCAATAAAGTGCTTGGACTGAAAATATCAACAGTCATTCTTGGGGTGGTGGGTGTGTGGATGTCATTACAGTGCTTGGCCAATAAATATTAACCATCATGTATAGGGTGGTGGGTGTGTGTGTGTCATTACAGTGCTTGGACTGTAAATATCAATAGTCATTCATAGGGTGGTGGGTGTGTGAGTGTCATTACAGAACTTGGACTGTAAATATCAACAGTCATTCATTGGTGGTGGGTAAGTAGGTGTCATTATAGTGCTTGGACTGTAAATATCAAAAGTCATTCTTGGGGTGGTCGGTGTGTGGGTGTCATTACAGTGCTTAGACTGTAAATATTAACAGTCATTTATAGGGTGGTGGGTGTGTGGTTGTCATTACAGTGCTTGGACTGTAAATATCAACAGTCAATCATGGGGTGGAAGGTGTGTGGGTGTCATTACATTGCTTTGACAGTAAATATCAACAGACATTCATGGGGTGGTGGGTGTGTGGGTGTCATTACAGTGTTTTGTTATAAATATCAACAGTCATTTATAAGGTTGTAGGTGTCATTAGAGTGATTGGACTGTAAATATCAACAGTCATTCATAAGGTGATGGGTGTGGGGTTGTCATTACATTGTTTTGACTGTAAATATCAACAGTCATTCATGGGATGGTGGGGGTGAGGGTGTTATTACAGTGCTTGGACTGTATATATCAACAGTCATTCATGGGGTGGTGGGTGTGTGGGTGTCATTATAGTATTTGAACTGTAAATAGCAACAGTCATTCATGGGGTGGTGGGTGTGTGGTTGTCATTACAGTGCTGGGACTATAAAAATTAAGTCATTCATGGTGTGTTGGGTGTGTGAGTGTGTCATTAGTGCTTGGACTGTAAATATCAACAGTCATTCATGGGGTGGTTGGTGTCATTACAGTGCTTGGACTGTAAATATCAACAGTAAATCATGGGGTGTTGGGTGTCATTAGAGTGCTTGGACTGTAAATATAAACAGTCATTCATGGGGTTTTGGGTGTTTGGGTGTCTATGCAGTGCTTGGACTATAAATATCAACAGTCAATCATGGGGTGGTGGGTGTCTGGGTGTCATTACAGTGCTTGGACTGTAAATATCAACAGTGATTCATGGGGTTGTGAGTGTGTGGGTGTCTTTACAGTGTTTTGATTGTAAATATCAGCAGTCATTCATAGGGTGGTAGGTGTCATTAGAGTGATTGGACTGTAAATATTAACAGTCATTCATGAGGTGGTGGGTGTGGGGGTGTCATTACAGTGCTTGGACTGTATATATCAACCATATTTCACGGGTAGATGGGTGTGTGAGTGTCATTACAGAACTTGGACTTTAAATATCAACAGTCATACATTGGTGGTGGGTGTGTAGGTGTCATAATAGTGCTTGGACTGTAAATATCAAAAGTCATTCTTAGGGTGGTTGGTGTGTGGGGGACATTACAGTGCTTTGACTGAAAATATTAACAGTCATTTATAGGGTGGAGGGTGTGTGGCTGTCATTACAGTGCTTGGACTGTAAATATCAACAGTCAATCATGGGGTGGTAGGTGTGTGGGTGTCATTACATTGTTTTGACTGTAAATATCAACAGACATTCATGGGGTGGTGGGTGTGTGGGTGTCATTACAGTGTTTTGTTTGAAAATATCAACAGTCATTTATAAGGTTGTAGGTGTCATTAGAGTGATTGGACTGTAAATATCAACAGTCATTCATAAGGTGGTGGGTGTGGGGGTGTCATTACATTGTTTTGACTGTAAATATCAACAGTCATTCATGGGGTGGTGGGGGTGAGGGTGTTATTACAGTGCTTGGACTGTATATATCAACAGTCATTCATGGGGTGGTGGGTGTGTGGGTGTCATTATAGTGTTTGAACTGTAAATAGCAACAGTCATTCATGGGGTGGTGGGTGTGTGGTTGTCATTACAGTGGTTGGACTGTAAATATTAACAGTGATTCATGGGGTTGTGGGTGTGTGGGTGTCTTTGCAGTGTTTTGATTGTAAATATCAGCAGTCATTCATAGGGTGGTGGGTGTCATTAGAGTGATTGGATTGTAAATATTAACAGTCATTCATGGGGTGGTGGGTGTGGGTGTGTCATTACAGTGCTTGGACTGTAAATTTCAACCATATTTCACGGGTAGGTGGGTGTGGGGGTGTCATTACAGTACTTGTACTGTAAATATCAACAGTCATTCATGGGGTGTTGGACGTGTGGGTGTCATTACAGTGCTTAGACTGTAAATATCAATAGTCATTCATGGGGTGGTGGGTGTGAGGGTGTCATTACAATACTTAGACTGTATATATCAACAATCATTCATAGGGTGGTGGGTGTGTGGGTGTCATTATAGTGTTTAGAGTGTAAATATCAACAGTCATTCATGGGGTGGTGGGTGTGTGGGTGTCATTACAATGTTTTAATTGTAAATATCAATAGTCATTCGTAGGGTGGTTGGTGTCATTAGAGTGTTTGGACTGTAAATATCAACAGTCATTCATGGGGTGGTATGTGTGTGGGTGTCATTACAGTGCTTGGACTGTAAATATCAACCGTCATTTATGGGGTGGTGTTTGTGTGTGTGTCATTACAGCTCCTGGACTGTAAATATCAACAGTCATTCATAGGGTGGTGGGTGTGTGAGTGTCATTACAGAGCTTCAACTGTAAATATCAACAGTCATTCATGGGGTGGTGGGTGTGTGGGTGTCATTACATTGCTTGGACTGTAAATATCAACAGTCAATCATGGTGTGGTCGGTGTGTGGGTGTCATTACAGTGCTGGGACTGTAATTATCAACAATCATTCATGGGGTGGTGTGTGTGTGGGTGTCATTACAGTGTTTTAACTATAAATATCAACATTCATTTATTGTGTGGTGGGTGTCATTACAGTGCTTTGACTGTAAATATCAACAGTCATTCATGGGGTGGTGCATGTGTGGGTGTCATTACAGAGCATGGACTGTAAATATCAACAGTCATTTATGGGGTGGTGGGTGTGTGGGTGTTATTACAGTGCTTGGACTGTAAATATCAACAGTCAATTATGGGATGGTGGGTGTGTTGGTGTCATTACAATGCTTAGACTGTAATTATCAACCATCCTTCATGGGTTGGTGGGTGTGTGGGTGTCATTACAGTGCTTAGACTGTAAATATCAACAGTCATTTTTTGGGTCGGGGGTGTGTGGGTGTCATTACAGTGCTTGGACTGTAAATATCAATAGTCAATCATGGGATGGTCAGTGTGTGGGTGTCATTACAGTGCTTGGACTGTAAATATCAACAGTCATTCATGAGGTGGTGGGTGTGTGGGTGTCATTACAGTGTTTTAACTATAAATATCAACATTCATTTATTGGGTGGTGGGTGTCATTAGAGTGCTTGGACTGTAAATATCAACAGTCATACATGGGGTGGTGCATGTGTGGGTGTCATGACAGTGCTTGGACTGTAAATATCAACAGTCATTCATGAGGTGGTGAGTGTGTGGGTGTCATTACATTTCCTGGACTGTAAATATAAACCATCATACATTAGGTGGTGGGTGTGTGGGTGTCATTACAGTGCTTGGACTGTAAATATCAAGAGTCATTAATGGTGTGGTGGGTGTGTGGATGTCATTAGAGTGCTTGGACTGTAAATATCAACAGTCATTCATAAGGTGGTGGGTGTGGGGGTGTCATTACAGTGTTTTGACTGTAAATATGAATAGTCATTCATTGAGTGGTGGGGGTTAGGGTGTCATTACAGTGCTTGGACTGTAAATATCAACAGTCATTTATGGGGTGGTGGGTGTGTGGGTGTCATTATAATGCTTGAAATGTTAATATCAACAGTCATTCATGGGGTGGTGGGTGTGTGGTTGTCATTACAGTGCATGGACTATAAATATTAAGTCATTCATTGTGTGGTGGGTGTGTGTGTGTGTCATTAGTGCTTGGAGTGTAAATATCAACAGTCATTCATGGGGTGGTTGGTGTCATTACAGTTCTTGGACTGTAAATATCAACAGTCAATCATGGGGTGTTGGTAGTCATTAGAGTGTTTGGACTCTTAATATCAACAGTTATTCATGGGGTTTTAAGTGTTTGGGTGTCTATGCAGTGCTTGGACTGTAAATATCAACAGTCAATCATAGGGTTGTGGCTTTTTGGGTGTCATTACAGTGCTTGGACTGTAAATATCAACAGTCATTCATGGGGTGGTAGGTGTGTGGGTGTCATTTCAGTGCATAGACTGTAAATATCAATAGTCATTCATGGGGTGGTGGGTGTGATGGTGTCATTACAGTGCTTAGACTGTATATATCAACAATCATTCATGGGGTCGTGGGTGTGTGGGTGTCATTATAGTGTTTGGACTGTAAATATCAACAGTCATTCATGGGGTGGTGAATGTGTGGGTGTCATTACAGTGTTTTGACTGTAAATATCAAGTTATTCATGGGGTGGTGGGTATGTATTGTCATTATAGTGCTTGAACTGTAAATATCAACAGTCATTCATGGGGTGGTGGGTGTGTGGGTGTCATTACAGTGCTTGGACTATAAATATCAATTCATTCATGGTGTGGTGAGTGTCTGTGTGTCATTAGTGCTTGGACTGTGAATATTAACAGTCATTCATGGGGTTTTGGGTGGCATTACAGTGCTTAGACTCTAATATTAACAGTCATTCATGGGGTGATGGGTGTGTGGGTGTCATTACAGTGCTTGGACTGTAAATATAAACAGTTATTCATGGGGATGTGGGTGTTTGGGTGTCTATGCAGTGCTTGTACTGTAAATATCAGCAGTCAATCATGAAGTGGTGAGTGTGTGGGTGTCATTAGAGTGCTTGGACTGTAAATATTAACAGTCATTCATTGGGTGGTGAGTGTGTGGATATCATTAGAGTGCTTGGACTGTAAATATCAACAGTCATTCATAAGGTGGTGGGTGTGGGGGTGTCATTACAGTGTTTTGACTGTAAATATGAACAGTCATTCAATGAGTGGTGGGGGTTAGGGTGTCATTACTGTGCTTGGACTGTAAATATCAACAGTCATTCATGGGGTGGTGGGTGTGTGGGTGTCATTATAATGCTTGAAATGTTAATATCAACAGTCATTCATGGGGTGGTGGGTGTGTGGTTGTCATTACAGTGCATGGACTATAAATATTAAGTCATTCATGATGTGGTGGGTGTGTGTGTGTGTCATTATTGCTTGGACTGTAAATATCAACAGTCATTTATGGGGTGGTTGGTGTCATTACAGTTCTTGGACTGTAAATATCAACAGTCAATCATGGGGTGTTGGTAGTCATTAGAGTGTTTGGACTCTTAATATCAACAGTCATTCATGGGGTTTTGGGTGTTTGGGTGTCTATGCAGTGCTTGGACTGTAAATATCAACAGTCAATCATAGGGTTGTGGCTTTCTGGGTGTCATTACAGTGCTTGGACTGTATATATCAACAGTGAGTCATGGGGTGGTGGGTGTGTGGGTGTCATTACAGTGTTTTGATTGTAAATATCAACAGTCATTTATAGGGTGGTGGGTGTCATAGAGTGCTTGGACTATAAATATCAACAGTCATTCATGGGGTGGTAGGTGTGTGGGTGTCATTACAGTGCTTAGACTGTATATATAAACAATCATTCATGGGGTCGTGGGTGTGTGGGTGTCATTATAGTGTTTGGACTGTAAATATCAACAGTCATTCAAGGGGTGGTGAATGTGTGGGTGTCATTACATTGCTTGGATTGTAAATATCAAGTCATTCATGGGGTGGTGGGTATGTGGGTGTCATTATAGTGCTTGAACTGTAAATATCAACAGTCATTCATGGGGTGGTGGGTGTGTGGGTGTCATTACAGTGCTTGGACTATAAATATCAATTCATTTATGGTGTAGTGAGTGTCTGTGTGTCAATAGTGCTTGGACTGTAAATATTAACAGTCATTCATGGGGTGGTGGGTGGCATTACAGTGATTAGACTCTAATATCAACAGTCATTCATGGGGTGATGGGTGTGTGGGTGTCATTACAGTGCTTGGACTGTAAATATAAACAGTTATTCATGGGGATGTGGGTGTTTGGGTGTCTATGCAGTGCTTGTACTGTAAATATCAACAGTCAATCATGGAGTGGTGGGTGTGTGGGTGTCATTAGAGTGCTTGGACTGTAAATATTAACAATCATTTATGGGGTGGTGAGTGTGTGGGTGTCATTACAGTGTTTTGACTGTAAATATCAACAGTCATTGATAGGGTGTTGGGTGTCATTACAGTGCTTGGACTGTAAATATCAACAGTTATTCAAGGGGTTGTAAGTGTGTGGGTGTCATGACACTGCTTGGACTGTAAATATCAACAGTCATTCATGGGGTGGTGAGTGTGTGGGTGTTATTACAGTTCTTGGACTGTATATATCAACCATTATTCATTGGTTGGTGGGTGTGTGGGTGTCATTACAGTGCTTGGACTGAAAATATTAACAGTTATTCATGGGGTGGTGGGTGTGTGGATGTCATTACAGTGCTCGGACTGAAAATATTAATTGTCATTTATAGGGTGGTGGTTGTGTGGGTGTTATTACAGTGGTTGGACTGTAAATATCAACAGTCATTCATAAAGTGCTGGGTGTGTGAGTGTCATTACAGATCTTGGACTGTAAATATCAACAGTCATTAATGGAGTGGTGGGTGTGTGGGAGTCATTACAGTGCTTGGACTGTAAATATCAACAGTCATTCATGGGGTTAGGGTTTGCGGGTGTCATTACAGTGCTTAGACTGTAAATATCAACAGTCATTAATTGGGTGGTGGGTGTGTGGGTGTCATTACAGTGTTTGGACTGTAAATATCAACAGTCAATCATGGGGTGGACGGTGTGTGGGTGTCATTACAGTGATTGGACTGTAAATATTAACTGTCATTCATGGGGTGGTGCGTGTATTGGTATAATGACAGTGCTTGGACTGTAAATATCAACAGTCATTCATGGGGTGGTAAGTGTGTGGGTGTCATTACAGTTCTTGGACTATAAATATCAACCCTTATTCATTAGGTGGTGGGTTTGTGGGTGTCATTACAGTGCTCAGACTGTAAATGTTAACAGTCATTCATGGGGTGGTGGGTGTGTGGATGTCTTTACAGTGCTTAGACTGTAAACATCAACAGTCATTTATGGGGTGGTGTGTGTGTGAGTGTGATTACAGTGCTTGGACTATAAATATTAACCGTCATTTATGTGATTGTGGGTGTTTGGGTGTCATTACAGTGCATGGACTGTAAATATCGTCAGTCATTTATGGGGTTGTGGGTGTGTAGGTGTCATTACAGTGCTTGGAGTGTAAATATCAAAATTATTTCTTGAGGTGGTGGGTCTGTGGGTATCATTACAGTGCTTAGACTGAAAATATCAACAGTCATTTATGGGGTGGTGTGTGTGTGGCTGTCATTATAGTGCATGGACTGTAAATATCAACAGTCATTCATAGAGTGGTGGGTGTGTGGCTGTCATTACAGAGCTTGGACTGTAAATATCAACAGTCAATCATGGGGTGGTGGGTGTGTGGGTGTCATTACAGTGCTTAGAATGTAATTATCAACAGTCCTTCATGGGTTTGTGGGTGTGTGGGTGTCATTACAGTGCTTAGATTGTAAATATCAACAGTCATTTTTTGGGTGGTGGGTGTGTGGGTGTCATTACAGTGCTTGGACTGTAAATATCAATAGTCAATCATGGGATGGTCAGTGTGTGGGTGTCATTAGAGTGCTTGGACTGTAAATATTAACAGTCATTTACGGGGTGGTGGGTGTGTGAGTGTCATTACAGTGCTTGGACTGTAAATATCAACAGTCAATCATGGGGTGGTGGGTGTGCGGGTGTCATTACAGTGTTTTGACAGTAAATATCAAAAGTCATTTATAGGTGATGGGTGCGTGGGTGTCATTACAGTGTTTTGATTGTAAATATCAACAGTCAATTATAGGTTGGTTGGTGTCATTAGAGTGCTTGGACTGTAAATATTAACAGTCATTCATAGGGTGGTGGGTGTGTGGGTGACATTACATTGCGTGGACTGTAAATATCAACAGTCATTTATGGGGTGGTGGGTGTGTGGGTGTCATTACAGTGCTTGGACTGTAAATATCAACAGTCATTTATGGAGTGGTGGGTGTGTGGGTGTCATTACAGTGCTTGGACTCTAAATATATACAAGCATTCATGGGGTGGTTTGTGTGTGGGTGTCATTACAGTGCTTAGACTGTATATATTAACAGTCATTTGTTGGGTGGTGGGTGTGTGGGTGTCATTACAGAGCTTGGACTGAAAATATCAACAGTCATTCATAGGGTGGTGGGTGTGTGAGTATCAATTCAGAGCTTGGACTGTAAATATCAACAGTCATTCAGGGTGTGGTTGGTGTGTAGGTGTCATTACAGTGCTTGGACTGTAAATATCAAAAGTCATTCTTGGGGTTATGGGTGTGTGGGTGTCATTACATTGCTTAGACTGTAAATATCAACAAACATTTATTGGGTGGTGGGTGTGTGGGTGTCATTACAGTGCTTGGACTGTAAATATCGACAGTCAATCATTGGGTGGTGGGTGTGTTGGTGTCATTATAGTGCTTGGACTGAAAATATCAACAGTCATTCATGGGGTGTTGGGTGTGTGGGTGTTATTACAGTGCATGGACTGTAAATATCAACAGTCATTTATAGAGTGGTGGGTGTGTGGCTGTCATTACAGTGCTTGGACTGTAAATATCAACAGTCAATTATGGGATGGTGGGTGTGTTGGTGTCATTACAATGCTTAGACTGTAATTATCAACCATCCTTCATGGGTTGGTGGGTGTGTGGGTGTCATTACAGTGCTTAGACTGTAAATATCAACAGTCATTTTTTGGGTCGGGGGTGTGTGGGTGTCATTACAGTGCTTGGACTGTAAATATCAATAGTCAATCATGGGATGGTCAGTGTGTGGGTGTCATTACAGTGCTTGGACTGTAAATATCAACAGTCATTCATGAGGTGGTGGGTGTGTGGGTGTCATTACAGTGTTTTAACTATAAATATCAACATTCATTTATTGGGTGGTGGGTGTCATTAGAGTGCTTGGACTGTAAATATCAACAGTCATACATGGGGTGGTGCATGTGTGGGTGTCATGACAGTGCTTGGACTGTAAATATCAACAGTCATTAATGGTGTGGTGGGTGTGTGGATGTCATTAGAGTGCTTGGACTGTAAATATCAACAGTCATTCATAAGGTGGTGGGTGTGGGGGTGTCATTACAGTGTTTTGACTGTAAATATCAACAGTCATTCATTGAGTGGTGGGGGTTAGGGTGTCATTACAGTGCTTGGACTGTAAATATCAATAGTCATTTATGGGGTGGTGGGTGTGTGGGTGTCATTATAATGCTTGAAATGTAAATATCAACAGTCATTCATGGGGTGGTGGGTGTGTGGTTGTCATTACAGTGCATGGACTATAAATATTAAGTCATTCATTGTGTGGTGTGTGTGTGTGTGTGTCATTAGTGCTTGGACTGTAAATATCAACAGTCATTTATGGAGTGGTGGGTGTGTGGGTATCATTACAGTGCTTGGACTTTAAATATAAACCAGCATTCATGGGGTGGTGGGTGTGTGGGTGTCATTACAGTGCTTAGACTGTATATATTAACAGTCATTTATAGGGTGGTGGGTGTGTGGGTGTCATTACAGAGCTTGGACTGTAAATATCAACAGTCATTCATAGGGTGGTGGGTGTGTGAGTATCATTTCAGAGCTTGGACTGTAAATATCAACAGTCATTCAGGGTGTGGTTGGTGTGTAGGTGTCATTACAGTGCTTGGACTGTAAATATCAAAAGTCATTCTTGGGGTTATGGGTGTGTGGGTGTCATTACATTGCTTAGACTGTAAATATAAACAAACATTTATTGGGTGGTGGGTGTGTGGCTGTCATTACAGTGCTTGGACTTTAAATATCGACAGTCAATCATTGGGTGGTGGGTGTGTTGGTGTCATTATAGTGCTTGGACTGAAAATATCAACAGTCATTCATGGGGTGTTGGGTGTGTGGGTGTCATTACAGTGCTTGGACTGTAAATATTAACTGTGATTTATGGGGTGGTGGGTATGTAGGTGTCATTACAGTGTTTGGACTGTAAATATCAAAAGTCATTCTTGGGGTGCTGTGTGTGTGGGTGTCATTACAATGCTTAGACTGTAAATATCAACAGTCATTTATGGGGTGGTGGGTGTGTGGGTGTCATTACAGAGCTTAGACAGTAAATATCAACAGTCATTTATGGGGTGGTGGGTGTGTGGCTATTATTACAGTGCTTGGACTGTAAATATCAACAGTCAATCATGGGGTGCTGGGTGTGTGGGTGTCATTACAGTGCTTGGACTGTAAATATCAACAGTCATTCATTGGGTGGTGTGTGTGTGGGTGTCATAACAGTGTTTTGACTGTAAATATTAACAGTCATTCATATGTTGGTGGGTGTCATTAGAGTGCTTGAACTGTAAATATCAACAATTTTTCATGGGGTGGTGGTAGTGTGGGTGTCATGACAGTGCTTGGACTGTAAATATCAACAGTCATTCATGGGTTGGTGAGTGTGTGGGGGTTATTACAGTTCTTGGACTGTAAATATCAACTATCATTCATTGGGTGGTGGGTGTGTGGGTGTCATTACAGTGCTTAAAATGTAAATATTAACAGTCATTCATGGAGTGGTGGGTGTGTGGCTGTCATTACAGTGCTTGGATTGTAAATATCAACAGTCAATCATGGGGTGGTGGGTGTGCGGGTGTCATTACAGTGTTTTGACTGTAAATATCAAAAGTCATTCATAGGTGGTGGGTGTGTGGGTGTCATTACAGTGTTTTGATTGTAAATATCAACAGTCAATTATAGGTTGGTTGGTGTCATTAGAGTGCTTGGACTGTAAATATCAACAGTTATTCTTGGGGTGGTTGGTGTGTGGGTGACATTACATTGCGTGGACTGTAAATATCAACCATAATTCATGGGGTGATGGGTTTGCAGGTGTCTTTACAGTGCTTTGACTGTAAATATCAACAGTCATTCATAGGGTGATGGGTGTGAGGGTGTCATTACAGTGCTTAGACTGTAATTATCAACAGTCATTCATGTGGTGGTGGGTGTGTGGGTGTCATTATAGTGCTTGGACTGTAAATATAAACAGTCACTCATGGGGTGGTGGGTGTCTGTCTGTCATTAGTACTTGGACTGTAAATATTAACAGGAATTTATTGGGTGGTGGGTGTGTGAGTGTCATTACAGAGCTTTGACTATAAATATCAACAGTCATTCATGGGGTTGTGGGTTTTTGGGTGTCTATGCAGTGCTTGGAGTGTAAATATCAACAGTCAATCATGGGCTGGTGGGTGTGTGGTTGTCATTACAGTGCTTGGACTCGAAATATCAACAGTCATTCATGGGGTGGTGGGTGTGTGGGTGTCATTACAGTGGTTAGACTGTAAATATTAACAGTCATTTATTAGGTGGTGGGTGTGTGGGTGTCATTACAGAGCTTGGACTGTAAATATCAACGGTCATTCATAGGGTGGTGGGTGTGTGAGTATCATTACAGAGCTTGGACTGTTAATATCAACAGTCATTCAGGGGGTGGTTGGTGTGTAGGTGTTATTACAGTGCTTGGACTGTAAATATCAAAAGTCATTCTTGGCGTTGTGGGTGTGTGGGTGTCATTACATTGCTTAGACTGTAAATATCAACAAACATTTATTGGGTGGTGGGTGTGTGGCTGTCATTACAGTGCTTGAACTGTAAACATCAACAGTCAATCATGGGGTGGTGGGTTTTGTTGGTGTCATTACAGTGCTTAGACTGTAAATATCAACAGTCATTTATGGGGTGGTGGGTGTGTGGGTGTCATTATAGTGCTTAGACTGTAAATATCAACAGTCCTTTATGGGGTGGTGGGTGTGTGGCTGTCATTACAGTGCTTGGACTGTAAATATCAACAGTCAATCATGGGGTGGTGGTTGTGCGGGTGTCATTACAGTGTTTTGACTGTAAATATCAAAAGTCATTTATAGGTGGTGGGTGTGTGGGTGTCATTACAGTGTTTTGATTGTAAATATCAACAGTCAATTATAGGTTGGTTGGTGTCATTAGAGTGCTTAGACTGTAAATATCAACAGTCATTCATGGGGTGGTGTGTGTGTGGGTGACATTACATTGCGTGGACTGTAAATATCAACCATAATTCATTGGGTGGTGGGTGTGCGGGTGTCATTACAGTGCTTTGACTCTAAATATCAACAGTCATTCATAGGGTGATGGGTGTGAGGGTGTCATTACAGTGCTTAGACTGAAATTATCAACAGTCATTTATGTGGTGGTGGGTGTGTGGGTGTCATTATAGTGCTTGGACTGTAAATATCAACAGTCACTCATGGGGTGGTGGGTGTCTGTGTGTCATTAGTTCTTGGACTGTAAATATCAACAGTCATTCAAGGGGTGGAGGGTGGCATTACAGTGCTTGGACTCTAAATATCAACAGTCATTTATAGAGTGGTGCGTGTGTGAGTGTCATTAAATAGCTTTGACTATAAATATCAACAGTCATTCATGGGGTTGTGGGTTTTTGGGTGTCTATGCAGTGCTTGGAGTGTAAATATCAACAGTCAATCATGGGGTGGTGGGTTTGTGGTTGTCATTACAGTGCTTGGACTGTAAATATCGACAGTCATTTACGGGGTGGTGGGTGTGTGGGTGTCATTACAATGTTTTGATTGTAAATATCAACAGTCATTCATAGGGTGGTGGGTGTTATTAGAGTGCTTGTACTGTAAATATCAACAGTCATTCATGGGGTGGTGGGTGTGTGGGTGTCATTATAGTGCTTGAACTGTAAATATCAACAGTCACTCATGGGGTGGTGGGTGTGTTGGTGTCATTACAGTGCTTAGACTGAAAATATCAATAGTCATTCATGGGGTGTTGGGTGTGTGGGTGTCTATGCAGTGCTTGGACTGTAAATATCAACAGTCATTCATGGGGTGGTGGGTGTGTGGGTGTCATTACAGTGCTTGTACTGTAAATATCAACCGTCATTTATGGGTTGGTGTTTGTGTGGGTGTCATTACAGTTCCTGGACTGTAAAAATTAACAGTCATTCATAGGGTGGTGGGTGTGTGAGTGTCATTACAGAGCTTGGACTGTAAATATCAACAGTCATTCATGGGGTGGTGGGTGTGTGGGTGTCATTACAGTGCTTAGACTGTAAATATCAACAGTCAGTTATTGGTTTGTGGGTGTGTGGGTGTCATTACAGTGCTTGGACTGTAAATATTAACAGTCAATCATGGGGTGGTCGGTGTGTGGGTGTCATTACAGTGCTGGGACTGTAATTATCAACAGTCATTCATGGGGTGGTGTGTGTGTTGGTGTCATTACAGTGTTTTAACTATAAATATCAACATTCATTTATTGGGTGTTGGGTGTCATTACAGTGCTTTGACTATAAATATCAACAGTCATTCATGGGGTGGTGCATGTGTGGGTGTAATGACAGTTCTTGGACTGTAAATATCAACAGTCATTAATGGGGTGGTGAGTGTGTGGGTGTCATTACAGTTCTTGAACTGTAAATATCAACCATCATTAATGTGTGGGTGTCATTACAGAGCTCAGACTGTAAATATTAACAGTTATTCCTGTGGTGGTTGGTGTGTTGGTGTCATTACAGTGCGTGGACTATAAATATGAACCATCATTTATGGGGTGGTGGGTGTGTGGGTGTCATTACAGTGCTTGTACTGTAAATATCAACCGTCATTTATGGGTTGGTGTTTGTGTGGGTGTCATTACAGTTCCTGGACTGTAAAAATTAACAGTCATTCATAGGGTGGTGGGTGTGTGAGTGTCATTACAGAGCTTGGACTGTAAATATCAACAGTCATTCATGGGGTGGTGGGTGTGTGGGTGTCATTACAGTGCTTAGACTGTAAATATCAACAGTCAGTTATTGGTTTGTGGGTGTGTGGGTGTCATTACAGTGCTTGGACTGTAAATATTAACAGTCAATCATGGGGTGGTCGGTGTGTGGGTGTCATTACAGTGCTGGGACTGTAATTATCAACAGTCATTCATGGGGTGGTGTGTGTGTTGGTGTCATTACAGTGTTTTAACTATAAATATCAACATTCATTTATTGGGTGTTGGGTGTCATTACAGTGCTTTGACTATAAATATCAACAGTCATTCATGGGGTGGTGCATGTGTGGGTGTAATGACAGTTCTTGGACTGTAAATATCAACAGTCATTAATGGGGTGGTGAGTGTGAGGGTGTCATTACAGTGCTTAGACTGTAATTATCAACAGTCATTCATGTGGTGGTGGGTGTGTGGGTGTCATTATATTGCTTGGACTGTAAATATCAACAGTCACTCATGGGGAAGTGGGTGTCTGTGTGTCATTAGTGCTTGGACTGTAAATATCAAGAGTCATTCAAGGGGTGGTGGGTGGCATTACAGTGCTTGGACTCTAAATATCAACAGTCATTTATAGAGTGGTGGGTGTGTGAGTTTCATTACATCGTTTTGAATATAAATATCAACAGTCATTCATGGGGTTGTGCGTTTTTGGGTGTCTATTCAGTGCTTGGAGTGTAAATATCAACAGTCAATCATGGGGTGGTGGGTGTGTGGTTGTCATTACAGTGCTTGGACTGTAAATATCGACAGTCATTTACGGGGTGGTGGGTGTGTGGGTGTCATTACAATGTTTTGATTGTAAATATCAACAGTCATTCTTAGGGTGGTGGATGTTATTAGAGTGCTTGAACTGTAAATATCAACAGTCATTCATGGGGTGGTGGGTGTGTGGGTGTCATTATAGTGCTTGGACTGTAAATATCAACAGTCACTCATGGGGTGGTGGGTGTGTGTGTCATTAGTGCTTGGACTGTAAATATCAACAGTCATACATGGGGTGGTGGGTGTGTGGGTGTCATTACAGTGGTTGGACTGTAATTATCAACAGTCCTTCATGGATTGGTGGGTGTGTGGGTGTCATTACAGTGCTTAGACTGTAAATATCAACAGTCATTTATTGGGTGGTGGGTGTGTGGGTGTCATTACAGTGCTTGGACAGTAAATATCAATAGTCAATCATGGGAAGGTCGGTGTGTGGGTGTCATTATAGTGCTTGGACTGTAAATATCAACAGTCATTCATGAGGTGGTGCGTGGGCGGGTGTCATTACAGTGTTTTAACTATAAATATCAACATTCATTTATTGGGTGGTGGGTGTCATTACAGTGCTTGGAGTGTAAATATCTACAGTCATTCGTGGGGTGGTGTATTTGTGGGTGTCACGACAGTGATTGGACTGTAAATATCAACAGTCATTAATGGGGTGGTGAGTGTGTGAGTGTCATTACAGTTCCTGGACTGCTAATATAAACCATCATACATTAGGTGGTGGGTGTGTGGGTGTCTTTTCACTGCTCAGACTGTAAATATTAACAGTCATTTATGGGGTGGTGAGTGTGTGGATGTCATTACAGTGCTTGGACTGAAAATATCCAGAGTCATTCTTAAGGTGGTGGGTGTGTGGGTGTCATTACAGTAATTGGCCTATAAATATTAACCGTCATTTATGGGGTGGTGGGTGTGTGGGTGTCATTACAGTGCTTGGACTGTAAATATCAACAGTCATTCATAGGGTGGTGGGTGTGTGAGTGTAATTACAGAGCTTGAACTGTAAATATCAACAGTCACTCATGGGGTGGTGGGTGTGTTGGTGTCATTACAGTGCTTAGACTGAAAATATCAATAGTCATTCATGGGGTTTTGGTGTTTGGGTGTCTATGCAGTGCTTGGACTGTAAATATCAACAGTCATTCATGGGGTGGTGGGTGTGTGGGTGTCATTACAGTGCTTGTACTGTAAATATCAACCGTCATTTATGGGTTGGTGTTTGTGTGGGTGTCATTATAGTTCCTGGACTGTAAAAATTAACAGTCATTCATAGGGTGGTGGGTGTGTGAGTGTCATTACAGAGCTTGGACTGTAAATATCAACAGTCATTCATGGGGTGGTGGGTGTGTGGGTGTCATTACAGTGCTTAGACTGTAAATATCAACAGTCAGTTATTGGTTTGTGGGTGTGTGGGTGTCATTACAGTGCTTGGACTGTAAATATTAACAGTCAATCATGGGGTGGTCGGTGTGTGGGTGTCATTACAGTGCTGGGACTGTAATTATCAACAGTCATTCTTTGGGTGGTTGTGTGTGGGTGTCATTACAGTGTTTTGATTGTAAATATCAACATTCATTTATTGGGTGTTGGGTGTCATTACAGTGCTTTGACTATAAATATCAACAGTCATTCATGGGGTGGTGCATGTGTGGGTGTAATGACAGTTCTTGGACTGTAAATATCAACAGTCATTAATGGGGTGGTGAGTGTGTGGGTGTCATTACAGTTCTTGAACTGTAAAAATCAACCATCATTAATGTGTGGGTGTCATTACAGAGTTTAGACTGTAAATATTAACAGTTATTCCAGGGGTGGTTGGTGTGTTGGTGTCATTACAGTGCGTGGACTATAAATATGAACCATCATTTATGGGGTGGTGGGTGTGTGGGTGTCATTACAGTGCTTTGACTGTAAATATCAACAGTCATTCATAGTGTGATGGGTGTGAGGGTGTCATTACAGTGCTTAGACTGTAATTATCATCAGTCATTCATGTGGTGGTGGGTGTGTGGGTGTCATTATAGTGCTTGGACTGTAAATATCAACAGTCACTCATGGGGTGGTGGGTGTCTGTGTGTCATTAGTGCTTGGACTGTAAATATCAAGAGTCATTCAATGGGTGGTGGGTGGCATTACAGTGCTTGGACTCTAAATATCAACAGTCATTCATAGAGTGGTGGGTGTGTGAGTGTCATTACATCGTTTTGAATATAAATATCAACAGTCATTCATTGGGTTGTGGGTTTTTGGGTGTCTATGCAGTGCTTGGAGTGTAAATATCAACAGTCAATCATGGGGTGGTGGGTGTTATTAGAGTGCTTGAACTGTAAATATCAACAGTCATTCATGGAGTGGTGGGTGTGTGGGTGTCATTATAGTGCTTGGAATGTAAATATCAACAGTCACTCATGGGGTGGTGGGTGTGTGTGACATTAGTGCTTGGACTGTAAATATCAACAGTCATTCATGGGGTGGTGGGTGTGTGGGTGTCATTACAGTGGTTGGACTGTAATTATCAACATTCTTTCATGGATTGGTGGGTGTGTGGGTGTCATTACAGTGCTTAGACTGTAAATATCAACAGTCATTTATTGGGTGGTGGGTGTGTGGGTGTCATTACAGTGCTTGGACAGTAAATATCAATAGTCAATCATGGGAAGGTCGGTGTGTGGGTGTCATTATAGTGCTTGGACTGTAAATATCAACAGTCATTCATGAGGTGGTGGGTGGGCGGGTGTCATTACAGTGTTTTAACTATAAATATCAACATTCATTTATTGGGTGGTGGGTGTCATTACAGTGCTTGGAGTGTAAATATCAACAGTCATTCGTGGGGTGGTGAATTTGTGGGTGTCACGACAGTGATTGGACTGTAAATATCAACAGTCATTAATGGGGTGGTGAGTGTGTGAGTGTCATTACAGTTCCTGGACTGCTAATATAAACCATCATACATTAGGTGGTGGGTGTGTGGGTGTCTTTACACTGCTCAGACTGTAAATATTAACAGTCATTTATGGGGTGGTGAGTGTGTGGATGTCATTACAGTGCTTGGACTGAAAATATCCACAGTCATTCTTAAGGTGGTGGGTGTGTGGGTGTCATTACAGTGATTGGCCTATAAATATTAACCGTCATTTATGGGGTGGTGGGTGTGTGGGTGTCATTACAGTGCTTGGACTGTAAATATCAACAGTCATTCATAGGGTGGTGGGTGTGTGAGTGTAATTACAGAGCTTGGACTGTATATATCAACAGACATTTATGGGGTGGTGGGTGTGTAGGTGTCATTACAGTACTTGGACTGTAAATATCAAAAGTCATTCTTGGGGTGGTCGGTGTGTGGGTGTCATTACAGTGCTTAGACTGTAAATATCAACAGTCATTTATGGGGTGGAGGGTGTGTGGCTGTCATTACAGTGCTTGGACTGTAAATATCAACAGTCATTTATGGGGTGGAGGGTGTGTGGATGTCATTACAGTGCTTGGACTGTAAATATCAACAGTCAATCATGGGGTGGTGGGTGTGTGGGTGTCATTACAGTGCTTTGACTGTAAATATCAACAGTCATTCTTTGGGTGGTTTTGTGTGGGTGTCATTACAGTGTTTTGATTGTAAATATCAACAGCCATTTAAAAGGTGGTGGGTGTCATTAGAGTGCTTGAACTG
The DNA here is from genome assembly GCA_033782935.1 of Petrolisthes cinctipes. Lineage (NCBI taxonomy): Eukaryota > Metazoa > Arthropoda > Malacostraca > Decapoda > Porcellanidae > Petrolisthes > Petrolisthes cinctipes. Next base: position 1,107,927 of record JAWQEG010000618.1, read on the forward strand.
TAAATATCAACAGTCATTCATAAGATGGTAGGTGTGGGGGTGTCATTACAGTGCTTTGACTGTAAATATCAACAGTCATTCATGGGGTGGTAGGGGTGAAGGTGTCATTACAGTGCTTTGACTGTAAATATCAACAGTCATTCATGGGGTGGTGGGTGTGTGGGTTTCATTATAGTGTTTGAACTGTAAATATCAACAGTCATTCATGGGGTGGTGGGTGTGTGGGTGTCATTACAGTGCTTGGACTATAAATATTAAGTCATTCATGTTGTGGTGGGTGTGTGTGTGTCATTAGTGCTTGGACTGTAATTATCAACAGTCAATCATGGGGTGGTTGGTGTCATTACAGTGCTTGGACTGTAAATATCAACAGTTAATCATGGGGTGTTGGGTGTCATTAGAGTGCTTGGACTGTAAATATCAACTGTCATTCATGGGGTTTTGGTGTTTGGGTGTCTATGCAGTGCTTGGACTGTAAATATCAACAGTCATTCATGGGGTGGTGGGTGTGTGGGTGTCATTACAGTGCTTGGACTGTAAATATCAACCATCATTTATGGGGTGGTGTTTGTGTGGGTGTCATTACAGTTCCTGGACTGTAAAAATTAACAGTCATTAATAGGGTGGTGGGTGTGTGAGTGTCATTACAGAGCTTGGACTGTAAATATCAACAGTCATTCATGGGGTGGTGGGTGTGTGGGTGTCATTACAGTGCTTAGACTGTAAATATCAACAGTCAGTTATTGGGTTGTGGGTGTGTGGGTGTCATTACAGTGCTTGGACTGTAAACATTAACAATCAATCATGGGGTGGTCGGTGTGTGGGTGTCATTACAGTGCTGGGACTGTAATTATCAACAGTCATTCATGAGGTGGTGGGTGTGTGGGTGTCATTACAGTGTTTTAACTATAAATATCAACATTCATTTATTGGGTGTTTGGTGTCATTACAGTGCTTTGACTATAATTATCAACAGTCATTCATGGGGTGGTGCATGTGTGGGTGTAATGACAGTTCTTGGACTGTAAATATCAACAGTCATTAATGGGGTGGTGAGTGTGTAGGTGTCATTACAGTTCTTGAACTGTAAATATCAACCATCATTAATATGTGGGTGTCATTACAGAGCTCAGACTGTAAATATTAACAGTTATTCCTGGGGTGGTGGGTGTGTTGGTGTCATTACAGTGCTTGGACTATAAATATCAACAGTCATTCATGGGGTTTTGGTGTTTGGGTGTCTATGCAGTGCTTGGACTGTAAATATCAACAGTCATTCATGGGGTGGTGGGTGTGTGGGTGTCATTACAGTGCATGGACTGTAAATATCAACAGTCATTTATAGAGTGGTGGGTGTGTGGCTGTCATTACAGTGCTTGGACTGTAAATATCAACAGTCAATCATGGGGTGGTGGGTGTGTGGGTGTCATTACAGTGCTTAGACTGTAATTATCAATAGCCCTTCATGGGTTTGTGGGTGTGTGGGTGTCATTACAGTGCTTAGACTGTAAATATCAACAGTCATTTTTTGGGTGGTGGGTGTGTGGGTGTCATTACAGTGCTTGGACTGTAAATATCAATAGTCAATCATGGGATGGTCAGTGTGTGGGTGTCATTACAGTGCTTGGACTGTAAATATCAACAGTCATTCATGAGGTGGTGGGTGTGTGGGTGTCATTACAGTGTTTTAACTATAAATATCAACATTCATTTATTGGGTGGTGGGTGTCATTAGAGTGCTTGGACTGTAAATATCAACTGTCATACATGGGGTGGTGCATGTATGGGTGTCATGACAGTGCTTGGACTGTAAATAACAACAGTCATTGATGGGGTGTAAGGGAGACTGCGGTGGTGAAAGGACGTGTCTCGTTAGCTCCGTGACATGTATAAACAGTGCTAGTGTTTACATTAACAGTTCAGTGCTAGTGCGCCTGTATATGTTTTGGCACGTCCAGCATGGGTTCTCCAGTTGACGAGCTGTGCCTTGTCTGTCATGAGCGAGATGATGGAAAGGTCAAGTGGCTGAAATGTCTCAAGTGCAAATTGGGCGGATATAGCACTTGTATGAGAATGACTGGTTTGAAATCAAATTCTTCGGAAGTAAATTGGGTTTGTGATCCTTGTGCTCTAGTAATAAAGAGTGAAGTTCACCTTCGAGAGGAGATTAATGTAATGACTGACGGGGTCACGCTGGCTGTGGAAGAGGCTGTGTCAGCTCAATCGGGCCAGGTGGAAAAAGATGGCATGAACTGGGCTGAGGTGGTGTCGAGATGCAGGAAACGGAAACGCACACAGAAAAATAAGAATCTTCTTATTATTAAAGCAAAGGGTAGCAAAAAAGCGGTTGATATGAAGAAAGAGGTCGAAGAATTGTTGTCGGATGTTCAAATTATGGACTCCAAATTCACTAACAAGGGAAATATTGTTATAAATCTTGAATCTGAAGAGAAGAGAAATGCTGCACAAAATAAGTTACACGAGGTGGGGAATTTAATTGCTTCCAATGGGAAGCGATGGGACCCCAAAATTATGGTATGTAATGTGGCTCGGAATGAGGACAAGGAATCGCTCATTGAAGAAATTATTGTAAGGAATAATTTGGAATCGATTGACGGAGTTATAAATAAAATAAAAATTGTTTCTGAAAGACCAGCTGCGGGAGGGACTGTACATTATGTACTGAAGTGTGATCCAGAGGTACGTGCAAGAATTCACGGGATGAATGACAAGCTGAAGCTGAAGTGGGGCGTTCATCAGGTATACGATCGTTATTTTCCACTACTGTGTTACCACTGCCTGAAATTCGGTCACAAGTCGGATAGTTGCCAATGCAAGGTCAAAGGTCATGCACCCCACTGCTATAAGTGTGCAGGTCAGCATGAAGGTCGCTCTTGCCAGTCTGATGTGAGAAAATGCTTCAACTGTGCTGCTTCAAAACGTCAAAGCGAACACTCTGTAAGTAGTTTGTCTTGCCCCATTTTCACCTCGGAAGTAAATAGGATCAGACTCAACACTAACCATGGCTTTTAATATGCAAAGTGTTAATTGTGGACTATTGAACGTGCAGTCTGCTAAAAATAAAACATTTGAGATACGCCAGACGATTGTTGATGGCTGTTTAGATTTTTATGCCATTACTGAGACGTGGTTAACGAAATTTGACTCAGCTGCTATCCAGGAAATGACTCCGGTGACTCATTCTTTTTTACATAAACCGAGGTGTACGGGTCGAGGCGGAGGTGTTGGTCTATTTGTTTCAAATTCTATAAAGAAGGTGAAGGTATGCAAGTCGCCGGGGTTTGAAAGTTTCGAACTCCTTCAGGTTGAGTGTCAAGCTGGTGGAAGCAAAGTAACGTTTATAACAATATATAGACCCCCTGCTACTAGCCCTGGTTTATTCATTGATGAGCTTGAGCTGTACCTCGAGACGGTTGACATGATTAGCTCTAATGTCATTGTGTTGGGAGATTTTAATTTTTGGCTTGATACTCCAGGAGCCCGCTATGTTCAGCGATTTACAGATATGTTAGCAACGTTTAACCTGGTCAATGTAGTGAACAAGCCCACATCGATTTGTGGCCATATTATTGATTTGGTCTTGGTGGACACATCTGGAGACCTGGTACGTAACCTTCAGGTGGACGATGTATGCTCCCTTTCACCGGTACACAAACTTGTGGTGTTTAATCTGAACCTGTTGTTGAGTAAAAGGCAAGTAAAGAATATTTCTTTTCGGTCCAGAAGAAATTTTAATAGTGATGGTCTACTATCACTCGTTTGTAATAAGATAGTCGAGCAATACGGTGATTTGTGCAATCATGGGTGGGCAGTGAAAGGAGAGTGTCATGACTGTTTGTACAATCTATACAATTACACACTGAAGTCTGAATACGACAAAATGTGTCCTATAGTTGAGAAGAAAATAATAGTGAAAGATGAGTCTCCGTGGTTCAACAATGACATAAATAAAGCGAAAATTAATAAAAAAAAGATGGAAAGACGGTGGCGCAAGTATCGTACTGAGGAATGTAGACATGCATACACTCAAGCACGAAACTACGAATTAAGGCTTGTCACCAAGAGAAAGTGCAGTTATTACAAAGAGAAAACTGAAATGGCGGGATCGAATATACACGAGCTCTACAAGATACTTGACTGCCTGACTGGTGATAAGAGGAAGCACAAGTTGCCGGAGAGCTGTTCGGATAGCAATTTGGCCAATGATTTTGTATATTTTTTCGATAATAAGATCAAGAATATTATATCGACGTTTGTGAGTGATAGTTCGCATATGGTTATGAGTGAACAAACTTCTGATATTAAACTGAGTGAGTTCCGAATTGTGAGTGAATTGACTGTTAGTGAGATGATCAAGAAGGCAAAACCAACTTACTCTGCAATCGACCCTATGCCGTTCAAGCTGTTTAACAGAAACAAAAGGTTTGATCGTCTGGTCAGCGTTATCACAAAAATGGTAAATGTGAGTATTGCTAATAGTGTGTTCCCAAACTCTGAAAAGCAAGCTATTGTAACACCCATATTGAAGGGGAATCTTGACCCCCAATCTTTCAGCTCATTTCGTCCTGTATCCAATTTAACTTTTCAATCCAAGATTTTGGAAAAGGTAATTTTAACTCAATTGATGGATTATTTGGATATGGTTGGTGCAATTCATGATAACCAGTCAGCCTACCGTCGTCTGTATTCCACGGAGACTGCTCTGTGTTCTATCGTAAGTAACATGCGCACTTTGATGGATGATGGAAAATGTGGTCTGTTGGTATTACTGGATTTGAGTGCTGCATTCGACACAGTAGTGCACAGTGTCTTATTGAGTGTCTGTGAACGTATTGGTATAATAGGTGCTGCTCTCTCGTACCTGAAGAGTTACCTGACTGGCCGCAACTACTATGTAAAAATAGGAAATGAATTTTCTGACGCAATACCATTAACAAGAGGTGTGCGTCAGGGTAGTGTTTTAGGCCCAATACTCTTCTGTTTATATACTACAGATCTTTCTGTACTACTTGAAAAGTACGAAGTCAGATTCAAGCTTTTTGCGGGTGACACGCAGTTTTACATGTCATTCACAAATATACACGATTCAGAAACTCATTTGAGCTCTGTACTTACTGACATTAAGCAATGGATGGATTCCAGGCAGCTTAAATTAAATCAAGATAAAACAGAATGTCTGTATGTCGGTCGTAGAACTGACTTCGACAGCTTGGGAGTACGTAAACTAAAAGTGAATGATAGGGAAATCACAATCAACAAATGTGTGAAGAGTCTCGGGGTGATGTTGGACAGTGAGCTAATGATGAGAGATCAGATTGGTCATGTGGTTCAAATTGCTGGATACCACTTGAGGAATTTGGCTTTCGTAAGGAAATACCTTGATCAGAGTGTGATGATGAAACTGGTTTACAATCATGTTCTAAGTAAATTGGATTACTGTAATTCCCTATATTACGGCTTGCCTGATTATCTATTGAAGAAACTCCAGATGATCACGAACAGAGCTGCGAGATTGATACGAGGTCTGTCAAGAAGAGATCGAATAACACCACCACTCATACAACTACATTGGCTTCCTATTAAGGCACGTATCGTTTACAAGCAGTGTGTTATGGTTCATCAAGCGTTAAATTTTGGCAAACCAGTTTACATGCGAGATATGCTCCTGGACTTTCATGTGGATACCAATGTAGAATTGCGACATAGCAGCGAGGTGAATAGGCTTCTGGAACCAAGATTCAGAAGGGAATGTGGAAAAAGAGCGTTCGCATAGTGCTCCTCGCCTCTACAACAACCTTCCGAGCTTCGTTAGGGCAGTGAAACAGCTGCTCTATTCAAAAAGAGACTGAAGACACACCTCTTCACCGAGTCTTACGACCTCATAAATGAAGAAATGAGACCAAGTTTCCGGCTTTAGTTGATCTACGGAGGGACTTGGAGAGCTGGCAACGGCTGAAAGTCCCTAGAAGCCATCACATAAGTAACATAAGTAAGTAAGAGTGTGTGGGTGTCATTACGGTTCATGGACTGTAAATATAAACCATCATACATTCGGTGGTGGGTGTGTGGGTGTCATTACAGTGCTTGGACTGTATATATCAACAGTCATTCATGGGGTGGTGGGTGTGTGGATGTCATTAAAGTGCTTGGACTGAAAATATCAACAGTCTTTCTTGGGGTGGTGGGTGTGTGGATGTCATTACAGTGCTTGGCCAATAAATATTAACCATCATGTATAGGGTGGTGGGTGTGTGTGTGTCATTACAGTGCTTGGACTGTAAATATCAACAGTCATTCATAGGGTGGTGGGTGTGTGAGTGTCATTACAGAACTTGGACTGTAAATATCAACAGTCATTCATTGGTGGTGGGTAAGTAGGTGTCATTATAGTGCTTGGACTGTAAATATCAAAAGTCATTCTTGGGGTGGTAGGTGTGTGGGTGTCATTACAGTGCTTAGACTGTAAATATTAACAGTCATTTATAGGGTGGTGGGTGTGTGGTTGTCATTACAGTGCTTGGACTGTAAATATCAACAGTCAATCATGGGGTGGAAGGTGTGTGGGTGTCATTACATTGCTTTGACAGTAAATATCAACAGACATTCATGGGGTGGTGGGTGTGTGGGTGTCATTACAGTGTTTTGTTATAAATATCAACAGTCATTTATAAGCTTGTAGGTGTCATTAGAGTGATTGGACTGTAAATATCAACAGTCATTCATAAGGTGATGGGTGTGGGGTTGTCATTACATTGTTTTGACTGTAAATATCAACAGTCATTCATGGGATGGTGGGGGTGAGGGTGTTATTACAGTGCTTGGACTGTATATATCAACAGTCATTCATGGGGTGGTGGGTGTGTGGGTGTCATTATAGTGTTTGAACTGTAAATAGCAACAGTCATTCATGGGGTGGTGGGTGTGTGGTTGTCATTACAGTGCTGGGACTATAAAAATTAAGTCATTCATGGTGTGTTGGGTATGTGAGTGTGTCATTAGTGCTTGGACTGTAAATATCAACAGTCATTCATGGGGTGGTTGGTGTCATTACAGTGCTTGGACTGTAAATATCAACAGTAAATCATGGGGTGTTGGGTGTCATTAGAGTGCTTGGACTGTAAATATCAACAGTCATTCATGGGGTTTTGGGTGTTTGGGTGTCTATGCAGTGCTTGGACTATAAATATCAACAGTCAATCATGGGGTGGTGGGTGTCTGGGTGTCATTACAGTGCTTGGACTGTAAATATCAACAGTGATTCATGGGGTTGTGGGTGTGTGGGTGTCTTTACAGTGTTTTGATTGTAAATATCAGCAGTCATTCATAGGGTGGTAGGTGTCATTAGAGTGATTGGACTGTAAATATTAACAGTCATTCATGAGGTGGTGGGTGTGGGGGTGTCATTACAGTGCTTGGACTGTAAATATCAACCATATTTCACGGGTAGATGGGTGTGTGAGTGTCATTACAGAACTTGGACTGTAAATATCAACAGTCATACATTGGTGGTGGGTGTGTAGGTGTCATAATAGTGCTTGGACTGTAAATATCAAAAGTCATTCTTGGGGTGGTTGGTGTGTGGGGGACATTACAGTGCTTTGACTGAAAATATTAACAGTCATTTATAGGGTGGAGGGTGTGTGGCTGTCATTACAGTGCTTGGACTGTAAATATCAACAGTCAATCATGGGGTGGTAGGTGTGTGGGTGTCATTACATTGTTTTGACTGTAAATATCAACAGACATTCATGGGGTGGTGGGTGTGTGGGTGTCATTACAGTGTTTTGTTTGTAAATATCAACAGTCATTTATAAGGTTGTAGGTGTCATTAGAGTGATTGGACTGTAAATATCAACAGTCATTCATAAGGTGGTGGGTGTGGGGGTGTCATTGCATTGTTTTGACTGTAAATATCAACAGTCATTCATGGGGTGGTGGGGTTGAGGGTGTTATTACAGTGCTTGGACTGTATATATCAACAGTCATTCATGGGGTGGTGGGTGTGTGGGTGTCATTATAGTGTTTGAACTGTAAATAGCAACAGTCATTCATGGGGTGGTGGGTGTGTGGTTGTCATTACAGTGCTGGGACTATAAAAATTAAGTCATTCATGGTGTGTTGGGTGTGTCTGTGTGTCATTAGTGCTTGGACTGTAAATATCAACAGTCATTCATGGGGTGGTTGGTGTCATTACAGTGCTTGGATTGTAAATATCAACAGTAAATCATGGGGTGTTGGGTGTCATTAGAGTGCTTGGACTGTAAATATCAACAGTCATTCATGGGGTTTTGGGTTTTTGGGTGTCTATGCAGTGCTTTGACTGTAAATATCAACAGTCAATCATGGGTGTTGGGTGTCTGGGTGTCATTACAGTGGTTGGACTGTAAATATCAACAGTGATTCATGGGGTTGTGGGTGTGTGGGTGTCTTTGCAGTGTTTTGATTGTAAATATCAGCAGTCATTCATAGGGTGGTGGGTGTCATTAGAGTGATTGGATTGTAAATATTAACAGTCATTCATGGGGTGGTGGGTGTGGGTGTGTCATTACAGTGCTTGGACTGTAAATATCAACCATATTTCACGGGTAGGTGGGTGTGGGGGTGTTATTACAGTACTTGTACTGTAAATATCAACAGTCATTCATTGGTGTTGGACGTGTGGGTGTCATTACAGTGCTTAGACTGTAAATATCAATAGTCATTCATGGGGTGGTGGGTGTGAGGGTGTCATTACAATACTTAGACTGTATATATCAACAATCATTCATAGGGTGGTGGGTGTGTGGGTGTCATTATAGTGTTTAGACTGTAAATATCAACAGTCATTCATGGGGTGGTATGTGTGTGGGTGTCATTACAGTGATTGGACTGTAAATATCAACTGTCATTTATGGGGTGGTGTTTGTGTGTGTGTCATTACAGTTCCTGGACTGTAAATATCAACAGTCATTCATAGGGTGGTGGGTGTGTGAGTGTCATTACAGAGCTTCGACTGTAAATATCAACAGTCATTCATGGGGTGGTGGGTGTGTGGGTGTCATTACATTGCTTGGACTGTAAATATCAACAGTCAATCATGGGGTGGTCGGTGTGTGGGTGTCATTACAGTGCTGGGACTGTAATTATCAACAATCATTCATGGGGTGGTGTGTGTGTGGGTGTCATTACAGTGTTTTAACTATAAATATCAACATTCATTTATTGTGTGGTGGGTGTCATTACAGTGCTTTGACTGTAAATATCAACAGTCATTCATGAGGTGGTGCATGTGTGGGTGTCATTACAGAGCATGGACTGTAAATATCAACAGTCATTTATGGGGTGGTGGGTGTGTGGGTGTTATTACAGTGCATGGACTGTAAATATCAACAGTCATTTATAGAGTGGTGGGTGTGTGGCTGTCATTACAGTGCTTGTACTGTAAATATCAACAGTCAATTATGGGATGGTGGGTGTGTTGGTGTCATTACAATGCTTAGACTGTAATTATCAACCATCCTTCATGGGTTGGTGGGTGTGTGGGTGTCATTACAGTGCTTAGACTGTAAATATCAACAGTCATTTTTTGGGTCGGGGGTGTGTGGGTGTCATTACAGTGCTTGGACTGTAAATATCAATAGTCAATCATGGGATGGTCAGTGTGTGGGTGTCATTACAGTGCTTGGACTATAAATATCAACAGTCATTCATGAGGTGGTGGGTGTGTGGGTGTCATTACAGTGTTTTAACTATAAATATCAACATTCATTTATTGGGTGGTGGGTGTCATTAGAGTGCTTGGACTGTAAATATCAACAGTCATACATGGGGTGGTGCATGTGTGGGTGTCATGACAGTGCTTGGACTGTAAATATCAACAGTCATTCATGGGGTGGTGAGTGTGTGGGTGTCATTACATTTCCTGGACTGTAAATATAAATCATCATATATTAGGTGGTGGGTGTGTGGGTGTCATTACAGTGCTTGGACTGTAAATATCAAGAGTCATTAATGGTGTGGTGGGTGTGTGGATGTCATTAGAGTGCTTGGACTGTAAATATCAACAGTCATTCATAAGGTGGTGGGTGTGGGGGTGTCATTACAGTGTTTTGACTGTAAATATCAACAGTCATTCATTGAGTGGTGGGGGTTAGGGTGTCATTACTGTGCTTGGACTGTAAATATCAACAGTCATTTATGGGGTGGTGGGTGTGTGGGTGTCATTATAATGCTTGAAATGTTAATATCAACAGTCATTCATGGGGTGGTGGGTGTGTGGTTGTCATTACAGTGCATGGACTATAAATATTAAGTCATTCATTGTGTGGTGGGTGTGTGTGTGTGTCATTAGTGCTTGGACTGTAAATATCAACAGTCATTCATGGGGTGGTTGGTGTCATTACAGTTCTTGGACTGTAAATATCAACAGTCAATCATGGGGTGTTGGTAGTCATTAGAGTGTTTGGACTCTTAATATCAACAGTTATTCATGGGGTTTTAAGTGTTTGGGTGTCTATGCAGTGCTTGGACTGTAAATATCAACAGTCAATCATAGGGTTGTGGCTTTTTGGGTGTCATTACAGTGCTTGGACTGTATATATCAACAGTGAGTCATGGGGTCGTGGGTGTGTGGGTGTCATTATAGTGTTTGGACTGTAAATATCAACAGTCATTCATGGGGTGGTAGGTGTGTGGGTGTCATTTCAGTGCATAGACTGTAAATATCAATAGTCATTCATGGGGTGGTGGGTGTGATGGTGTCATTACAGTGCTTAGACTGTATATATCAACAATCATTCATGGGGTCGTGGGTGTGTGGGTGTCATTATAGTGTTTGGACTGTAAATATCAACAGTCATTCATGGGGTGGTGAATGTGTGGGTGTCATTACATAGCTTGGACTATAAATATCAATTTATTCATGGTGTGGTGAGTGTCTGTGTGTCATTAGTGCTTGGACTGTGAATATTAACAGTCATTCATGGGGTGGTGGGTGGCATTACAGTGCTTAGACTCTAATATTAACAGTCATTCATGGGGTGATGGGTGTGTGGGTGTCATTACAGTGCTTGGACTGTAAATATAAACAGTTATTCATGGGGATGTGGGTGTTTGGGTGTCTATGCAGTGCTTGTACTGTAAATATCAACAGTCAATCATGGAGTGGTGAGTGTGTGGGTGTCATTAGAGTGCTTGGACTGTAAATATTAACAGTCATTCATTGGGTGGTGAGTGTGTGGATATCATTAGAGTGCTTGGACTGTAAATATCAACAGTCATTCATAAGGTGGTGGGTGTGGGGGTGTCATTACAGTGTTTTGACTGTGAATATCAACAGTCATTCATTGAGTGGTGGGGGTTAGGGTGTCATTACTGTGCTTGGACTGTAAATATCAACAGTCATTCATGGGGTGGTGGGTGTGTGGGTGTCATTATAATGCTTGAAATGTTAATATCAACAGTCATTCATGGGGTGGTGGGTGTGTGGTTGTCATTACAGTGCATGGACTATAAATATTAAGTCATTCATTGTGTGGTGGGTGTGTGTGTGTGTCATTAGTGCTTGGACTGTAAATATCAACAGTCATTCATGGGGTGGTTGGTGTCATTACAGTTCTTGGACTGTAAATATCAACAGTCAATCATGGGGTGTTGGTAGTCATTAGAGTGTTTGGACTCTTAATATCAACAGTTATTCATGGGGTTTTAAGTGTTTGGGTGTCTATGCAGTGCTTGGACTGTAAATATCAACAGTCAATCATAGGGTTGTGGCTTTTTGGGTGTCATTACAGTGCTTGGACTGTATATATCAACAGTGAGTCATGGGGTCGTGGGCGTGTGGGTGTCATTATAGTGTTTGGACTGTAAATATCAACAGTCATTCATGGGGTGGTAGGTGTGTGGGTGTCATTTCAGTGCATAGACTGTAAATATCAATAGTCATTCATGGGGTGGTGGGTGTGATGGTGTCATTACAGTGCTTAGACTGTATATATCAACAATCATTCATGGGGTCGTGGGTGTGTGGGTGTCATTATAGTGTTTGGACTGTAAATATCAACAGTCATTCATGGGGTGGTGAATGTGTGGGTGTCATTACATAGCTTGGACTGTAAATATCAAGTTATTCATGGGGTGGTGGGTATGTATTGTCATTATAGTGCTTGAACTGTAAATATCAACAGTTATTCATGGTGTGGTGGGTGTGTGGGTGTCATTACAGTGCTTGGACTATAAATATCAATTTATTCATGGTGTGGTGAGTGTCTGTGTGTCATTAGTGCTTGGACTGTGAATATTAACAGTCATTCATGGGGTGGTGGGTGGCATTACAGTGCTTAGACTCTAATATTAACAGTCATTCATGGGGTGATGGGTGTGTGGGTGTCATTACAGTGCTTGGACTGTAAATATAAACAGTTATTCAAGGGGATGTGGGTGTTTGGGTGTCTATGCAGTGCTTGTACTGTAAATATCAACAGTCAATCATGGAGTGGTGAGTGTGTGGGTGTCATTAGAGTGCTTGGACTGTAAATATTAACAGTCATTCATTGGGTGGTGAGTGTGTGGATATCATTAGAGTGCTTGGACTGTAAATATCAACAGTCATTCATAAGGTTGTGGGTGTGGGGGTGTCATTACAGTGTTTTGACTGTGAATATCAACAGTCATTCATTGAGTGGTGGGGGTTAGGGTGTCATTACTGTGCTTGGACTGTAAATATCAACAGTCATTCATGGGGTGGTGGGTGTGTGGGTGTCATTATAATGCTTGAAATGTTAATATCAACAGTCATTCATGGGGTGGTGGGTGTGTGGTTGTCATTACAGTGCATGGACTATAAATATTAAGTCATTCATTGTGTGGTGGGTGTGTGTGTGTGTGTCATTAGTGCTTGGACTGTAAATATCAACAGTCATTCATGGGGTGGTTGGTGTCATTACAGTTCTTGGACTGTAAATATCAACAGTCAATCATGGGGTGTTGGTAGTCATTAGAGTGTTTGGACTCTTAATATCAACAGTTATTCATGGGGTTTTAAGTGTTTGGGTGTCTATGCAGTGCTTGGACTGTAAATATCAACAGTCAATCATAGGGTTGTGGCTTTTTGGGTGTCATTACAGTGCTTGGACTGTATATATCAACAGTGAGTCATGGGGTCGTGGGTGTGTGGGTGTCATTATAGTGTTTGGACTGTAAATATCAACAGTCATTCATGGGGTGGTAGGTGTGATGGTGTCATTACAGTGCTTAGACTGTATATATCAACAATCATTCATGGGGTCGTGGGTGTGTGGGTGTCATTATAGTGTTTGGACTGTAAATATCAACAGTCATTCATGGGGTCGTGCGTGTGAGGGTGACATTACAGTGCTTGGACTGTAAATATCAACAGTCATTCATGGGTTGGTGGGTGTGTGGGTGTCATTATAGTGTTTGGACTGTAAATATCACCAGTCATTCATGGGGTGGTGGGTGTGTGGGTGTCATTACAGTGCTTGGACTGTAAAAATCATCTCATTAATGGGGTGGTGGGTTTGTGTGTGTCATTAGTGCTTGGACTGTAAATATCAACAGTCATTCATGGGGTGGTGGGTGGCATTACAGTGCTTGGATTGTAAATATCAACAGTCATTCATGGGTTGTGTGGGTGTCTTTACAGAGCTTGGACTGTAAATATCAACAGTCATTCATGAGGTGGTGGGTGTGTGGGTATCATTACAGTACTTGGACTGTAAATATCCACAGTCATTCATGGGGTGGTGGGTGTGTGGATGTCATTCCAGTGCTTGGACTGTAAATATCAACCATCATTCATGAGGTGGTGGGTGTGTCGGTGTCATTACAGTGTTTGGACTGTAAATATCAACAGTCATTCATGGGGTGGTGGGTGTGTGAGTGTCATTACAGTTCTTGGACTGTAAATATCAACAGTCTTTTATAGGGGGGTGGGTGTGTGGGTTTCATTACAGTGCTTGGGCTGTAAATATCAACAGTCATTCATGGGATTCTGGGTGTGTGAGTGTCATTACAGTGCTTGGACTGTAAATATCAACAGTCGTTCATGAGGTGGTGGGTGTGTGGGTGTCATTACAGTGCTTGGACTGTAATTATCAACAGTCATTAATGGGGTGGTGCAAATAAGTCCATCTAAACATTTTGGTTTTGATAAAATATTTTCAAAATTAATTGAAGACTTGAAGGAACTTGAGAACAACGGCATTCAAATTAATAATGATAATTTGAAGGGGACACTATATTGCATTACTTGTGATAACTTGGGGTCTCATGGCATTGTTGCTTTTACAGAAAATTTTTGTAGATATTGTAACATAACTCTAAAAGAATTTCTTACTGACCCTGTGCATGTTGGTGTAATGTAATACATTAGCAATACAACAACTTAAAAACGAGAACACTGTCAAAATTTTAAATAATGTCATAGGTATTAAATTTAATTATCCATTCAATGCACTGAAATATTATCATGTCTGCAAAGCAGGTTTTCCACCATGCCTGGGTCATGACATTTTTTAGGGTGTTGGTGGTTATAATGTTGCTCTGATATTGAAGAATTTAGTAAATGAAAAGAGATGGCTAACTTATGCAGAACTTAATCAGTGTATAATTATGTTTCTTTATCGTGGTACAGATGCTGCCTCAATGCCATGTCAAGTAAATACTTCAGGTACTAAATTAGGTGGTCAGGCTACACAAAACTGTTGTTTAATCAGGCTATTGCCTGTTATATTATATGGCAAAATAGTTGATGCTAATGATCCTGTTTGGCAGTTGTTCCTGTTGTTACGTAACATTACTGAAATTATCTGTGCCCCAAAGTTTGACGACTCTGACCTTGCATATCTAGCCATACTTAATAATGAATATTTAGAAGACAGACAAAGAATTTTTTCAAATGACAAACTGAGGCCAAAGCATCATTTTCTAAAACATTATCCAAACCTAATTTTGCTGTTTGGCCCATTAATTCGTTTGTGGACATTACGCTTTGAAAGCAAGCACTGCTAATTCAAAGGATGCATTAAAAGTGCCCATTCCTTCAAGAATGTGTATCAGACCATGAGTGAAAAACATCAGTTATTACAAGCATACAAACAGGCCAGTTCATATTTTCCCACTGATATAGAGGTTGTAAAAAACATTTTGTTAATCTCAGATACATAAAGTTCAGATATTAAAAAAGCCTTAATGATGTGTCAGATTACTGAAGGTGCAGAAGTTAGCTTGGAAGTGACAATAATGGGGACTCCATACAAGAAGGGACACTATGTGGTGTTAAGTAAATGTGAACAGGGTATAATGTTAGGTGAGATTCAGTTCATAATATTGAACTCCTGTACACAAGCATACTTTTTAGTAAAAAAATTCACAGAACAAATTTCCAAGGAGTTGCAATTATCTACAGTATTGAACACCTTCCCATGCTCTTCCTTTAAATGTACAGAATTTTCTAAACTCCTAGATTATTACCCACTGGTTGACTACAAAAGAGGAAAATAATTGTTGATCCCACTCAAACACAATATATCTGCATAAGACTTCCACGAAAATTGAAAAGGTAATTTAAAGATTATAATTCTATATTCATGTAGACCATTAGATTTCCTGTACAGTACTGTATACCAGTACTACAGTACATTATATTCATCTCCTTTCCCTGGGGCATGATTTCAAGAAAATGACAAAAGGTTGAACTGAAATGGAAGTTAAATGTTAAAGTTCCATACAAAAGATTAAAACATTCTGAACTGGAATTGGTTGTAGCTAAGGACCATGATGGTTATGAAGATGATGACAGTGATAGTGATACTTGTAGTACAAGTAGTAGAGAGACAGTGATTTACATGACAGGTAAAGTACAGTACTGTACCATATGCACTGTAATTATGAAAACTGCTTATATGAGTAATGTACAGCATACTAAAGTAACTCCACTTCTCTACCTTTAATTGTGTTCTACATTGAATTTTTTACACAAAAATCATAAGTAAAATGAAAATGGTTAAATGACTTCTGTAAACTGGGGTTCGACTTCCCTGAGCTCAGCTAGCTAAGTTAAACTGTTCTAATGAGATATGGTAGGCCTATGTGCAGTTATGGTAACTTACTTCCTTGTTTTGGATCATTATGGGTTTAATCTAGCAGTAGCTGTTTCAGTTTCTAATTATTTTCTAATTATCAGAGACTGGATTGATTTATTTATTTATTGATGCTATTAGGCATCTGGCGGCGCAACAGCAATGGTCATATACCGCCCAACATAAAATGGTCATCTACATCATTAATAAAATATGTAAAAAGATTAAATAATTTTCACTACCTCGAAAGGGAGAAGCAGCATGAATAAAACCCACATCTTCCAAAAAATCATATATTAATGAAATAACCTACTTAAGTTAGATATATAAAAGAATTGAAATATTAACGAAAGAAACATTAAACTTTAACTACCAAAAAATAAATAGCCATAAATACAATAAAATTCACAATTTGTGGAGAAGGCCAGCCTCCTCCACATACGAGAGGGTGTTCCCTCCCACACCACAAGCCTCCTCCCCGAGGACCTGAGAGAGACTGTAAGAACCGTCACCCTCCTGGTACTCAGAGAGGTGCCTACGACGAAGGTCACCAAGGCTGGGACACTCAACAATAAGATGCCGCACTGTCAAAGGGACCAGACAATCATCACAGTAGGGAGGGTGAGCCCTCTCCATTAAATAGCCATGAGTCAATAATGTGTGGTCAATGCGCAGACTGACAAGAGCCGTCTCCCACCGGCGGGACAGGCCACTGTAGCTCCACAAACCAAGGTGCTGGCGGATGTCGCGGAGCTTGTTAGCCCCGACGGCATCCCATCTGTCCTGCCAGCAGGAATAAACAGTAGCATCTATGTAGGGTCGAAGGTCCACTGCAGGAACAGGATGATGCCTGGCAGGAGGCCAGGAATTGGAGACCGCAGCCTTAGCCAGGGCATCAGTAAAAATGACTTGGAGGGCATATAAAATAGCCGAGAGCTCAGCAGTAAAAATTGACATGACAGAAGGGAGCCTGCCGCCACGGCAAAAGTCAGGAAAGACAACTCCAAAGCCAACTCCAGCATCAGACTTTGACCCATCAGTGTACACGAGTGAAGGCATGTTCTAAAAAGGGGGAACGAGCCACTGGAGGAGAAAGAGATTCCTTCTTGTCTGTAAAGCAGGTGCAGGGAAAAACTTCTGGAACAAGCCATGGAGCAACCCTGGGGACCCTCACAGGACAAATCTGTAAGTCATCAATGCCCATCTCCTCCATAGCCTTCCTGACCTGGAAGCCAAAGGGCCATGGTGTACGAGAATGTAAAAGGTAGTACTGAGACATGATATCAGATGACACCGCCAAGCAGGGAAGGGAGTCAGGAAGTCGATGTAATCGATGCCAACAACGAACCATCAAGGACTGGCGACGGAGATCAAGAGGTGGCTCATTAGCGTTCACCAGGAGACTGGGGATTGGGGACGACCTGAAGGCTCCGGTCGCCAGACGTACTCCAGCATGATGAACAGGGTCTAAAACTCTGAGACGGGCATCGGTGGCAGAAGAGTACACCTCACACCCATAGTCGTGTTTTGACCTAATAAGAACATGGTATAGGCGGAGGAGGGTGGCCTGATCAGCCCCCCAGGATGTATGGCCCAGGGCCCTCAACAGGTTAAGAGCCTTGAGGCAAGAGACCTTAAGTGTACGTAAGTGTGGCACCCAAGTCAAAAGTTTGTCAAAAAGGAGACCCAAAAGGCGAGTCTCCTCGACACAGCGTATCCGATGACCATACATGAATAAGTCCGGATCGGGGTGGACGCCTCGGATGCTGCAGAAGTGCATAGCAACTGTCTTGGAAGGAGAAAATCGAAACCCATGAGAACCAGTCCAACGTGACACCCTGTCAAGGGCAAGCTGCATGCGCCGCTCTGCCACTGACATACGGGAAGCAGCAAACCAGACTGCTAGGTCGTCAACGTACATCGAGTTAGCTATACCGTCTGGAAGGGATGAAGCAATAGCAATAATTGCTACTGCAAACAATGTGACACTGAGGACGCTTTTTGGGGGGATGCCCTCCTCCTGTGCAACAGATGCTGAGTGGGTGGTACCAACCCTCACAGAAAAAACTGCGACCACTGAGAAACTCCTTAAGAAAGCGTGGAATGCTACCCCGCAGGCCATATAAATGGAGTTGCTGCAGGATGCCATATTGCCATGTAGTGTCATAGGCTTTCTCTAAATCAAAGAATACACAGACAAGGTGTTGATGTCGAGCAAAGGCCTCGCATGCAGCAGCTTCCAACCTGATCAGAGCATCTGTAGTGGAACGGTGTTTACGAAAGCCAGACTGGGACGGAGACAGAAAATCACCCCGTTCTATGAAGTATACCAGTCTGACATTCACCATCTTTCCAAATAGTTTACAGAGACAGGAGGTCAAGGCAATTGGTCGATAATTGAGGGCAACACCAGAGTCCTTGCCCAGCTTGAGGAAAGGAAGGATGGTAGCAACCCTGCACCCAGAAGGGAAGACACCCTCCAGCCAGATTCTGTTATATAAAGCTAAAAGAAGTGAGATCGCCTCGTCACCCAAGTGTCGTAACATTGCATATGGGATGTTGTCTGGCCCAGGAGAAGTGTCGCCGCAGAGAGAGAGAGCAGAATGCAGGTCTCTCAGGTTGAATATATGGTTATAACTTTCATTCTCGTTCCCTGAGAAATCCAGGACAGTACGCTCCTTGACTCTTAACTCATGCCTGACAGCCAGAGGTCGAGAGTCACGGCTGGAGACTTTTGCAAAAGCCTCCGCCATGGTATTGGCCACTGTCAAACCATCCATGATCTTAATTCCATTGACCTTAAGTACAGGTGGAGAACTAGGAGAAAACTTCCCCGCCATCATACGGACTCTCCTGAACACTTGGGTGAGTGCAGTTTTAGTATTAATTGAAGACACATAGGCCTTCCAAGATGTGCGTCGTGCCTCTTTTAAAACTCGTCTAGCCTGAGCCCTTGCCCGTCGGAAGTCCTCTTAAAGAGTTGGGTCCCCACGATTGCGACGAAGGCGAGAGAAAGCAGCGCGCTTCTCCCGCACAGCGTTGATGCAGACTGATGACCACCAAGGGACAGGACGTTTGGGAAAGTAACCAGAAGTTCTAGTGATAGAGTTGAGAGCAGCAGAGTGGAGCATATTAGTGAAATATGTTACAGCCTCGTCAGAGCTACTAAAATCGGTTACAGAAGAGACCGAAGAAGTTAGCTCTCTAAAAAAACTGCCAGTCAGCCTTCTCTAATTTCCACCTAGGAAGACGAGACTGTGGTTCTTACCTGTTACCTTCTAAAAGTATAGGGAAATGGTCACTGCCATATAAATCAGGCAACACTCTCCAAGTAAAATCCAACAGAGCACTGGGTGAGCAGAGGGAAATGTCAATGGCGGTAAAAGTCCCAGTAGTGCTATTAAAATGTGTCACATCTCCCGTATTTAAAACCCCTAATCCCTCATCCTCAATAAAAGAAGCCAATAAAACACCCCTGGGGTTGACCGAACTGTCACCCCACAGAAGGACACAATTCCACTGAAGGACCTTGAACGGTGTTACTTTAGTACTGATTTTTGGGAAGCCTCACGGAGGTACTTCCCACTACCACCTCGACCTGAGGGTTTACTCAAACAATAAGATTTGTCTAATCCTAGGCCACTAGAAGAAGAGCGAACCCGAGGAGTAGTATGTGGGGCAGTAATTGGGACCCGTAGACGAGTCCCCGAAGCATCTGATATGTTAGAAGATGAAGGTATATGAGCTGGGATATTCTTTGAAACAATTACATTGGTTTTGTCCTGTACAACAGTGGTATCACTGACACAGGCAGATACATCAACATCCATAATACAGGTGGTAGAATCACTCCGCTGCTCAAGCGGAAGAGAAACTGAATCTTTTGAAGTAACAACATCCGTGGCATAGACATTAACTTCACGCCCCTCTGATGATCCCGAAGGAAGCTTGCGAGGAGGAACTTCTGTTGAATGAAGAGATTCATCAGACCCACGAGAACGCTTCTGGTGAAATTGAGAGGAAACTATGGATGAGTCCACAGAGATGGTTGCCTTACAAGGTGGAATATCTATAGAGTCAAGTGCCTCAGAGGAACCACGAAGGCATCTCTGTGGCAGTTTAGGTGACTTAAGTTTCCTTTTTGGAGAGCGTGTGGCAGCGTGAACCTCTACCACATGGACACCTTTAGCTAAAATCTGAGAATTGTCATCAGTTGAAGGTTCAACAGAATGAGAGTCTGGTAAAGTTTCCAAGACAGAGAAACTATTATGTAGAGTAACCTTAGAAACATTCTCACTTGAGCAAAAAGCAGAAAGCAGCTGCCTCTTGAGAGGGTTGAGAGGGTGCTGCAACCAATTTAGGGCGAAGGGAGGAGGCGTATGTCTTCACACCACCATCCTTCTGTCGCCTGAAGTTGAGTTGCCGTCTGGCACTACCTATGCTAATGAATTGAATATTAGCCAAGTGGAGGATATCCTGCTCAAGGAGGTACATCTTACATTGGCGAGAACGCAAGGGGTGAGCATCTCTGCATTAAAAGCAGTAACTCTCTGACCGACACTCAGAAGTAAGATGTGAGTCAGAAGCAGAACAATTACCACACCGGGAACGGTTGTTGCAGTTCCTCCTCCCATGACCAAACTCATAACAACAAAAACACTGTAGGGGACGCTCAACAAAAGGCTTCACCTCAAATGAGGTGGGGTTAATGTTAATGCGATCTGGGATATGCGAGCCATAGAGAGTGAGGATGATCATATTTTTACTGCCTTTCATCTTCGTTACCCGTTGGACACTGTCTGGGCACATAGCGAGAATGTCCTCTTCTGAGAATTCATACAGGTCCTTATTATATATACGCCCCTTGCTATAATTAAATGTTCGATGTGGTTTAATAGATTCAAACATGCTATCAGAAGGACAAGGGAGATTGAGGAGCATCATGGCCTGTGTAAGGTCTTTGGCTCTGATTAAAACGCCCTTACCATATTTCTTTATGTGGCCCATTGGTAATAATCCAACTTCTTTCTCCAGATACCGGGAAGCATGGATAAGGTTACCACGTCCCTCCCTGTAGTAAGCCACAAACCAAAAGGGTGTAGGAACCCGACGTTCCTTTGGGACATGCTCCACAGTGTCATCAAATATATTAGGGCAGTAGTCATTGTCACTGTCAACTACATTGATGGACCGCATCATCTGAGCTTTACAATGAGTATCCCCCACCGTCAGAGAATCTTTTGCCTCAAATGCTGCTTTGGCAGCAGCATTTGTATTGAAAGTAATATAGCACCGATTAGACCTACAATCACTGTCATATGTGATTCGGATTCGAAGGACTACTCCAAAGCACTTAAAAATGGAGTGGATAGCGCCATAGGAAAAGGAAGCAAGTACATTCGTTAGCATTAACGTGTCTAGATCGCTAACAGGGTTCTTTGACACAACACCCGACCTGCTAGGTCTACTCTTATTTGCAGCTTTCTGCATATTACTCGAGGGCCTGGTCGACCACCGCTCGAGGAAGAGATTGGGGCTTTTCTGTATCCATATATCATTGATTTGTTGTCTTTGGCCCCAGGAGCCAAGAGCTACTACCTACCGGGCAGATGAGGGGACCGAGCGCTGGTCACCGCGGGCGGGGTACCTCTTCCCCCACGGGGCCACTCGTTTTAAAATGCAGCCCCAATGGCTCGAAAGTTTGCCCACGACGGTGCTGAGACCCCCTTCCCCAACATCTCCCGGCCCAGACACCCAACCATCCAACATAGGACGGCCCCTAGAGGGCAGCGCTGTTGGCCCGTACTGGCAGCCTAATGCATGGGAACCATTTAGTCTGGTCTCTCACTGGCGACCTTACTAGCATGGGAAGCCCTCTCTCCCCGAAATCGGGGCAGAGCAGGGGCTGGAGCTCCCTCTAGTCCAGCTCGCCAGGTCTCAGAGACACACAAGCCCCCCCACCACGTCAAGGCGGTACCCGTTGGGGGGGAGAGAGAGGAGAGAGGGATGAGGCGTGCGAGCAGAGCTGCTTGTGATCAGAAATAACTAGTATATAGAGTGCTTACTGTCCAGGTGTCGTGTGTCTACAAAACTGAATAAAAATTAACAGGATTATGAATCTTTTGCGAAAAACATATACTGAAATGCCTGTTGATATTGCACTATAACAAGGGACCCCCCCCCCCCTCCTCACCTCATCCATCACTCGTTCCATGTTCTACCCACCAGGCGCTCAGTCCCTCCCCCACTTTCCCCTTCCACTACCCGAATATGGAGGATGAAGCTTGCTGATTCGAAATAAGTGTTTTGTACTCGTATATGCACATGAACACACACAAGCAAAGCGCTGTTGCCACATTAACCATGCCGGGTGAGAGGGTGGTCCAGGCGCAACTTTGGCAGGGTGTACATCACAGAGGAAGATGACGATCGGCTACGAATCAGTTTAAATAGGTAAGTGGTTAAAGTTACCTACTTCACATAATGACAAATACTAAGGGCGATCTTCTGCATTCCATTCATTGACTGAAGCGGTGAGCCCCAGAGCTTTGCAACGAGCATGGTCAAGGTACGATTCCACGTTGAAAGATACATGAATGTGAGGGGATACGAGTACGTATACAAGCTTTGTAATCATATTAATCATAATGGCTAAAAGTGTTATGTAAGGTACAGATAAGCAGAGCATATTAAGATGAGGTATATCAGTATTTTGGTTACATTAAGGAAGGTTATGTTAGTCCAGATTATTAATTTTGATAGGGAAAATATCATGCGAGGAATAAAATTGGAACATAAAGATGACAGCTTTTGCTGTATGGTTTCTTTTAAACGAAACGTACATGGTAGTATATGTAAAAAAGTATTATAGAAAATACTTTAGATGGAGATATAATTATTACCTTAGATACTGAATTTTAATAGGTGACTATATGAACATAAATTGAACCCTTGACTCACGATGTAAATTTGTGATTTTACTAATTTTTGACAGGAATGAAAGGTCTGATCCATATGAAAGGATGAAATTTCTTTTACCACGACTCATGATATAACGGAAGGATTCATGAAAATTACCTTAGATTTTCAAAACTTTACCTTAATTAGCCCCAATTACGCTGATCTAGGGCACTTACCTTAGAAACGTGAGCATTGTCATTATTATGAATACTTTTTTTACTTATCAAAAAATATTACGATTACATACGCTACAGCCATTGTAAAACGATGTTCATCAACGACAGCTACCTGTACTTATTATATTTGTTTTTGTGGACTATCAGATATACATAATTGCCTTTATCCACAGGCCGTATGATCGTGTCGCAGATGTCATGGTCATGACGGTGACGGCGGTGAGGAGGATGGTGCAGAACAGCTCCAGATGTCAGCCTGAGACATCAAGTATACCACCAACATCAGCAGCCCTGCCTCGTTTTGACAGTTTTACCGTCGGAGCCATTCGTCGCCACATTCACGCCAAATTTTCTGCCAACGAAACATTTACCATTGGTTCCCTGGCGAAGGAATTAAAAACGTCAACCCTCATCCTGGAGGGTACCTCCGATTCATCAGTGTTGCGACTCATCCACAACATGGGATTCCATTATAAGACCATCCATAAGAAGACATATGTGAGGAAGGAGACCCTTGACACTGTGTGCCATCGCATCAGTGCTCTCCGAGCACTCAAGCGACACCAGGAGGAAGGTAGGCAAGTGGTATATGTTGACGAAACTTGATTCACAACCAGGATGAACCAAAACATGGCATGGGTAGACAGCAGTCAGCCTGCCACTAGCGCCACATACAGCCAACAGGTGCCGCCCGGGGAAGGGGAGCGCTTCGTGTTGGTCGCAGCTGGCACAGCCGACGGTTTTGTCGAGGATGCGTTTCTTTGCTTCCCTACCAAGAACACCAGCGGCGACTACTACGGTGAAGTGAATGGCGAGCTGTTTCTCCGCTGGCTGACGTCGCAGCTCCTACCGTCACTGGCTAAGCCATCAGTACTGGTGATAGATAATGCACCTATCACAGCCAACTGACGGAGGAGAGTCGGTGCCCCACCATCTCTACTAAAAAAGCAGATTTGATCAAATGGTTAGAACACCGCAAGTTACCATACCCATCACACTCCACGCGGCCTGAGCTCCTAAAAATCTGCAAAAATCACCAGCCAGAGCCACAATACGCGGTCGATGAAGTCATCCGTACATGGGGCCATGAGGTTGTCAGGCTGCCACCCGCTCATCCCGAGCTTAACGCCATCGAACAGGTTTAGGGATACGTGAAACGCCAAGTACGCTCCTCTCTCCGCCGTTTCACCCGTGCAGACCTTCAGGCCAGGTTGGAGGAAGCAAGGCTTGGTGCAACTCGTGAGGTGTGGGGGGTGCAGTCCGACGTTCCCAAGCTTTCGAGGAAGAATTTTGTGCCACAGACAACATCCACGAACGAGTGGATCCCATCATTATCAACCTCGATAGTGATGATGAGGATGACATCTTCCTGGATAGTGAAGAATAAAATAAAATATTTATCAGTACTTCTTAAAACAAAATTGTATCATTTGTTCACCCATTATATCTTCTTCACAATGTTTACGCTTAGTATAAACCTTATCTACACTGGTAAACGGAAATATAATCCTGATGAATGGCAAAATAATTCCATACAACACACATTACTCAGAACAATTGTAACAGCTGTAATCGATTACAATGAAAAATTATGAATACTACACGTCCTCATATAAAAGCTACAATCATAATTCCACCAGAAAAGAAAAATAACAAGAAACGCAACACCAGAATTCCACACAACATTGCTATCCCATCAAACACTGCCGTTATCGATAATCCACTGCTCCAACCTACTCTGACATAAGTTCCTTATGGACCTGATGCTACATATCTTTAACAAATAGGATAATAATAATTAACCCTACGTATGCCCTGATCTGTCAGTGACACCATAAGATAATAGTTTACCAAGACACATAATAAATGCTTCCAATATATATTTGACAAAGCATGTGTACGTGGTATATTTTCGAACAAAGTTTCGAGACCAGAGAGAGAGAGAGAGAGAGAGAGAGAGTAGGGTGGAGGAGAGAAAGAAAGAGATGGGTGGAGCCTGTGGACTGACGTGGTATATACGTCACACTATGATCGTTCGTATCCCAATGTTAAATTTCACAAAAATGACGCATTTCTCGGGGACAAGTGCCTTGGTAATCCATTATAGTGCCATAAATTAGCGGAAGGTGTGAAATAACCCCTGGCAAAACATCATACTGACCCAACCCTTAGTTACAGAGTTATTCCCGAAAAATAGTGCGACACGGGCCCTGCAAGCGTTAGTAGAATTATCCCCTCATTCATTACATATGACTAAATATGAATCATAAGCTTTATACCTTAGTATATATTTGAAATAGAAACATCTACTCTTCATTGAATTATAATAACAATAAAGGTAAATGAAAACATCAGGTAATTAACAATATAATAATCATGACAATATAAAGATTCCGTCAATGCATGGTCCAGCCTCCCTCAGCGTCAATCACTTCACCTAATCTCTTATACAGGGATTCCACCATTTCTTCATCACCGTGCGCCATATCATGATCTGAATCCCAAAATCAATCTGAAGTTTCGTTGTCCGAGCCTGAAATGGTTCAGAAGTTGGCTGCAGGACAGAACATTAGTCCGGCACTGTACACTCTACAACAGTTCTACCTGGACCACCCTTTCACTTCGCATAGCTAACATGGCAACAGCGCTTCGCTTGCGTGAACTCCTGTGCATATACAAGACAATATTTCGAATCGGCAAAGCTTCATCTTCCGTATTCGGGTCGGAGAAAGGGGCAGGGGGGGGAACAGACGGCTTGCTGGGTGGAAGTAGGGGTGGTGGTGCAGAGAAGAGGAGTCACGTGTGCTAATGCAACATTATAGCCATTTTAATATATTTATTAACTTATTAGTAATGTATTATCCCCCAAGTAATACAAAATTTATTTACATATATTAATTTTTGTAGACACACCTGACTACACACTTGGACCCCAAACATATTTTACTTCATCTCTCTTTACGGACAACAAGCAACCTGCTCTCTCTCTCTCAGTACACATACACAAACTATCATTCTAGCACCTCATTTTTTCCTCTCTCTCTCTTGCTATTCAGTATACACACACACACACATACTATCACTCTAGCACCTCGTACCTCTCTCTCTATCTCTTGCTTCTCAGCCCTGTAGGGGGGTATTGCCTGTATTAATGATATGGGCAATACTTTAAGGGTTTTGGTGGCTCTTCGGCCCGAGCAACTAGCTTTTAGTTCTTCAACTGTCCCTCATTTCTTTCTATTCCTCTCTATCAGTCTCGCCCCAACCTTGTTGGTGTGAAGACGTTCTCCTGGCGCTCTGCCTGAATTCTTGTTTTGTGTTGCTTTTACACTCTTGCTTGTGTGTTGTTGTTTGTATTGTTTGTGCATTCTTGTTTGTGTGTTGTTGTTTTTGTGGTGTTGCTGGTGTTGTTTGTCTGTTGTGATTATGTGTAGTGTATTGTTGTGATTGTCTGTGTGTGTGTCCTTGGCTGATTAAGTGTTCAGCTGTTCGTGTTGTTGTTTGCTTCTCATCTAGGCCTTGCCTGGCCAGATGGAGAGCGCAGATTCGGATGTAGCTTCCTGCCTGGAGGCTGACTTGGCCATGTCGGAAGAGGATGAGTCTCCTATCGAGGATCACTGGCCTGAGCTGCCTTCTCGCAACCCTCCCCCCGGTCACTACGCAGCTCAATTTGCAGCCTTCCACCTCCTCAACCTCTACCAAGCGACCTGTTGATGCCTCGTCTGACTCCTTGCAGGATTCCGATGGTGTGGACTGTTTGCCTCCGGCTGCCAAGACTGCCAAGGGTGCTTCAGCTGTCCATGACGTACCTTCTCTGCCTCAATGTGGTGTTTCTTCCTTGTATACCAACTCCTTGCCCTCGTCCAACCTTCCTGCTTTTGCCCCAAGAAATGCCTATGTCAAGCTCTCCTTATCTGGGAACCCATCTACGGAAACAAAGTTGCGTTGGTTGTCTGATGTCAACAGGGCCTTCCAGCTGCAGCGTGAACTGGCTGAAGTGAAGATGGCTGCTGTCACCTCCAGGTTTGTCTACATCTCTAGGAAGCGTCAGGACATCATTGATAGAGTGAAGGCTGGTGAATTTTTGTCTCTGCCTCTCATTCTTGAAGACTCACCCGAGAGGCCTCGTAAGTTCCCCAGCTACATCCTTACCCGTTTTCCTATTGATGTTGACCCGAAACTTGCTAAGGGATACCCGGGTGTGTACTTTGCCCGTCGTTTTTTCCTAGATGGTTCCCCCATTAGCCGTATTGTTGTTGTCTGGAGTCAACCCGATCCACCTCCAAATGAGATATCCTTTGATTTCCTCCCTTGTCTTCCACCGTGTGAGGTGAGGAAACTTCATAATGACCAGCCTTGGTGCTAAAGGTGCTGGGGAGTTGGGGATATCTCCCGGTACTGTTCTGCCAGGCCAAAGTGTGCATGGTGTGCCGACGACCATAATTCCAAGACGTGTCCTGTCAGGGGCGAACCATCACGTCCTGCTGTCTCGATGGAAGTGTCCACGATGCCTTCAGCCAGGGTTAATGTGTGGCATGGATGTACTCGACATCAGGTCCAGGCTCGTGTCTCTGCTATTGCTCCCCCTCCACCACCACCACCACCACCACCACCTCCCCAGTCTGCTCATCCTACCAGCCATGCCTTGCCTCCGGACCTTGCCCTCCACAAGTCTGTTGGCCCTCGAGAAACGCTTTTCTGCCCTTGAAGCCAGAATTGATGGGCTGGTTGCCGCGCAGGCTGCCAATGACTCCAAACTCTCCACCCTGGTTGAGGCTCAGCAGGCCATCATCTCAACTGTCACTACCCTTACCGAAAGGATGGATACTGTTGCATCTCGCCTTGAAAAGCTTTTCGAGTCAGTCCCTTCTCCTGGTCCATCTTCTTCTCCAGGTCGCTCATCTGCCCCCACTCACCGGACTTCTACCTCCAAATACAGAGTTCGCTAGTGATTGCCGACTGGATGTCATCTCCTGGAAAGTATGTGGTATCACCAGTTATGCTAAGCTCACTCAACTCAAGGCCTACGATTTTCGTCATCATCCCAGTGTTATTATTTTCCAGGAAGCATTTCCAGGATGGTCGCTCACTGCTGGGCAAGCTCCTCCTCTCATAGGTTATGTACCATATGTTCATCTGGTAAAGAATGGTCTCCTGACTTACATACATAGCTCATTGCCACATCGCCTTCTCAGTACCTCCACTGATCCTGACATGACCTTTCAGCTATTTGAGGTTCTACCTGGGAATGGAGTACTCCAACTATGTAATGTCTATTCTGCCCCATCTAGACTCACTCTTGAGGCTCTTCCTTCTCCAACAGTGCGTGGTATGGTGTATATGGGAGATTTTAATGCTCGGCATTCTGATTTGGGTAATGGTTCTGGTTCTATTAATTGTAATGGTGTTCATCTCATTTCATACATCCGCAAGCATCATCTGACACGCTGGGACACTGGTGGTGCCACTCATTGCCGGGGAGGTAATCTGGATTACATCCTCTGGTCTGGCCTGATAACATCTCAGGTCCTGTGCTCCTCCGTGCCAGACTTATTCTCTGATCACATCGCTCTTTGGTTTCATTATTCTCTAACTGCTTGGTCAAGTGCTTCAGCCACTCGTTTGCGTATTGCTGTGCCCCCTAAATATTGCCCGACTTACATCTTATTCATGGCCTATGTATTCCCTACATTTGACATATCATCAGCTGAACAGTTGTACTCTGATCTTGTATCTGCTACTCATGACTTTTATAGGCTATACATCTCTGGGCCACACCTCCAGCATCGCCATACTGCCCACTCCTGGAAGCTGGATGCACGTATACAGGAGGCAAAGGAGGAGGCTGAACGTGATGGCCTATTGTTTCATGCCAACCCAACCCCTGACTTCCTCCATCATAACTAGATGTCTAGGGACAATTTAGTTGCCCTGCAGGAGTGTGCTCACACTGAGTCTTGGCAGCGGTTCACGGACTGCATCAACCAGCAAACAAGTGTGGCTTCTATGTGGCACCTCATCCATCGGGTTGGTAAAAAGACACCGGCCACTGCTCGTCATCACACTCCCGCTGACTATGCCCAACAACTTGTCGATGCCTGGTCAGAACAATCTACCCCAGCCAGTCTACCCATCCACATACAAGATGCCCTCACTTCCCGTGCTGCTGTCCATGAGCTACGTCTAATGCAGAGGAGATAACTGAGGAGGCGTTGCGACGTGCTCTCTCTCGGGGTAGATCCTCTTCCCCTGGTGATGATGGTATTACTTATGCTGTGCTGTGCCTACTTCAACAAGTTCCTTGGAACCCTCTACTTCGACTGTACAATCTTTGTCTTCGTTATGGTTGTGTACCACGAGCCTGGACCAGCAGCACAATAATACCCATCCCTAAGCCCGGCACTGCGAAGTTCAGGCATATTTCCCTGACTTCATGTTTTTGTAAGGTTATGGAGAGAATCTTCCTCAATCGTCTCATGTATAGACTGCAGGATCGCCTTTCTCCATGGCTGTTTGGTTTCCTTCCTCAGCGGAGCACACACCACTGCCTCGTCGACCTGTACTCTCGCCTTAATAGGGACAGTGTGGTGGCCTTCGTTGACCTTCGAAGTGCCTTCGATGTTGCTAATAGAGACATCATTTTGGATCAACTGGTTGTCTTTGGGATAAAGGGTAATCTATTACGGTGGATTGGGGGCTACCTGAGTAACAGGACCTCCCATGTGTTTTTCAGTGGAGCGCTCAGTCCTTTGCGCAGTTTTCATCTTGGTATGTCTCAAGGAGGTGTTCTCAGCCCATTGTTATTTAATATTCTGATGCATCGGCTGCTCACTTCTCTCCCTGATATTCCTGGAACTACAATTACGTGCTATGCTGATGATATATGTGTTCATTATACCTAACCAAGCGATCTCCAGCAGTTTCTTGACTCCTTCTCTGTGGCCTCCTCTTACTGTGGCATTATAGTCTCCCCAGATAAGAGCAGAATATTCACCTGCCGCCTTCCTCAAGCTCAGTCAGTGTTCACCATTGGAGGGGCTGTCATTCCCATGTGTTCCCAGTATCGCTACCTGGGCGCGCCAGTCAATATTTGGCCGATTATCCCTGCCTGACATCAAGACCATCCCATTGTCCAGGACTTATTGGATCGTCTCCAGCGCCGATTTACACCACTTCAATGGCTCATAAACTACTCCTCGGGCATCTCCATCCCAGTAGCCAGGACTATCTATATTGCTTTTATCCGTTCAGTTGTTGATTAAGTCTCCCCTGCTCTGATTCAACTTCCCAGGGCTACTCTTGAAACTTTAGAAATATTTCAGAATAGAGCAATGAGAATAATTCTCGGGTGTCCAATGTCGACCAGGATAGTGAACATGCAGCGTGAGTTGCGTCTTCCCACGTTAGTGGAGAGAATTTATTCTAGTGTTACTTGCTTCACTGTCAAGTGCCTCCATTTCCCACATCTTTCACCCCATTACTCGCAGTTAGTCAGGACTTCTCTTAGACCAAACTACCCGGTCCCTCCCATACTGCCTGCTGGACGTACTCTTATAAGGTCTGTTTCCTCAATGCTCCGTAGTCTTAATATAGACATAATGGTGGCAGACGTCCCCCCATGGCCCCCTCCGTGGATGCTACCAACACCTGATGTGAGCTTCAAACCTACTTCCAAGTCAGAACTACCTTCTCTACAGCGGCAGTTGGCTCTGGAACACATAGAAACAGTGACGTCCTCCACCACAGATCCATACTGCCTCTACACTGATGGCTCATTGCAAGTGGATGGTACAGCAGGTTGTGCTGTCTTCTTACCTGACATGGTGTCACCTCCAGGGGTCTGGGTTGGCCGTCGTCTCTGTAACCAGTCTAGCTCAACATTGTGTTAAACGGTATCCCATTCTGGATGCTGTTAGTCTTGTTTGTCAACGTGGAGTAAATGCTGCCATTTTTTGTGACACCAAACCTGCCCTTCAATCCCTCTCTAGTGTTCAGCCCACACACTCTGCTGTTATTCAGCAGATTTTATCGTTTTTGGCCTTATTGCGTCATCGTAACTTGACTGTCAATTTTTATGGGTGACATCCCATGTACGTTTATGTCACAATGGTACAGTTGACAGACTCGCAAAGGAAGTCTGCCATCTGCCTCCTCGTGGCGTTGGACGTCCTCTCTCCCTGGCATGTTACCTCTCTAAAGTTCGCTCCGCCGCTCTCCTCCCTGTACGGCGACGCAGAGATGCAGAGAGGCCCTTCAGCATCTCCATCACACATTACGAGTCTGTCTGCCGTCACAAATATTCCTACTTTCGTCGAGGCCTCATGGTTCGGAGGCACAATGTAGTCTCTGCTCGTTTGAGGCTTGGCTACCGGCCACCGTGGCAGGTTGCTGGGATGCAGGGTGAGCCTCCCTTCACTGAGTGTCGCTTGTGTCGAGTGCCTCGTGCTAACACTATAGAGCACTATTGCCTGGCCTGCCCCACTGTCCGACACTTGCTGCCCCGGGGCCTGCCACTTGATGTGGTTTGTCGACACCTGCTGAACCATCAGGTTCTGGAGGAACTTCTGGTACGCCACCCTCGTTTTAGTGGATTTAAACAGGTCATGATGTAAATATTTATCTGTATGCTTGTTCTCCATTCTGTTATGTTTACGTGATGTGTGTGTGTGTGTGTGTGTGCGTGTGTATGTATGTGTGGTTGCAGTCATTGGATTCTCATGGGTCCTGCCTACCTGTATGTATTATTGCCTGCCTGTTGATTGATGCTACGGTGCAATTAATTTAAAAAAAAAACACCTCTCTATCACCTTTTTAGGCGCTATATGACCTTGCTGTTGCTGCGCCTAATATCAATCAATCAATCAATTTTGCTTCTCAGTACACACACACACTCACACACATTATCAGGTTTGGTATAAAGCTGTGACATTGCATATTTTTTGTTGTTTAGCAAACATTGAAAACCGTGTCAAAATAATATCATTATCACCTCATAATTATTTCAGTTTACATCTGCCAGTATGAATTCATATATATAGATCATCAGATTTAGTACAGCAGGGATGTATACAATACTTCGGTGTAACCACATATTTACTGTCAATACAGAACTGTTAGTCGAATCTGACTCCGACCACATATGTTTCATAATAATTACGATTTCGATGCCGACTGTCTTCAACTGAATTAATAATAATAATAATATTTCTTCATAGATTTACTCATACATATCATTACCTGATGTTTTATTTATATGAATTCTACCGATTTTGAAGCCAACCCAAAACTTAGATATCCATAGCTCCATGGCTCTTCATTTCAGTATATATTAAGATGAGAGTTTCAGACAAGCTGGTTTTAACATTTAATACTCGTATCAATGATTATTCTTTGGCATGCAAGGTTAAATTAGTTAATCAAATTGACTAACAATCTTTACAGTGATAACTTTTTTTTTACCTCAACCTCGGGACTGTAGGCTGCCAGTAGCCCGTAACTCTTGCGAGGCCCCGAGAGTATTGGGTGTCGCACCAGATGAGACAGTGGAGCTTTGTGATGATGATGTTACCGTAGCTTCTCTTCTGCCCCACTAGATGACACCTTATTTATACACGTCACTATCAGGAGAGAGCAGCTACACCGTCACTCACAGCATCTTGGAATATGGTCTGGCATCTTCTATGTTGTGAGTTGACTACGATGTATGGTGTATTTTCTTGACGTGTCGACGTAGCCAGGGTAGTTGACGAACAGCTGGACCCATCAGATCACCTCGAAAAAATCCCAGACATTTCCTCGTGGACTCGAACCATCGCAGTCCGTCACTTTATCCACTCAGCCACCGCCTCCCCCTGAACACACAATCATACTTTTGGGGTTGACATATAGTGCACCTCCCTCTTGTGGTCGGTCACTGAACGCCTCATTACCTATTTACAAAATATACCACTGTTAGTATGGCTACTTGGTCAATGAGCCCGGTGGTAAGGCTGCATTGCTTGCAGCTCACTTTGCTAGCAAGCAGTCTAGGGAATCTGAAGAGTTG
The DNA here is from genome assembly GCA_033782935.1 of Petrolisthes cinctipes. NCBI lineage: Eukaryota > Metazoa > Arthropoda > Malacostraca > Decapoda > Porcellanidae > Petrolisthes > Petrolisthes cinctipes. The sequence continues at coordinate 1,141,208 of JAWQEG010000618.1, forward strand.
CCCTCCAATGTCACCCCTATCCTGGTCTCTCCTCATTTGCCTTTAGGTCAAGGGAAGTTAAAAAAACTCTTTTATGAGTTGGACTCTTATGGTGGTATTGACCCCTTGGGAATATTTCCTCTGTACTTTAAACAGGCTGGAGATGTCCTAGCTCTTCACCGCATACGTGGAGGCGACAAGAGAGGCTGCCTTGGACCACCTCTTCTACAACTCAAGGTCCGGTAACCCTCTCTTCCCTAGGTCAATCGCTCGCCTTCTCTGCCGAGTGATAGAGAATGGGGATCCCGGACATGCCCCGAGGGCTCACAGCGTTAGAGGTGTGGCCGCCTCCCTCAGGACTCACTCGGTGGAGAGGGTGCGGGATCTGGGTGGCTGGACATCCACATCCTCCTTCAGGACGAGGTATCTGTTCCACTCGCTCTCCCCTACCCCCTGTGTGGCTATGGGAACCCCACCCTCCATTCCTCAGGGTCCCCGTGGGAGACACATGAGGGGGAGGGGCCGCCCGAAAGGAAAAGGTCGGGCGACTTAACTCCCGTCACTAATTCATCCCATACGTCATCCCCATCCTGTACAGTTTCACACTCATCCCCATGTCATTCATGTTGTACATATGGTGCTGGCGAAATAAATTACATTGTTATAGAATTCTTGAGTATTTATTCTCCGAAACTTACTAATACTATGATGAGTGACTGGATATAATAAACACATGATTACAACATCCTTGTGTTCCTCCTTCATCCTCTCGGGATTGCATGACCTGAGCCTGGGCCATAGCCCGAGCTCAGAGGACTTTAACAAAAAGGGGGGGGGCCCTCGGGCACCCCTCTCCTGTACCCGACCCCTCGAGTCTGACTATAAAGACTTTAGACTGGTAACACTTTCTGGTTTATAACAGAATAGTCTACGATATATAATGATAATAAATTATATAGAAGTTAGAACACTTCCACCACAGCTACCACCCTAGCTAGTGTGGAAGCTGTTTCTGCTTCGGCCTCACCTCAGTTCTTTTACTTTATACGAGTCCCCGCTCTCGACCGCTCTTAATTAGGCCCGTGATTGCCTCCACCTCACCTCCCACCTACCGCATCGCATGCATAGCAATCCAGCTGTGCTGGTTCCACTATACCAATAATAGTGCATTTGTCGCGGCTGAATTGTATTTATTGGTTGTGGAACCAGCACAGCTTTAACTGTCCCACCCACCTCCCGATGCGGCAGGCATTCACTTTCTTTCTCATTTGAGTGGACGAGCGTCCGCTGTCCCAGAGCGGGGTCAGTACCTCTACAGGCCACCACCAGGTGGCTCCCATATCAGTACAGCGCCAGATTTGAATTTATATTTACTTCTGATGATTGTCACGGAATAGACCCTTCTAGCCCAGATTATGCCTATACGGGGCCTGGGCTGGAGAAGGGGTGTATTCTATAGCAATCCAGCTGTGCTAGTTCCACAACCAATAAATACAATTCAGCCGCGACAAATGCACTAATTTATCCACCTGGCCCTGGTCGTGGCACAAGGCACACAAGGTGTCCATCATAGGTGGAGTGCATTATCAGTGCATTACAATGACATTACTTGTCTCAAACTGTTCGCGAGGGTAAAAGTCCCCGCTTGATACATAATGAATTCTACATTACAGCTTAGGGTCTCTTGAGTGCATTAATCATTTCATCTGATGGTTGAAATTTATAGCAACATTCTTGAGCTTTTACAGCCTCAGACACAACAGTTAATGCTTGGACGGCTAGGATCTGTAAGCGGTTACGATAGTCAGTTTTAGTTAAATTGATTTTTAAAAATACCCTTTCAGCTGCACTATTAGATGTTGGTAGTGTTAAAACTAGCAAAGCAAAGTGAGTTAAGTTTTTGAATGCATAATTACCAACATTATCTTTAACTTGACCTAATTTGTTAAAAAATGCAATTTCCCTAGAATCATGATTGATAATTTCTGGTGGAAGCTGAGCTGTATCTAATTTCCTCCATTCATTATCTAGAGTCTGTGCATCTCCACAATACAGACGAGGAACTAATTTGACGAAATCGTGCAGAGAAGGCATCAACTCCCTGGTTCTACTTTGCAGAATTTTGGCAGGGTCTATAAACGATGCCATATACCACAACCTGTTATTAAGATCAAACTTTTTCTTAATTTGCTGGCACATCTGTATCATGAAGTCTCTGCACCGAACTTGTACATACTCTACCATGGACTTGTTGCCAGAGTAAAGGTTTATTTGAAGGAGGCCATGGACAACTGAGCCGAGATAAATTTGATTCGGTGGCATGTGGTTACTGGGTAAATTAGGGTCAAATGTTGTTAACTCAGCTCTGTCTACAAGTTCTCTGCAACAGAAACTTCTTATTAAAGTGACATACACCTCCCTTACTTGTTCATGTACCAAGTGAATATTTGGGGTATCTCTCTGGAAAATTAAGTTCACATTATTAATTATTGGAAGGATGTAATTCAAGAAATTCAAGTAAAGAATTATTGATGGATCTTTGATATCTTTTACAATGTACTCCACTGTCTTAACCCTATCAAATGCAACTCACACGGCGATCGTTGCTTTGCGACCCTAGGTCTGTGGACAGTTTACTGAACGATAGTTTTGAAACACTAAAGGTTTTGGTCCGACAAAATGTAAACAATGCCCCGGGCATGGAGGTAATATAGGTGGAGGCGCCAGTAGGACCTGATTTGTGAAGCCACCAATCTGTCATTTCCGGCGCCTTCAAGATGGCTCATACCTTTGTATGTCATGTCAGAAGTCAGGTCAGAAGTCCACTTTTACTGAAACATATCTTTGTGTCCGCCATATTGAAGGCGCCGAAAATGATAGTTCGGCAGCTTCACTTTACTCCCCTGGATTAGTGAGCCATGATGCCTCCACCTATACTACCTCCATGGCCCCAGGACTGTCGCTTGCCAAGGTGTAGCCTAGTCTGCTCATTATACTACAAATGATTCCTTGTACTTGCTTTATATTTATATTTTTATTAAATATCTGGTAAATAACAGTAATTCTTTTTAATAAAAATATGGTAATGAGAAGAAATGGTGAATGTCGCTGCTACTTATACCCTATTTACTTGTTATATGTGTAGCCTAATATGTATATTCGTCGTGTATTGAAGCCTATTGTTGTACAGCCCTATTTTTTTTTATTGTGTTGTTATTAAAATTTTTATAAATACGTAGCTATATTCACAATATTAATTATAAATATATAATCAGCACTGCAGGACACTGTGACAGAAGTTATAAAATTAAATGGCTAAATATACTGGAATAAATTTGTCGTGGAATGCGTTAGTCAAGCATTTTGATATTTGTCTATTAAATAATCTGATATGATACAACTAGCCTTCTGATAGTTCCAAGAATATAAATGACAAAGATAACTACGATAAGTATCTCATTTTATTGAGTTATTTGTGCACACTAGGGCCAGAGAATAAATATTACAATAAAATCTCACCTCCAAGCCTCTTCAGTCGGTCCCTGCTATTGGTGTATGTATGTACGCACGCACACACATCGTAACAAAATATGCTCAAAATGAGAATTATGAGGGAATATTAGTTTGGTATTCAACTACTGGGAATTGTAATCGATTTATGAGACTTTATATCATTATCACAGTGACTCCGCAAGTCACACAGTAAGCTGAAGCTACAAATACCTCATTTATGAACTTCATAATTATTCATTAATATTGTCAAAATACAGGTTGGCATTAACTTCACACAAAATGGTTTGTTTATTTATTTATTTATTTGTTTGCATAGCGTATGACACATGCATTGCAGGCTTAAAAAATTTGTCAGTAGAGAAAAAAACAACACAATCTTATCATATAGGTTAGGTAGGTTAGGTTAGGTTAGGGGAAGTGTATTGTCCTCCGGTAAAGTTGTACCATTTATTACTTTAGAAAAATAGTTTAATTATATATATTTTTTTAGTTATTTTAATGAATTGTGCATTTGTATGAACACATTACAATACAACATATAGATACAATTATAGTATAGTATATGAGGATTGACTAGGTAAGCCTAAGTCAGTCAGGAAGAAACAGATATGAAGGTGCAATAATAAAACAATAGAACAGGCATGATGTAGGACAGGATGGATATAATTAACACTAAAATATAAGGTAATATACATAAATAAACAGCAGACTTCATAACTACTCTTCAAATTTGAGAATGATTTTGCTATTCAGCTTCCTTTATATAAATTGTCAGAAGAGAAAAAATCACTACCGGTACCATACTGCACTACAGTATAATTATTATGTAGTGCAGTAATACGGAATGTACATAATTCTTGCAGGATTACTGTCATTGGCTGTACAGAAATTTTTATATTATCATGATACAATATAGTAATAAAGTACTGTATATGTACAGTATTTAATAAACTATACAGGGTTAATTATTGCCATTGTCACTAAAGAATAATTTATAAATTATTATACAGTATGGTAATAAAGTATTATATTTCATAAACTATATACGGTTACTGCTATTGTTACTAATAAATAATGTATATAATTATAATACAGTAATAAAGTAATATAGTACCGGTATTATATTTAATAAACTATACAGGGTTATTGCTATTGTTACTAAAGAATAATGTACAGTACTGTATATGATTAATTACTTATAGTACAGTACTACTGTACATAATACTACCACCATCATCACTACCATCATCACCACAACTACCACTACAATCACTGCCATCACCACCACTACCACCACCATGACTACCACCATCACCACTACAACCACAATCACAAATGCTACCATAACTACCATCACCACTATAACTGCTACCATCACCACCATGACTACCACAACTACCATCATCACCACTACTACCACAACTACCAACATCAATGTAAGCTTAATATAGCATTATCATTATCAAAATTCATTGATTAGACCTGGTACCAAAATATGTCACACATAATAATAGTAACATAATTATAATACTATATAAAATAAATATCAATGTAAGCATAATATAGTAAAATCATTCTCAAAATTCATTGATTAGGCCTGGTACCGGTACCATAGCATTTCACATATAATTTATTCAAGTGTAGTTCACATTGTGTACTCGTGACAACATTTTACATTGTTTTTTTACTTTAGTGTGATTCTGTGTATATCCTTGACCATATATTAACTTTACACATTCATACCATATAACTTTTTTTTCGTATTTCTAAGACAGCCTCCGGAACATTTACTTGCCCATATTCTTGATATTCGTATGAGTCATGAGTACAATGTTATTTATCATACAAGACGTTATAAAATAAATAAATTCCATATCATCCATTCATAACGAACAAACTATCATCTCCCTCACTAGGACTAAGACTACTTACAGTATGGTTATTCCATGTTATTAACACCCTAACATTACATCTCACTTTATGGTTTTTATATAATATATTTATATTTAGTGAGTTGGTGTGGCAGGATATATTATTGTGTAAATAACTCTCCAGAGAATGTACTAACTTATCATGAACCAATATTTCGTCAGTGTAGTCCTCATGTGGTTGTACGTATAATTATTATTATTTATTTTACGGCACGTTAGGTTAGCTACAAGTATAATAAATAAAATGATTAAAAGAGGGCTGCAATTAAGTACACACTCATGCCCGAAATTCACGATCATGTTTATCTCATCTGAGCTGGTAACACTGTGTGGGGAATGGTGGCATCATTGGGTGGCAATCTAGTAAAGATTATATCATTTCCCTCTACTATGTTCCACCTACTCTGATTCCTCACTAAATAAATGTTACCAGCTCAAATGGCATTAATATAAGTACGTGGTCGCAAATTTACGAGCTCGGGTGTACAGTATATATCGAATTTTAGTGAAGAATAATGCAGCTAACCAAACACATCCTGTCTCATTGATGTATGGAAGGTAACTGACGTTCTAATGACAAACTGGCAACTCATATAGCCCCAAGTCACACCACTTCCCACATCGCTATGATCGCTGTCTCCGCTGTGTCAATTGTTATCGTGTTTTTCGTCACATTTCGAAACAAAAAAATACCAAAATTGCTGTAATTTGATACTGAGCCGATTTCAACCCGGTTTTTTCGCTCAGAGTGATTATTGGTTATATTCTCTGAGTTTTGGTAGTACCAAAGGTTTAATATTAGGCTTTTATAAGAAAACAGTCATCATTTATGCAAAGAGCCATTGATGGTATCCAAAAGTCACCGTCCTGCAGCTGAAACTGTTAAGGGAAAAGTGAGGGTGTGAACTATTTATCAATGGAATCAGATACAATTTCTACTGTACTTTGCTTGTGTAAAAACAAGATTCTTGTGGAAGTTTGGTCTCTGTATATTCATTATGTTTTTTTTTGGTGAATATTTTCTTGAAATATTTTGCTTTTTCCAAAATTTTATATTTTCAAAACAATAGATCTCAAAGACCATTGCTTAGATTTCAATAAAACTTTGTCATCTTAAATTGTGCTCTATAAGCTAAAAATCCATCTTTTTCCTTTTTTCATTGAACAATTTTTTTTTTTATTTGAATATTTTTAAAAAGTCTGATTTTTTTGTGAAAATATACAAAAATATATTCATAAAAAATTTCATACTTCCAAATTCAATATTCTGAAAAGACAGAACGAAAGAACAATTAAAATAAAAAAGAATGACACCAGAACCAATCACCTATCTTAAAAACTCACTGAGCTCTATAATTTCAAAGTTCATAAAAGTCAGTTCACGGAAAACGGATAGTAAAGATGTCTCTTATGATGAACTACTTGTCTCCCTTTTAAAATCAAGATATTGTCCTGGAATTAGTATATTATTGTGAAAATATATTAATTAGTAGTTGTGCAATTAAAATATGCTAAATTAAAAGTAAAAAAATTAATATTGTGCTTTCTCACATACAGTACACTGTGTACTATGCCCTGGCCCCTCTGGTACTTGGTCCCCGCTATCCCCCTAAATGGGTTCAAGAAATTACTATTATATAAATATATGTAAATATATCAAACATAGACATACAATTATATAAAGAGGGTTTCATTTGGCACCACCAAACTCCCTGTAGCCAAGTTTGAGAGACCCTAGAAGTCACCAGACTTATAGTGTTCTTCTTTAGTTGTTGTTCGTTTTCTCTTCTTGGCCGGTCTTGGGGTTGATCTCTTTCCTTCAAACACTTTCTGCACTTCTAGTGTTTCTGAACTGCTAGGAATATCAAGAAGAGATAAAACAGAGCCTTCCTCATAGCCAAAATTGTGTTGCAGGACAGTAACTTGGGCAGCAAAGTTTACTTTCTCGTACCCTGCAAACTTTGTCTTAGAGCACTTGGACCACAGCTTGCTGTGAAGACTCTCATTCGGATTCTGTGTCCTGCCCTTCAGACATCGTTCTAGCAGTTCTTGGGATGTCAGGTCTTTGTATATGTCATGGACTTTCTGCAGAACATCTGGGTCAGAGCACCTGATAGCAACCTCCATATTCTTGTGTGATCTTATTGGGACTTGAGCTTTTATGTCTTGCTTGTAAAAACACCAGTTTTCCGAGCAAAGTCCATGTCTTGGATTAGAGTCAGTGCTGGTACAGTGGAAAAAGGGTGACATAATATCCACTTTCAAATCTTTCCAGTTGCCTCCTATGTGCCTATTTACAGCAACCAAGTAGTACCACTGAAGGGTCTTGATTGTGGCATCTGTCAATACCAGTACTTTTCCTGTTGCAGTTTCCTTTTTTTCTCTCATAGATCTCTTGAGAGAAAACAATCTTGATGCTACTCTTTTATGCAGATGGTTCTTACATTCTTCTTTTATTATTTTATGATCTGTACCATATGGCCCCTCTTTGTTGTTTATTTCAATCAGTGACTTGAAGGTACTGGCATCACCGTCACTAACCATTACCATATACCTAAGTTTTAGATCTACAGACCTTTTCCATAATGTGACAGCAGCTTCCTTTTCCATGCCTCCTGATGAACCTGTATAATTTACTTTGCACTTGCTCTGGTGTTTTTCTTTTAATTTCTTCCGCTCATCAGAACTGATCTTCTTTCTTGAGAGTACAGTACATGTCCCACAGTATGACGACAACACGAGATAATCTACAACACTGCCTGTGAAGCAGTCAATGACAAAGGCAGCACCAATCTTGGACTTATGGCCCCTTGTCATCCATGAGCCATCATATGACACCTCTATATCTAAAATACCATTGTCATCTGGATAGATATGCAATTCTTCGGCATAATACTTGTAAATGCCGGCAACAACTCTTTCCTGATATTGGTTCATTTTTCCAGAGAGGGTACTGCAAATAACTGATTTATATTTTTGATATAGCTTGTTGGAAAAATGTGGTACACCAAAAATAGCACACTCTCTCATAAGGCCAGTATTTCCAATGTCATTGACCATGCTACCGTACACCTACATTTTCAGGTCCATCTTCGTACAGTACTTTACCACATTCATTACAACTGACCTCCAAATACACAACAAACTGTTCACATCTTGAATTTAAAGTTAATTTGCCATCACAAACATCACACTGTCCAATACACTTTACCAAATTCTGGAGTCGTCTCTCGGTCAGAGGAAGCAATCTTTCACCTGCACTTACTTGTGTACTGTTATTATTGTTCAAAAGTTTCTTCCTAATGTCCAGAGTTCTCTTGTCTTTCTTATTTACTAGATCTTCACGACTAGGCTCCACAGGTGGTGGTGGTGATGGTGGTGAGCTCCCAGGTCTTGTTTCACTTTCATTACGCCTTTTTTCAAGCTTTCTCTTGTATAACAATCTCCCCTTGGCCTTTCTCAACAACGTAATCTTCTTGGGCGGCATTGTTATTGAGTAATTGCCAAGAAAAAGAGTGTAGAATAGTGTAAACAAACGAGAGGAGGCAAGTAAACACAGCACTTTCTCTAGACCAAGGACTAATTTTGCCAGGCTGGGTTATTAGTCTTGCCGTGTACCAAAACATTCCCAAGCAGGGAAAACATATCGTACATTCATCCAATACAGTATTATTAAAATACAATAGAAAGAATGCATATAATATGGATACAAATCACGGAACTATAGGGTCTCTCAAACTCGCTGACCACGTGTCGGTGGGCATTTAAATTGCGTAATGGGCATTTAAATTGCGTGCTGGCACACAGTCGCGCGTCTGACAGCGCAGATATAGCTGCAGACAGCTCTCCCAAACACTGCCCTACCTTGGTACCGTAAATATAAAATATTTAAAATTTTCACCCAAGTCACTCCCCAGATTCTATTCTTGGTAAATTGGAAGGCTACTGATTCCTCCTAACTATTCCAAGCAACAGAATACCATTATTTTTGTTCATCTGGTCCTGTTTCTTGGCATAATTTGGAGGAATTACAGACCTTCCAATTCACCACCATATGAATTTTCCCTTAAACTAAGAGAGCCATATAGAAAGTGATTTTTACAGTCAGAGGTAAATGTGAACCTGTAATTTATCACCAACAAGTATGTTTGGTTGTTGATAGTAACAGACTGTATGTGAAGTTTACATTACTTTGTTGGTAGTAAATCTATTTTGGTAGTAAACCTATTTTGATGGTAAATTGGAGGGCAAAGCAAATAAATATTTTATACTGTGACACCAAACAACAACAGATCTACTATTAGTAACATTGAAGGCATCTGTTTCCTGGAATAATAATATTAATAATAATAATTGTATAGTTTACTCACCAAATTCATTAAATAATTCACCCATAAGGCATTAACAAGGATACGATTCTTTCGTTTGCTTGCTAACAAACCAAAACGAACGACTGTGGAATCGACCCTAAGACACCAAACAACAGATCCACTATTAATAACATTGAAGGCATCTGTTTCTTGGCATAGTTTGGAGGAATCAGAGACCTTCCAATTCACCAACAAGAGAATCTCACATTAATTTGGGTGGCGATAAAAAATGAGAAATGATTTGTGAGAAGAAATATACAGAACAAAAGTAGGTCTTATAAATGAAATACCAAAACAAAAAACAAATTTAAAACTTTTTGACTGTAAAGGCCATCAGAGGCAAGAATGTTGGTGGTGTGGTACAGTCAGCAGCATATATTTGATTCATATGAGTTCTAGTAATGTTGTAACACAATATATATATACAGAGATGATAGATACACTTCTCATATGGTAAATTACATATGTTGTTAGAATAAAAACTGGTTCAGAGTGTAACTATATGGTCATATTAGCATTATTAAATACAGCCACAATCAAATATCCACCCACACTTTCCATCCATCGCGGTAAATATCTTGGTAATAAAGAACACACACTCACACAGAGGAATAATACACAGTAATAATACACACACACACACAGGAATAATACACACACACACACACACACACAGAGGAATAATACACAGACACACACAGAGGAATAATACACACACACAGAGGAATAATACACACACACACACACACACACACACACACACACACGCACACAGAGGAATAATATACACACACACAGAGAGGAATAATACACACACACACACACACAGAGGAATAATACACACATACACACAGGAATAATACACACACACACACACAGAGGAATAATACACACACACACACAGAGTAATAATACACACACAGGAATAATACACACACACACACACAGAGGAATAATACACAGACACACACAGGAATAATACACACACACACAAAGGAATAATACACACACACACACACAGAGGAATAATACACACACACACACACAGGAATAATACACACACACACACACAGAGGAATAATACACACACACACACAGGAATAATACACACACACACACAAAGGAATAATACACACACACAAACAGAGGAATAATACACACACAAACACAGGAATAATACACACACACACACACAAAGGAATAATACGCACACACACACACACACACACACACAAAGGAATAATACATACACACACAGGAATAATACACACACACACACACACACACACACACACGCACACAGAGGAATAATATACACACACACAGAGAGGAATAATACACACACACACACACACAGAGGAATAATACACACATACACACAGGAATAATACACACACACACACAGAGGAATAATACACACACACACACAGAGTAATAATACACACACAGGAATAATACACACACACTCACACAGAGGAATAATACACAGACACACACAGG